>CM062804.1:131152642-131659654 GCA_031772625.1 Pinus tabuliformis | reverse complement strand
CATTCCACGACATAACCAAAGAATTGAACCAACGAAGTTGGCTGGCGTCGTTTACAGGAGGACATGTGGCCACTCCCTGTGAGCCTGATGATGACGTCGAACAGGGGACTCTAAGCATAGTTTGCAGAAGGCGATCCGATGAAGGTGAAGAGGAACCAAATATCCATGAGCCCAAATGGCCTTAAAGCCACATACAGAGAATAGAAGACACAGAGAACCAAAGACAGAAGACAGAGAAGCAAAGAAGACAGTGAAGCAAAGAAAAGAAGAAAGAAGACAGAGGGCCGAGCTGACCAAAGGCAGCGTCGAGCACCAGAGAGCTTGAGAGATTCAAGCCATCCCTGAGTGGATCTATCAGACCAGGGAGGTCGAAAATCTGGTAGGCAAAAGAGTCTGTGCACTCCAATGGCTTGGGAATCGAAGAACCACCATGCCAAGCAAATCTGTTTTAGGAGACTCATATTTAGCTCCTGCATTGTAATTCTCTACTTAAGACACAATAAAATAAGGCCACCACTGAGAGCTGGACCAAAGATGTAGCCCTGGAGGATAGGGTGAACTCCTTATTAATTTCTTGTGTTCTTGTATTTGCTTACTGTATTTCTCTGTTGTCTTTCCATTTCAAGTGTCTGTGTATTTGCAATCTGATCAATCTGTTGCCTAAATAACATAGACACACACACACCAGAACATGAGTCTGTAATACCTTTATTCAATTAATCTTTAACTGAGGTCACTTATAGGGTGATTATCATATCAAGTGGTATCAGAGCTTAAGGTTGTAAGGTTAGACAAGCTTGTGTTGGTTAGCTGTTGAATGCTCACTAGATCAAAGTTAAAATTAGGAGAAGAGAGTTGGTCAAAACTAATCCTGAAATTGGGAGAGTTTATCCTCGGAAGACGATGTCAGAGGAAGGTTCTGTGGGGCCAGACCCTCAATTCATAGAAAGTTTCCTAGCTATAAAGTCTATGGTATAAGAAATGTATAAGGACTTTAGCAAGCATAAGGTTGAAGATTCATCAAATTCTAAACAAGATAAAGAAGAAGATGAGTCTCACTTCCATGACCACTCCAAAGGAAAAGGGAAAGAGGAAAGCTTTCTCACACCTCCTAATAGCCCTGTGCATAATAAGAAAGCATCTTTGATCAAGTTAGATGTTAAATTTGATTTGCCTATATATGATGGAGAGCTAAATGCTGAAAAGTTGGACAATTGGATTAGACAAATTGATGTGTATTGCAGAGTACAGAACATAGACTCAGACAAGAGCAAGATTCAGCTGGCAAGCCTATGCCTAGGAGGCACTGCCTTGGTTTGGTGGGAAGGAAGAACCCAAGCTGATATGAAAAGACATGGTAAGACCATCTCTGTCTGGAGTGAATTTGTTTCTGCAATCAAAAAGCAGTTCTATCCATTGGCCTACATGCAACAAGCCATGATGAGTTGGCAAACTCTTCGACAGTTGAAAGGGAAAAGTGTGCAAGGGTACACTCAAGAGTTTAGAAAGAGAGCATTGATTCTAGGGATCTCATTAGACTCACCAAAGACTCTTTTGAAGTACATTGGTGGTCTACACAGCTACATGAGGCATACCATCCTCATGTTCAATCCCACTAGTATAGATGAGGTATTTGTACAAGCTACTCATCTAGAAGCTAGAGGAAATAATGGAAATCCAAAAGTTGGGGGACCATCCCAACCCACTGTAAGCAAGAGCAAGGAGAAAAGAAAGCAGAAGTGGAAAGCAAGGAAGGCTAAAACTGCACAGAAAAGCAAAGCTTCATGCACTCACTATAAAAAGGATGGGCATGATGATGAGCATTGTTGGATTCTGCATCCAGAGCTAAGACCTAAGAAGTCCAAGGGCAAGAAGAAGAAGACTGTTGCAGCTATTCAGAAGGATTTGGGGTCAGACTCAGGAGATGAAACAACTATTGTAGCCACAGGTATAAAAGGTAAGAATTCTGAAGCATCTACTAGTAATTCTGCTCAATCTGTTATTGATGAAGAAAATGAGAGAAAAAGACATGATCTTTTCCATATTCGAGTTTTTTCCAAATATCAAAAGATTGATACTTTGCTTGATAGTGGCTCACAAGTAAATTTGATTTCTGAAGCAATTGTAAAGAAATTGGGATTAGCGACTACACCTCATAAGAAACCATACCCATTAGGTTGGTTGAATGATAAAGCACAACTACAAGTGACTAGACAGTGCAAACTCAAGTTTTCTTTTGGGTCAGCATTTGTAGATGAGGTTGAGTTAGACATAATTCCTTTGGATATATGTGGAATTGTTTTAGGAAGTCCTTACTTGTATGATAGGAAGGTTATCTTCTATAGCGCTGAGAAAAAGTATCTGCTTGTTAAAGATGGAATCAAATACTTTGTAAGAATAAGCTCAAGAATAATTATACTCTCATAAACTCGGGGCAGATGAAAACAATGATAAATTCATGCAAACAATTCTTGTTGATGGTTGTAAAGGAAAAGAAACCTGATAAAACCAATGTATTTGAGGGTTGTAATGCTGAACAACAAGCTGATATAGAAAAAGTTGTTCTAGAGTATGATGTCTTATTTCAAGAACCTAAAGGTCTACCACCCAAAAAGGGAATAGTACATGATATTATTTTGCAGCAAGATGTTTCGTTGCCTAACATTGGAATGTACAGGTTGTCTGCTTAGAGAATGTTGAAATCAAGATGCAGGTGCAGGAGTTGCTTGAGAAGGGATTCATGAGGCCTAGCACATCACCATGTGGGTCACCAATCGTTTTGGTGAGAAAGAAAGATGGCTCATGGAGAATGTGCATTAATTACTGGGCACTAAATAAGATAACAATCAAAAATCGTTATCCCCTTCCTCGCATAGATGATCTTTTAGATCAATTGAAGGAAGTTGTTTATTTCACCAAACTAGACTTGCATAGTGGATACCATCAAGTCAGAGTTGCAGAGTAAGATGCATGGAAGATTTCTTTCAAAACAAAGCAGGGATTGTATGAATGGTTGGTTATGCCTTTTGGCTTAACTAACGCTCCTGCTACTTTCATGAGATTAATGAATGATGTACTCAGACCTTTTCTTGATGATTTTGTTATTGTGTACCTAGATGACATTCTGATTTTTAGTAAAACATGGGAAGAACATTTAAAGCATGTTAAGCAGACACTAGATGTTTTGAAAAGAGAAAAACTTTATGTTAAACTCTCAAAATGTGAATTTGGCAAGACATCTCTGAATTATTTGGGTCATATAGTAGGGGGTGGTGAATTGAAAATAGATCCCTCTAAAGTGGCAGTCATTGTAAACTGGCCTAAACCCAAGTCTGCTACAGAAGTGAGAAGCTTCTTAGGAGCAGCACAATATTGGAGGAAGTTCATTTCTAACTTTTCCTCAATTGCAGCTCCCTTACATGCTTTAACAGGATTGAACAAGGTGTTTCAGTGGGGAGGCAAACATCAGAAAGCCTTTGACACCTTGAAAGAAAAGATTAGTACAACACCTGTATTAGCACTGCCTGATCTGCAAAGACCATTTGAGATCCAAACTGATGCCAGTGACTATGCCATGGGAGCAGTGTTGACACAGCACGGTAAACCCATATGTTATCATTCTGAGACTTTTAATCCTGCAGTAGTTAACTATCCTACATATGATAAAGAATTGTATGCATTAGTTCAGAGTGTGAAAAAGTGGAAACATTACTTAATGGGCAAAGAGACAGTAATACATACTAATCATCAACCACTTCAATATCTACACTCCCAAACTAAGTTGCAACAATCAAGACATTACAGATGGATGGGTTTTCTACAACAGTTTCATTTAGTCATCAGATATAAAAAGGGAATACATAACAAATTTGCAGACATGTTATCTAGACCCATTATAAATGCATCTACCATACTTAAGCATAATTCTGTACTACATGAAAGCTACATTGAACAATATGCTCAGGATATGGACTTTAAAGATGTATATGCAACTTTGAGTCAAGGCAAAAGAGTAGAATAATTGGATTATCATGTGAAGGACCAACTCTTATATCATTATGGGAAACTCTGCATTCCACAAACTGAGAGAATAAAGATAATTAGGGAAGCACACACTTCTCTGATATCAGGTCACTTTGGGGTAAGTAAAATAGTTGCACAGCTGCAAAGATTTTGTTATTGGCCGAAAATGAATGAGACAGTTTCTAGATATGTAAGAGGGTGTGCTATGTGTGCTAAAAGCAAGCCCAGTAACAAAAAACTAGGCTTGTACACTCCATTGCCAGTTCCTTCTCACCCTTGGGAAAGTGTTTCCATGGATTTTGTTGGAGGACTGCCTAAATATAGGAAAGGTCATGATTATCTATATGTTGTTGTGGATAGGTTCAGAAAAATGTGTATTTTGATACCTTGTAATAAACAGATTACAGCTGAACAGACTGCAAAATTATTCTTTGAACATGTATGGGCTCATTTTGGGTTACCCACTTCTATTGTATCTGATCGAGAAAACCTATTTGTGGGGAAGTTTTGGTCAAGTCTGTGGGAACTAATGGACACCAAATTGAAGAAAAGCACAACTTTTCATCCACAAACTGATGGCCAAACAGAAGTAGTTAATAGGACAGTGATCCAGTTACTGAGAGGATATTGCAGCAAACATCCTAAGCTTTGGGATGAACATTTGTGTTATGTGCAGCATGCTTACAATAGAGAAAAACATTCTTCTATACAGAGATCTCCTTTTGAGACCTGTTTTGGTTTCACACCAAGGTCTTCTTTGGATTTTGTCTTTGGTAAAGATACCATGGTTGATGGACACAGTGATGTGGACAGGGCAACTAGGTTCATTGAACAGATCCAGGAGATCCACCAAGCAGTACAGGAACAATTGGAAAAGAGCCAAACCACGTACAAGGCTAGGCATGACAAGCATCGGATGGAGCATAGTTTTCAAGTTGGTGACCAGGTCTGACTGTATATCAGCAAGGATAGGATGTAAGGTGAAGGTAAAAAGCTAAAGCCTATCAGGTATGGACCCTTCAAGATACTTGAGAAGATTGGTGAAAATTCTTTTTCGCGTTGATCTACCAGCTTACATGCACATCTACTCAATCGTAAATGCAGATTTCTTGAGATTGTTTGAACCTTCAATGATTAAGGACCCTGAAGAGCAAAGTCAGTTGCCTTCTATCGATGACCTGCTACCTAAATATCTTAATGAATTGCAGGAAGACACAGTACTGGACAGGAAGGTGAGGACAATGCACAGGGGAGATGTTGAGTACCTCAGAGTTGGGCACAAAGGTTCAAAGCCAAGCAGTGCAAAGTGGATTGAGATTGGGCATGTGAGAAAAAAATACCCTCACTTAGTCGATGCTTAAAAACCAAATTTTGGTGGTCCAAAAGCTTTTCAGTGGGAAGGTCGTGATCCGAATTGGATCCATGAAGAATAATCAAAAGAATTATGGTTGTATCAGGTCGAGACTGACATCAAAGAATTCAGAATGGCCCATGGAGATTGCGCAGGAGGCAAAATTAGCCCCTAGGAGGCCCAGATCAGGAAACAGAGGGAGTTTTTGTTGCGCAATTAGCGCTTAGCACTTAAAGCTAGTCGCGCATCGCTGGGCGAAAACCCTCAAAATGGAGAAGCCCCGAGTGCTTGGTCACATGGAGAGCCAGAGAACTAAAGGATAAAAGGCGAAAAGGCTAAAAGCTAAAAGGCGAGACCCGCTCCAAAACTGGCAGTATTGATCGGGGGCTCCTTGGGCAGTAAGCAATTTTGGTGAAATCAGAGCGATCCCACTCAACGATCGACGCGTGGCAAGAAGAGGAGAGAGAAAACCACCACTCATCGCGTGCTAATGGTCAAGCAAGTCAACCGCGCGAAATGAGCAGATGGCGTTGGATCTGGGGGATCCAGATCGGACGGTTGACATTGCGCCCGACGGCAAGATCAGATTTAACGGGGGAATAAGCCATGATTTAGAAGGATTTGAGGTCTGCTTTGACCGCCACAGTGGAGGAAGACTCATTCCACAACGTAACCGAAGAATTGAACCGACGAAGCAGGCTGGCGCCGTTTACAAGAGGACATGTGGTCACTCCTTGTGAGCCTGATGATGATGCCGAACAGAGGACTCCAAGTGTAGCTGCAGAAGGCAATCTGATGGAGGTGGAAGAAGAACCGAACAGCCATGAGCCCGAATGGCCTTAAAGCCACAGATAGAGAACAGAAGACACAGAGAATCGAAGACAGAAGACAGTGAAGCAAAGAAAAGAACAAAGAAGATAGAGGGTCAAGCTGACCAAATACAACATCGAGTACCAGAGAGCTTGAGAGATTCAAGCCATCCCTGAGAGGATTTGTCAAACCAGAGATGTCGAAAAGCTGGTAGGTAAAAGAGTCTGTGCACTCCAGTGGCTTCGGGAATCCAAGAACCACCCTACCAAGCAAATCTATTTCAGGAGACTCATATTTAGCTCCTGCATTGTAATTCTTTGATTAAGACACAATAAAATAAGGCCACCACTGAGAGCTGGACCGAAGATGTAGCCCTGGAGCATAGGGTGAACTCCTTATTAATATCTTGTGTTCTTGTATTTTCTTACTTTATTTCTCTGTTGTCTTTCCATTTCAAGTGTCTATTTATTTGCAATTTGATCAATCCATTTCCTAAATAACATAGACACACACACCAACACATGAGTCTGTAATATCTTTATTCAATAAATCTTTAACTAAGGTCACTCATAGGGTGATTATCAGATCAGTCGAACACCAGATAGACCTTTCACATGAACCTTGTTGTAAAAATTGTTGCACTCGTTCAAACTAATCCGTGAGTGTTGTACGTGTTATCCTACCTTGTGTGTTGTAACTACCGCATCCGAGTGGACTGCTCCGCCAGAAGCTATGTATGTCCTTTTATGTTGTGTATTCCTAGCCAAGTTGGGACTGATCCCTTTCAACCTGGAACTCACCTTCACCCTTATCTCCCCCTTTATGTGTTAGAACCTCTCATACACCTTCCTTGACTCACTGCAACAGTCACACACTTGCTACAGACAGAGTTATATTACATGCCTCTGTGCGACATCGCGGTCAATGCATTATCTTATGACCCACTGGTGGGACTTCTACACCAAACGGTCTGAGGTCTAATTGGGACTTCTTATCGGGGAGATTCCCTTGACATGTTGGCGGGTCCAGCACCGTTAAAATTTCTAGTGCTAGAAGGAGGGCATGATGACAAGTTGTGTCCTCTCATCCATTTTTGAACCCTTTTCACATCTTTCATGGAGTCTTGCACTCTTCTTCCCCGGCATTGTTTTTCGAATCATGAAGATGTCTCCATCACGAGGAAGCTTTTCAATCTCTTGTCCACTCACACGTATGATGGTGAAGGCGAAGTGGCCTGGCATGAGCAGTTACATAACTTTCTTTCCATGCTTCATCAGGAAGATGAGTTTTTTTACGAATAGGCCTGTTTGTTGCTTGCATACACACTTCGTGAATCTCCATTTTGTTGGGTGCTTAGCCTACCAGCTGAGACCGTACACTCATTTGATCACTTATGTGTTCCCATTGAAGACATATTCTATCATTTTGATCCAGCCCATATTGACCGGAAACTGTTACAGCAACGGAGGGCTCCGCATGAATTAGTTATTGATTTTTGGCAATGCTTCCGTGACTTGCAGTGTCGAGCTTAGAGGAGCCAGATGAAATTTTCTTATATCTAGGACTAGTTTGAGTATTGCCTTAAGAAATCTTCCCATCCCAAGAGAGAGCTTGAAATCAAGCCTCGCTCAACATTCTTCATTGATGGAGTTGTGTAAGCTCATATGGATGTGGACACTGTCTCAACTGACTTTCCTCCTTCCTCTCATTCAACAACTCCACCACTGCCAAGTGATGTTGAAGAGCATGCTCACACACCTGTTCATCCTTCACACTCTCTCAACATCACTTCACTCAATTTTTGTGCATATTTGGTTGTGAGTCCTTCGAGTTCTCATATGCATTCTTGTCTACGACCTTCGTCTTCACACTCAGGTGTTCCTCTGAATGATGTTGTCTTGTGTTCATCCGTTCCAGACTCTTCACTTCCTGTGAATTAGAAACAACCCATTGACATAGTTGGTGTTGCACAACCAACATGCGTTGTCATTCATCAAGAGTATGAGTGGGAGCTTTAACATCAACACTCGACGAAGGATGACTCCCTTCCATCTGAGCCCCCTCCGTTCTTTCCTGACCTCTTTGGTGAACCTGCCATCCATGATTTTGCATATGTGTCTTCATCTACAGATGCACCCATTGTTGATCTCGCAGAACTCACCGGTTGTTATTCCATCATTCAACAACGAAGAGGATAAGTTACTCATTGAAGATTCACTTGATCCTTCATCTATATTTTCCAGAGATACAAAGGATGAGTTTGTTCGCTTTCCATCTACCCCTCTATTTGATTTATCTGATCATGAGGGTGCTGAAGAATTCATTGATTTTCCTGATCGTGGTGGTCATGATCCATTTACTCCCATTTTTTTTATCATGATCATGACTCTATCGTAATTGATCATTCGAAGCCACCGTTTATGATGATCTACCTGATGATGAAGTTGAGACACCCAAGACTATCGAGGCACTTCAGCACGAGCTGATGGTTATGTCAAGTCCTCTCTCTCTTGGGGTTAGTCTCACTTCCGATCATGAAATTGTTCAATCACCCAAGGCTCCTCATCACTCGTATGTATGCATTGAAGATCCATCTCACTCACATATCACACTTCCTCCACTTGAACTACATGATCCCATTGCTCATGCATTGGAGGAGTCTTACATTGCAAGCACTCATTCGTGATGCAAGTTATCTTTGTTTCTTTCGTTTGCTTGCATGTCACAGTGAAGAATGTGCTTGTGTTTCAAGGTTGCATGTAATGTTACCCAACACCATGATAAGTCCATAGACTGCTCGTCATGCACATGCACTCACTTATGTCCCGTGGGCACTTTGAAACATAGAGTGTGGTTGTCTTCATTGTTATATCTTTCTTGTTTGCTGGTTTGCACAACTAGGTTGCTCGCAGACCAAGCCTTCACCAACATGGGTCTACCAATGCGTCATGGCTACATTGGAAGTATCACTTCACATGATCAGGCCCATGTGCCGTTAGTGTAGGAGTAGAAGTAGTGTTTGCTTTCAGTTGTTTGCTTGCATGCTCGTTTGCTTATATGCTTTGTTTGCTTGTTTGTTTGATTTCACTTTCGCTTCTGCTTTTGATTTGCTTTGATGTTTGTTAGCTCATTTGTTTCATTCGTAGGTTAGTCTTGCATGAAACCATGTATGACTCTTGAAGCGAGTTGGGTAAAGTACAAGAGGGCTTGTACAGCCACCACTACTTGGTTATATGTCATCTTTCCTCTGTATGATGAACTTGTTACTCTTAGTCCATGATACGTCGAATGAAAATACGTACTGTTCAAAGTGAACCTTGGTGAAAACACAACACTTGCGTGCTAACTAGTGTCACCTTCTCTAGTCAGTTGTTTTTGGGTTAACCCTTGTCAACTCAGTCAAGTAGAGTAAGGTGAGGGGGAAAACCTTAACAGGCACATCAAAGATACAATAAACTACTTCTCTGTTGGAACAACCTCCTCTGCTCTCAATAAGTCGAGATCCTTCTTCCGCCTCTGAAATGACTAAGTGTTATGCACAGTGAAAACGAAAATGAAAAAATGAAAAGTTAAAAAAATCAAAATGAAAAATGAATACTGCAAAAGAAGAGGAAAGGCTTCCTGCATAGGGAGGTGATGCAAGTAACTCCGTCGGAGTACTGAATAGGCTCACTGGTAGCGGAGCCATGCTTATGTTCTTATGTGACTCCACTGGGGTACTATCCAGGCATGCTAGCAGTGGAGCAATATCAGAGATGAAACTAAGACTCTGACGACTGTACTGCTTGTGCACCTATATACCCCTCAAACTCAATCGAAAAAACGGTGTTTCCTTGGCCTGGAATGTGTGTCAATCGACCAAGGGTTTGGCAGATGCCACATCTTACAATCAAGTTAGTGTGAAGCCAAGATGAGCTACGAACTGAATAATACTTCCGGAGGTGCTACACTTGTTTTTCATGAATAAGGTCTATGAAAAGAGCTGGAGTTCTACCAGTGTGTCGCCAAGTGTTGTAGTGGCTACAACCACCCTCTAAAATGTTGGGTTGTGTTATATTCTTTCCACGACTAGCCCACGTAATTAACCAGGGAGTTAGAGGGGGAGTGGAGCCCCCCTTTCGTTGCGCCAATTGCGTAACGGGGGGATCACAGGGGGTTTGAGGGGTGTAGGTAACCCCCGTTGCGCCAATTGCGTAGCAGGGGGGTCACAGGGGGTTTTTTGGACCCTATATTAGGTTGGGCGGACCTACCTATGGTTTTGTGCATGATTTTCGCACATGGTTTTTGGATGCAATGGTTTTTCGGTCCATGGATTTGGACGCGATGGTTTTCTGTGCTTGGTATTGGATGCTTCGGCATGTATAAATATGTATTGTAACATTGAAAGGAACATAATGAAAAATCAAACTGGTAGTCCTAGTTTTGGGATCCAGGGGAAAATCTTTGTGTATATGTATTTTATGTGTTATGCTCTCGCATTGTTTATTTTTTGTGTTTTAGAATTCGTATGTAGGTAATTTCTATAAGGGGTTAAAACCTACATTTGGTATCAAAGTTGTTTTGACTTCAAGGGGATGCCTTTATTGCTGAGGGGTTTCGCTCGGGCCTATGGTAGACCCTGTTCAGTGGAAGATCTACGAGATCGATTCTGGTGGTGAAAGAAGATGGTGAGCAATGGAAAGATAGAGATCAAGAAATTTAATGGTCAAAGAGTTTTGGAAATTCAATATGGAGGATCTGTTGATGGATAAAGATCAGTGGATCACGGTAGATCCAGGTACTAAACCAACAAGAGTGTCCGATGAAGAATGGAAGAAGTTGGATCGGAAGGCAAAGAGCACAATACGATTGTGTGTCTCAGATTCAATATTGTTGAATGTATCAGGGGAAGCTATGGTGAAGGCTTTGTGGGACAAATTAGGGACTTTGTATCAATCTAAGTCTCCAATGAATACATTTTTCCTGCGGAAAAAGCCATAAAACCTGAGGATGAAAGATCGAGACTCGATGACAGAGCATCTGAATGTATTTAATACTGTGGTAAGTCAGTTATTATCTATTGATATTAAAATTTCAGATGAAGATAAGTGCATCAGTTTGTTGTGTTCTCTACCAGATTCGTGGGATAGTCTGGTTATTGCAATAGGTAGCAATACAACTGCCTTGCAATTTGATGAAATAGTCTCATCCTTGCTGACGGAGGAGATGAGACGAAAAAATATGGACAGCCAAAATGGTGATTCCTTGTCTGTACGAGGACGGTCCTAGAACAAAAACAAAAATAAGTCATCGAGTGGGAGATCTAAATCTAGAGGGAGATCTAAATCTCCAGGAAAACCTGTAAAGGTGGAGTGTTGGAAATGCAGAAAGGAAGGGCACTACAAAAGGGACTGTAAATCTAAAGCTCCTGATAAAGGAAAAGGATTTGATGATGCTCCTTCTGCAGAGGTGAAAACCACCTCAAATGAAGGTGTGGATGTCTAATTGGCTTCTTCAAGTACACATGTAGATCATGAGGCATGGTTGATTGACTCGGGTGCATCCTTTCACTTCACTCCCCATAGAGAGTGGTTCTGCGAGTATGAGAAATACGATGGTGGTTATGTATTCTTAGGGGATGATAGGAAGGCTAGAATCGTTGGTCGTGGAAAAGTAAAGTTGAAGTTGCAAGGTGGAAGGGTTAGAACACTTCCAGGTGTTCTGCATATTTCTGCATTAGCCAGAAATCTGATTTCTGTAAGCAAGCTGGATGATGCAGGTGTAAAAACAGTGTTCGAGAAGGATACCTGCAAAATGGTTCGGGGAGCACTGGTATTGATGTGGGAAGTTCGGATTGGAACTCTGTACAAGTTGCAAGGTAGCACTATTGTTGATGGGTGCAACATCTCTGTGGTTCCTGAAAGTGGAGCAGAAAATCTAGTGGTCTCTGAAGAGAAGACCATGTTGTGGCATAAAAGGCTTGGATATATTGGAGAGAAGGGACTTCGAATACTTCATGGTAAAGGTATGGTAGAAGGTATGAGTAATAGCTCTCTGGATTTTGATTTCTGTGAAAATTGTGTATATGGGAAGCATAATTGGGTGAGTTCCCCCCCTGGTGGTAAGAGGGTGAAACAGATATTGGAACTTGTGCACAGTGATGTGTTTGGACCTGTGAAGGTTCCATCATTGGGTCTATGTACTATGTATCATTTATAGATGACTTCTCAAGGAATACATGGATATATTTCCTTAAGAATAAATATGAAGTCTTTGACAGGTTTAGAGAATTTAAGGCTCTGGTGGAAAACCAGACAGAGAAGAAGATAAAGGTGTTGAGGACAGATAACGGTGGAGAGTTTTGCAGTAAGAAACTTGAAGAATTCTATAAGAAGTGTGGTATAGCATGGTAGAAGACTACTCCATACACACTTGAGAAAAATGGAGTTGCAGAAAGAATGAACAAAACGTTGATGGAAAGGGCAAGAAGCATGCTCAGTGGTGTCGAGTTAGGACAGGAATTCTGGGCAGAGGTGGTGGAGACAACATGTTACCTGGTCAACAGATCACCTTCATTAGTGTTGGAGGATAAGACTCCACAAGAGTTATGTTCTGGTAAGAAACCCTCTCTTTCACATCTGAGGGTATTTGGATGTGATGCATATGTACATGTTCCAAAGGAGAAATGAACTAAGTTGGATAGTAAATCTGAAAAGTGCTTCTTTATTGGGTATAAGGATGATCTAAAGGGTTATAAGCTTTGGAACCTAGTAATAGGGAAGGTTGTGTACAGTCGAGATGTGGTGTTCAGAGAAGTAAAAGATGTTATTAAACATGAAGTCCAACCAAAGGAATCTGAGAAGATAGAGTTTGAGCTCAAGGAGGAAGAATCAGACTCTACAACAAAGGAGGAATCGGAAGATGAAGAGCCACAAACTCCGGGTGTGAGAAGATTAGTTCAAGAAAGAAGGCAGCCAGAAAGGTATAGTCCATCTGCTTTCTGTTCAAATTTTGTTTTATCTATTACTAATGATGATCCCGGAACTGTGAAGGAAGTAGTAGATTCAGAGGATGGAAAACTCTGGAAAAAGCCATGGTTGATGAAATGGCATCTTTGCACAAAAATGAGGCTTGGGATCTGGTGGAGTTGTCGGCTAGAAGGAAACCCATTGGCAGCAAATGGGTGTTCAAGAAGAAGACAAATGCAGAATGAAAGGTGGAGAAATACAAAGCTCGGTTGGTAGAAAAAGGTTATTCCCAGGTGCCGGGAATTGATTTTGGTGATATTTTTTCTCTTGTTGCCAAGGTAACTTCTATTAGATTACTTTTATCTGTTGTTGTTGCTTTTAATTTTGAGGTAGAATAGATGGATGTGAAGACAACATTTCTTCACGGGGATCTGGAAGAGAAAATATACATGAAGCAACCTGAAGGCTTTGCGGTGAAGGATAAGAAAGAACTGGTATGCAAGTTAAAGAAGTCTTTGTATGGGTTAAAACAGTCACCAAGTATGTGGTATCAGAAATTTGATACATTTATACGGGGACTTGGCTTCACCAGAAGCAAAGAAGATCACTGTGTATATTTTAAATTAATCGGTGACCGTATTATTTATCTGGTCTTGTATGTGGATGATATGTTGCTAGTTGGAAATGAAAAAGAAATTATCCAGGATTTGAAGACCCAATTTTCCTCCAAATTCAACATGAAAGATCTTGGTGCTGCAAACTATAATTTGGGCATGGAAATTAAAAGAGATCAGGCAAAGAGGAAGCTCTGGTTAAACCAGAGGAAGTACGTCGAGAAAATACTGCAGAGGTTTAATATGCAGGATAGTAAATCAGTGAAGGTTCCTATTCCTATAGGTGTGAAGTTATCTGTTGAATAGTGTCCCAAGACACAAGAATAGGAAGAGGACATGTCCTGTATTCATATGCAAGTGCAATCGGTAGCCTGATGTATGCAATGGTCTGTACTAGACCAAACATTTCACATGCAGTGGAAGTATTGAGCAAGTTTATGTCAAAACCAGGGAAGGAGCACTGGACAGCAGTGAAGTGAGTTTTTAGGTATTTGCGTGGCACTAGTGATTATGGTTTTTTCTACCAAGGAAGACTAGGATTGGACAGAGTGTTGGATATTCGTGTCTTTGTTGATGCAGACTGGGCTGGAGATCTGTATCAGAGAAGAGCTACAAGTGGGTATGTGTTTAACCTATTTGGAGGTGCAGTCAGTTGGATGAGTAAGAAACAATCTGTTAGTGGCACTATCAACTATAGAGGCAGAATACATGGCAGCCACTTATGCAAGCATGGAAGCAGTTTGGTTGCAGAGATTGTGTTCAAGTATGGGGTTAGTACAGGGAGCTATAAGGATAGACTATGATAGCCAAAGTGCAATTTTCCTGGCAAAGAACCCTGCATATCATTCAAAGACAAAGCACATTGATGTTCAGTATCACTTTGTGAGGGATATGATAGAAGACAAAAAGGTGTTGCTGGTAAAGGTGGACACTTTGAAGAATATTGCAGATGCATTGACAAAATCTGTGAGCTCTGAGAAGTTCTCTTGGTGTAGAGAAACAATGCATGTTGCAGGGCTGGATAAATGGCTAAGCTCTCTTGTGGCCCCTTGTGGAAAGAAAACAACAAGTGGGAGAATGTTGGGTTATGTTATATTCTTTCCATGACTAGCCCACGTAGTTAAGGGGGGGTTAGAGGGGGGATGGAGCCCCCCCTTTGTTGCACCGATTACATAGCGGGGGGCGTTACACGGGGTTTGAGGGGTGCAGGTAACCCCCCTCTATGGGGTCTGGGGTAGCGCCCCGGAAAATTTTGGTTTTTTAGACCCTATATTAGGTTGGGCGTACCTACCTATGGTTTTGTGCATGATTTTCGCACATGGTTTTTGGACGCGATGTTTTTTCGGTCCATGGTTTTGGACGCGATGGTTTTCGGTCCATGGTATTGAATGCTTCGGCATGTATAAATATGTATTGTAACATTGAAAGGAACAAAATGAAAAATCAAGCTGGTAGTCCCGGTTTTGGGATCCAAGGGAAAATCTTTGTGTATATGTGTTTTATATGTTATGTTCTCGCATTGTTTATTTTCTATGTTTTAGAATTTGTATGCAGGTAATTTCTGTATGGGGTTAAAACCTACACAAAATTTTGCCTTAGCCTATTTTGGAGCCTCCCTACCAACCTATCACAGCACTTTGTCTTGCTTCATCAAGTACTCAAGCTTCAATGTTTTCCTCGCATAAAGGAAGCATGTTGATCACAATCGGTCCATTCCCCTCATAGGTTGTTCACCCGGACTTGGTCCAGCTACAGGCTAAGCAGCTTCCCCTTGAAAATTATGCATTTATAGAGGGTAGTAATCCTTCCCTCTATAAATTGCACAAGCCTCTCTGGCAGCTTGCTGGGCTCCAGGATTGCGCAATCCTGCCATCCAACACTACCAGTAGGATTTGCGCAAATTTCCCCAGGAGGGTTGCTCAGCCTAGGATTTGTGCAAATCTGGGAAGCAGTCAGCTACTCTTCCTAGATATTGTGCAATCCTCTTGATCAGTCATCCTAGCTCCTAGCCAGGAATACATATTTTTCCGAAGCAGCTGAGCAATTGCATGCATGAATAGTTTGGTTGACTAGTTCCACCTGGGACCAAGGAAACTTGACCTGCATGCATGCATGATTTTCTCTTCCCGAGATAGCAAGAGACAACATGCAAAAAGCATCCCATGATTCAGGGAGCTATTTTTAGCAGTCGGGGTTACATGCAAAGTGGTTTTAGAAGTTTCCCTCCAAGTGTTGCTTTTTCCTAGATTTGTGGCATGCACGTCATGAGACCAAACTTATTTATTCGATGCATCAGACCTCATTCATTCACATCGATCTTGGAGCTCTAACATCCCATAACACATCCAGGACTCTTCGACACATCCGGCTCAGTTATTCACAGGTAAATGGCCTCAACTTGTCTTTTTCAACATTTCTATCATTTTTTGTGTATTCGCTTGTGTGAGTGTTGTTTGCTTGATTTCTTTGAATTATTTTTGTCGTTTACATGTATATTATCTTGTCCTAACTCTGTTTCAGTTTTTGTTGCTATCTCATTGTTGTCACATGCATGAAACTGTTTTGCACGGATGTTCGCCCAACCGGAAAACTACCTCATCCACATGCATGTTGATTTATTTTTTGAATCTTTCATTCATGTTTTGCATGCACTGTCAATCACTTCTTCTATCACTTAGTGTCACAATGCATTTACTGTCTTAGTTGCTTTCAGTTGCTTGTCAGGCGAGTCGGGCCAACCTTGGCCCCGGGCTCTACCTTCACCAAGGCTGCATTGCGCAATCTGGGGAAGGAATGCTCACCTTCCTCCCCAGAAATGTGTATTCTTTCCCAAGACTGTTTTGCGCATTTCTGGAGGACAGTGGTTGTTTGGCCCAAGAAATTGCGCAAATTTGTCCCTGGGTCAGCAGTCCTTCCCAAGCTAGAATTGTTCATTGCGCAATCCCAACAGCCAGCTACCTAACTGATCGCACATTTCGCATATCCAGTATCTAATCTTTCCTCCTAGATAGCTCAGACTTACTTTTGCACAGTTCTGGCTGCCAGTCACCCAACCTCCCATTAAAATTTGCACCATCTTTCTCATCAATTTCCCAAGTATGTGTTGTGTCCTTGCCTAGATTTTCTTTTTTACTACTGACATATTTCTTGCCATGCATGCTGCTTGTTTTCATATCTTTCAGGTGCTCATCTATATCAATGGCTTCTAAGAGAACATGATCACAGGTTACTAATGGAGTTGCAACTGGGGTAGCAGTTGAGCCGGTGTCCTCTAGTTTATCGATCTATGAAGATACGAAGCTATATATAGACAAGGACATCAAACTGAAATGGCATGAGGTTAATAAAACATTCGCAGGCACTTTTGGGGAAGACCTAGCTTGTACCAAATTCCATGGAGATACCCCACATTCCCATGCACAGACATGATTCACTGGATCGTCTCTCACATTGACCCCAAGACGATGACCTTGAGCAGTGTCAGTGGGACGAAGCTTGCAAACTTTTGGGCACGAGATTATGATGAGATGTATCAGATGTCAGAGCCCATGACTGTCATGAGTCCTGCATTCAGCTTACCCAGTAGCAGAGGTAATTCCAAAGACATTCTGAAGGATTGGGTAAAGGAGTCAACTGGTTTTAGGATGACACCCAACTAGATCTACAAGACAAAGATATTGAGGAAGGCGTACCAATACTTGGTCATATTTGCATGTCGATTGAGTGGGCAAGCAAACACTGACCTTCCCTCAAAGCTAGGCGATCGCATTGGACCAACTGGCTAGAGAAGGAATACCATGTGATTGGCCTGGTACATTGGCTCACCAGCTGAAGGAACAAGTCACGAAGGCTCGATAATCACCCGAGGGTATGCATGCAAATATTTACATGTCTGCCTACATCCTAGATGCAGTTTGTGCCTAACATGAGTTCCCAGGCTTAGAGTGGGCATGGTCACCTGCAGAGACTGTTGTGAACACATATTTCAAGTTGTTGTCTGAATGCAGCTTCAGGGGAGTAATCATACGGTTGTTCGACCATTTTTTCACCCTAGTGTATAGGTTGATATTCGAACAGGATCCACCTTGCATGTGAAAGGAGGCAATGGAGGCATTGCAAATTGGTATGCTTCATTGTCTGGTACTTTCATCCGAATGTTCAGTGCGGAGAAGCCTCCGCATGTCTTGCCAAATTTTTCCTTGGACTTACTTGTCATGCAGGAAGTAGCCTATCATATCTCAGTAGGATTGATAGCTAGACTGTAGCGGAAGAAGAAGACACCTTGGACCACTCTTCCATTGCAGATTGGGTTATATGAGATCTGGAGAATCAAGCAAGCGAATGTTGAAGTTGAATAGATGAAGAAGTACCCATTTCACCTCCGAAGCTTCAACCCATATGACCCACATTGCATTGTGAAGGATCACTGCATGAGAGTTCAGTTCAACTAGATCCATGGGGCATTTCATTAGGCTAAGGAAGACTCATGGAGGTATTGCTACAATTATTTTGGACCCAATGAACAGGACAAATTTGTTGTAGAGTCTTTAGCAAAGTAGCATCATGGAGAGCACCAGCAGTAGTAGCAGTATCAGCAGCAGAGACAACAAGGCCAAGCATACCTGTGCACGATAAAGGGAAGAGGAAGATTGTCAACTGCATGGAGGAGGAGCAAAGCTACGAGTTTTGAGAATCCAATTGTATAACAAGCAGCTATGGCTATTCAGGCAAAGAGACAGCAACACGACAAGTGAATCGCGTGAAGGAAGAGGGACAAGAAGAGAATGAAAGAAGCATAGAGTGAGTTGCATGAGTTGAGGGAGCAACTCCAGAAAGAACAAGAGCTGTGCCAACAAGATAAGGAAGCGTAGTAGCAGTAGATACAACAGGGGGTGAATCATGTGCAAACAGACGAAGCAATGCCCCTACAAGTAGTTGATTCATCTAAACAGTTGGCATCAGGCGAACAGGGTGAACCATCATAGGGGAAATACTTTGTTGATGAGATAGAATAGGCACTTGAACAATTGGATGCATACATGGAGTAGCAGGAGTTTGAATAGGACACCGACCTCATGCCTCACCACAAAGAGGTCGACTCACCCACCTCGATGCATCCAGATGATGAGAAAGCCTTAAATGACCAACAAGGCACTGAGATCCTTGGTGGTTAGCAGGAAGTAGAGGTGCACAACATCTCCTTTGATGAATCTCATCATCAAATTATGCAGTCTCATAAAGTACTGACTCCGGAGGACCAAACATCCCCTATGCAAGTTGAAGAACAAGTGATCGTGACTGATGTGCACAAGCATCCAACAGCTTTGGCCGATGCAACTAGAGTGTATGCCACAGCCACTAGATCGAGTGTTCATTTCCTCATAGCTAAGAATGAGCGAATGGCAATTGAATTACAGGTGGTCAAGCAAGGAGGGGACTTGGTGACAATGTCCGCCCAAGCTGAACTGAAGAAGGAAATACTAGATGAATTATTGTCCCTTGATACAGTTATGCGAGCATTATACTCCAAGTTTGGTACCATGCACCAAGAAGTCATCCATCTCCATAGATGGCATCAGTGATGTGCGAGAAGAGCTCGCATCTTGAAGAACATACATGTTGTTGTTGATAACATGCAAGCATGGATGATGAAGTACAAGGGAGCCCTGCTTCACTTGCAAAAGATGATGAGGGCCAATGCAGTTGAGCTGCAAGCATGTATCCGGAGTCAGATCCGAAACTATGAAGACCTACCACAACTCATCACTAGCATACAGGATTCCCATGCATGAGTATTCAAGAGCATGGATGTTATAGTGCACACTCATGCGATACCATTACTTGGGACTCTCACCCAGGCAAAGACAAAGAAGTAGGTCTGACAGGAGCTTGACTTGTACTTCGACGAGTTGATGTGCACCACCAACCCATACTTTCCTATCAGTGCAGACATCATTAGCAAGTACGTTTCTCGACCGGCCACATTGAAGACAATGATGCACATGCTCTTAGATGAGTTGGACATAGGAGCCCGAGCAGTGTACCCAGATGTTATGGAGGAAAGGTTCAAGTTTCAGATAGACATCACGACAGAACACACGAACACTATCAAGGACTACCAATCTTGGCATCAATATGTTACTGTTATCAACATGAGGATGTCGAGCAGTTGGACTTCTATGATTGTCTAAGTGAGAATGATGTCTAGTTTGGCTTATTCAGGCCATTGCTCACATGGGTACATGTGCATTGTAATGCTGAGTCATGTCAAGTGTGAGACCAGTCTCAATAGTGGATGTAACAGTCATAGAGTAGGTGAAGAGTCATGAGGGTAGTTGAATGGTCACAAAGGGGAATGTCAAGGGTCACCCCACCCTTTGCTATAAATATTCCCTCATAACTCATTGTATGGGCTTTTGGTCAGCCAAGCTTCTACTAAGACTATCTTGAAGAAAGCTTGGACAGTATTGTAATGCGCCTTGGCTTCTCCACTGCACGAAGCTAGTACATCTCTTTGGAGGAGCAGGCAGATGTCACTGTAACGTTTCGCTGATGGGGCTAGCAGGTTTACATGGATGTATTGTATGATTGGAACTTACACTTTTATATAATAAAAGCCAGCACATTTTCATGCATATGTTGTTATTGTAGTTGGACTGTTCCGGTTGCCTTAATGATATATGTTGTTTAACTTACGTATTTTTGTATGAACTGATTTGTATGCAATTATATGAATCTTGTTGTATATGTTGTTAATTTTGTCTCGTCCGTGTCAACTGCTCTACAGGACACCAGACAGACCTTTCACATGAACCTCGTTGTAACAATCATTGCACTTGTTCAAACTGATCCGTGACTGTTGTACGTGTTATCCTACCTTGTATGTTGTGACTACGGCATCCGAGTGGACTGCTTTGTCAGAATATGTGTATGTCATTTTGTGTTGTGTGTTCCTAGCCGAGTTGGGACTAATCCCTTTCAACCTGGAACTCACCTTCACCCTTATCTCTCGCTTTATGTGTTAGAACCTCTCATACACCTTGCCTGACACACTGCAGCAGTCACACCCTTGCTACCGACAGAGTTATCTTACTTTCCTCTATGCGACATTGCAGTCAAGGAATTACCTTACGACCCAATGTTGGGACTCCTACTCCATACCTTAAAGACTGTATGGAATTTCGGCATTTGGGAGATATTTGCCAATTTTTAGAGGTATATGTACTATCCCATAATGAAATAAGATGCAACAGGGTTCATTAGAGGATATATACTTTGTTGTACTAGTAATCTTAGTAATAGGAAGTAGGGTTGATATCATCCCTTCCCTATACCCACTCCTCCTTGGGAAAGCATTTCCATGGATTTTGTATGAGGTTTTCAAACTTCCAAGAAGGGACATGATAATGTGTTTGTGGTAGTTGGCAGGTTCAACAAGTTGTGCATTCTCATGCCTATCAAAAGATAATTAAAGGGAAAGAAACAACAAAATTTTTCTTTGAATGGGCCTAGGTGCAATTTGGGATACCAAGGAGCGTCATTTCATATAGGGTCTCCAAATTTTTGAGTGCATTTTGCACTACATTGTGGAAGAAGATAAACACAAAGTTAAAGTTGTCTACAACATTCCATCGATAGGAAAATGGGTAAGCAGAAGTAGTTAATAAGAATTTGGTGCAACGTTTCAAGGGTTATAATTAGAAGCATTTGAAGACCTGGGATGACGATCTAGTCTATGTTCAACACTCTTAAAATAAATCAATCCATACTTCTACTAGTAAGTCTCCATTTGAAACTTGTCTTGAATATTTTCCACCTAGAAGTTGATAGAGGATGTAATTTTGTAGAAGAGGTCCAGAACTACAAGAAAAGGGTAGCATGACCTTTGGCAGATTAGATTGAAGGGAAAACTTCCAAGTAAATAAAAATGGTACTCAAGGGAGAAGGTAGAGGAAAAATTTTCTCACCTGATTTAGTAAAATCTTTTAGGGACAAAACTCCTCAGAAAATGGGGAGGTATGATCCAAATTGGATCATTATAATATTTTCATCTATCTCAACGCTTTTAGAGTGGAAAATTTAAAGGAATCAACTTGCAGGGCCATTTTTACCTATGGGTCCTAGTTTGGAGAATGAGGGTCTAAAACCTTCCAAAGTAATTTGGCACATTAAACAAAGTTTTTTGGGGTATAAAATCAATTTCTTATGCTAAATGCCTAAACAATATTCTAAACTCGAAGACCTTTCCAATGGCACAAAAAAGACAACAATTGAAGTTCATATGCAAAGTTATGCCTCCTAGAAGTTAACCTTTTGGTTTTACCACCATGGTTCGAGACAATGCCACATCAACCCCCATTACTCATGCAAAATGGATAACCATGTGGGGAGTATGAAGGAGACTCTAGAAGGGTTAAAGTTGTAACTTAGTTGAGAGGAGTCAAACCTAACCCATAGTTGACTATTGGACTATGTTAAAATTGGCCCACTAGGAGGAGTGGGGCTTTCATTCTATGATTTTATATCTTGTCCCATAGTAGAGCAGAGAAACTAGGAGTGGGAGAGAGAGAAAAACAAATAGGATTAGTATTTTGTAGTATACTAATAGGCCACATATGTCAAATAACTCCAAAGAGAGTGCCTTATCCTTTGTACATGCACTATCTCCATACCACAAAAAATGGTAGAGTAGCCACACCTTCTAGCTAGGTTTTCTCCCATAAGCATTTCTCAAGGAAAATCCTTGTGTTCATTATGGATCATGTGTGATTGTATTTGTTATTTTCTATTTTCCACATTTTTTTATTTAATGCATAAGAAAAAAAATGGTGATTAACAAACCTAGAATCTAAAGGAATTTAACTTTCATAGAATAGGCTTCAATTTATTCTATCAAATCTATAATTACCAAATATTCAGTGGAATATCCATATCTATTTATAGATCAAATTTAAAAAATTGTTAATATTTCAAAAAGAATTACCAATTTAAAAAATATATTTATAAAAAATCTAAAACTTATTAAACAAATAATGTGTGTTTGTGTATGTAGAGGGAAGAGAAGAGGGGAAATCTTAGTGAATCTAAAGACCGGGAAAACTATGACCTTTCTCAACCCTTCTTTTTACTAACAAGAATCATTATCGGTTCCTCCTGAATTTGTTTCACTTGTTTTCTAGATTTTCCTTCTCCTCTAAATTTCCAAGAACTTCATATTTATTTTTGCTACAAGGGTTTGAATTTAATTGAGATGGTTATGCATTGGATGTCCTTCTTTTCTACAAGGGTTCAAAACCATATTGAATTAGGATCCTCCCTAGACTTCTTCAAAGGGGGGATGCTTGTCTTGATTTTTTGCATAATTTTTGACAAAATATTCATATGCATGACAATCCATGCATTTAAATGAGATTTTATCATATTATAATGCTTGTTGATGACTCCACGCATCAATATTAATTTCCATGCATCAATATTAATTTTCATAGATTTAGGAATTCCCTTTGCACAAGAGTACATATTTCCTTTTAGTTCTATGCAATCAAGGAAGCTACTCATTTTTTTATGATTCCCTCTTAATGAAAAATCACCCCAATTGATTAATGGGAGATGGGGGAGGCTTACTCAAATATAGATGGATGTGATTTCTCATTCTGGGTTGAAATATAAAGTGCAAGGGGATAGATACATTTCTTTAGTTTCTATGAAATAAGGTCTAGATATGAAATTAGATGCCCTACTACCCTGCCTAAAAAAAGAAAGATAAAAATACCACAACCTAAGGAAAATAAAAATCCATGGCTATTCATTTTTAAGACCCAATATTCTTCTACCCATGTGTCAGCAATTTTTTAGGACGGGCCATAGCCTGGTAAACTACCTACCATAGCCCTTTTTGACATAATAAGGGCTTTTCGTTTTTTCTCAAAAGATAAGATATCCAAAATAGCCTCTATTTTTTTAACAAAATGGAGTGAAAATGGATGAGGGTGCCTACTCGAGGTTAGGGCCTAAACAAGTACATTAAATGTCTTAGAATATTTATTGATGGATTCCATGAACATTACCCATGATTTAGCTTCAATTTTAAAAGGTACATGACACGAAATTGATGACAAACAACTCCATAACTCTCTAACACCAAGAAAAATTAGAAAGCAATGATTTTGATCTACGAAGGCAAGTTAATAAGCATGCTTAATTTGAAGATAAGAGGCAAGGGAGACACCTAGCATTTACCCTATCCATTGAGAATAATTCTCAATCTTCATTATAGCTTCCATCCATTCCACTATTTATTTTTAACATAATCTCATTGCGTGCAACCACGTGTTCAACTACCACCTTAAGGTGACCCGTGGCTTCAGGGTAAGCCCTCAGGGGAAATTATCCATTGAATATTAAAATATTGAATGATGTTCAGCAATTTGTGTATATTTTTAATGTAGTGTTTTGTGTCTAAGCATAACTCTTGTACATTTTGGCTTTTTTGCCAAAATCTAATGATAAAAATTTTAATGGAATCATGTTTTTTTTTGTTTAAATGTGTTTCTAAATGCATAAATGGATTCAATGCCACGAGAACCCTAATACCATTTGTATTACGTAAATTTCATAATTCAAACTTGCGATTCTAATGAATTCCTATCAAATGCTGGGAAAAAATGACCAGAAAATATGCTTGAAAAAGAGCCAAAACAGGGAAGATTTTGACTATGACATATTTTATTTAAATTTTTGTTTTTAAATTTTATTATATAATTATATATTGAATCCCCAAATGGGGTGACTAACAAGACAAGGGGGGATGTGAGACGTCGTTGCCCAACCTCGAAAATGAGTTAGGGGATGTGGCAACCCGCCCCCAACAAAGTTAAATGTAGTGGTGGATGCATTGTAAAGGAAACTAACTCTGATGGGAAGGAGAAGATGGAAGTCTAAGGATGGAGGGAGCAGCCAATTTATTCATGTAATGGTATAAGTGATTATGACCTCACTGAGGCTGTTAAATCCACGGTGAAGGAATGTTGGATCCCTGGTTGCATGTAGAGGGAAGGAGGTGGAGTAGGAAGAGCCAATCTCACTAGTGATAATGGTGAATGGGTCGAGAGCATATAGAAATTATGAAGGGTCCTATAGCATAGATATACCAACTCCCCATATGGAAATCCATAAGACGATAATTGGTGTCCTCCTCCAATCATTGCATTTTTAGTTGTTATCTAGTATTAATGTGTTTATCCTCCTCTTTATACTACTTGAGTTATATTGGAATCAATGCAGGGTGCTTTCTGTAGTGTTCAAGGAGGTTGGTGGTCATTTATTTTTCCTTTTTCACTCCTCCCCTTGTTACTCCAAGTGTAAAATTCCATTTCCATATCTTAGCAAATTTTTTAGTGTTGTTTTAATCCCTTCTCCTCAATTTTAGTCTAAGCTTTACACTCTTGCCTTTCTCCGTCTCTCAAGAACGTTATTTCCTTTTCCGCATGATTGTGACCTTATTCTAAGGGGAGTATTAGCTCGGTGGTTTATTGGCCTTGTTATTGGTTTTTGTTGGGTGAGGAATTCGTGGTCAGTAGGTTATAATGTTTCTTTTCCTTTTATTAGCTTTCAGCTTCTCTCTTCAAGCAAGTCGGTGTATGGTGTATGCAACTCCCTGCCTTGGCTATTGTCTAAATTCTACATTCCTACCACTCCCATCCTTCAAGTGGTCTTGATTCCTTATTCGCCTACAAGTTTTTCTTTTCTTAGGGGGTGCTTATCTTGATGGCTTATTGCTAAAGTGATTGGTTTATGTTGGGTGGGGAATTTGTGGTTTTTCCTTATTCGGAGCTATTTGTAGGTTCTCTTTTGGGCAGTGGCTTCTCGGGAAGCACCATTCACCTCTCGCATTATGGGTCGAGCTTGGTCTCTTTCTGAATTCCTTCTACTAGTGGGTATGCTCCCTGTGCCACACCAAAGGGCCCATTTCAAAAGAGGGGCCACTTACTACCAAGAGCGAGCCCATAGAGGTCACACTTGCATGCACCACATGCTAGAAGGATTTTCATCTTGATACCAGGAGCTTACACCAGCCAATGTTCAAGGAGAACTCTCCCGATCTAAGGGGGAAGCATCCTCTCATAGGATTAATCTCTCATACATAAAGGTTTTTACTAAATAGGTTGATTGGATCTCATATATAGGGCACGCAAGGGAACAATTCAACCAATACATGTAAATGATATGCCTTTACTGGAAAATGAAGTTTTTACTAGAATGGACTATCTTGGAATGGCATGAGAACTGCATGGATATCTTGCACTCTCTTGAACACTTGCATAGGTATCTGAGAGACATGGATCAAAGAATGGAGAGGATTGAATGACACCTCGGTATTCCTCTAGTGGTAGGTGGCACTACAGAGGACCCAAAAGTGCCCATCCAAGTTGCAGTATCAGATACAGATCATTCGACTTAGATATGTTATAATATTGGTTATGGACTTTTTATTTTTGTTTTCAGATATTTATGTACAAGGTCACTTAGGCCATCTTATTAGTCTCAATCAATTTATTTATTTTTATTTTAGAACCCAGTTATCTCTGTCATTTTTAAGGAGAGTGCATTTTTGGATATGGTTGGTCTCCCCAATGAGAAACAAACCTGATGGTATATATCCCACTATATAAATTTCATTTTCCAAAAATAATACAATTCACCTCACACTATATATAGATATATTATTAAAATTAAAATTTTATATATATATATATATATATATATATTTAATAATGAAATATAAATTAGTTAATTTTAAAGATATAATTTCATACAACATTAAGTGTGTAAGTTCTAATAAATATTTATATTTTAAAGTAAATTTTAATTTTGAAATTTATTTGTAAATATTAAAAAATGAAATTATGGAAGTTTCACACTATTTATGGTAGCCTAATTAATACTCCTTGAAACATGAAATTTCAACCGAAAATAAATATATTTGTCAAGATTTTTTTTAGGAAAAAATTTAATGGGGAACTAGTAACTTCCCCATATATATGCAACAACCCACAAGCCGCATATATCAAAAACTTATAGTTTAGCCAAGGACCGAGACATCAACTAAATATATCAAAATCTTATACTTTAGCCTAGGATTGAGACATCCGGAGACCACCAAAAACTGGAACCGCGATCCCATACTCCAACAGGACGCCTATCCTTCCAACCTTATTATGATGGGCCATGGGTGTCGCCAAAAACTTGAAACCATGTCGATGGGATGGCAAACCACCATTTCAACCACTCAAACTAAGAACCATTAACAAATATATTTGTAAAAATTAATAGTCCAAACAAAAAACTCTTCTCGAGTGAAAAGAATATTTTTGTTTCACAAATTAATTATAGAGATACTCACTCCAAACATAATACTCTTTTAGGGTGAAAAGAATATTTTTGTTTTACATGTTAATCATAGAGATACTCACTCCAACCAATAATTAAGATAAAGAGAATGGAAATGCTCAAAAGCCTATTCAAGTTAATGTCGTAGTCTAACGATTATGCTTTTTTTCCCTGAAAGTTATGGAAATTCCGGCCATATTTTGAAAAAATTCAGTATGGATTTTTGTAAATCCAAGTAAAATTTATCAAACTTCATAATTTTAGGTGCCCTAAAAGTTTTTTATGGCGCTGAATCCATTTCCACCATCAAAAACATGATTTAAACACTTCTTATACAAGATTTTTTTATTATTTTTTGCCCAGATTCACTTTTGGTCGTTCGAGCAATTCCTCTGTCTCCATAGATGATTCCCAAGTTAATTGCTTAACAGACCCTCATTTATTTGCATCAAACTATGTCAATTACCAGTGATTCGCCCATTTATGTTAATTCATCTATTTTGCATTGTTTAATGTTCAAATGATCATACATATTCACAGATTATTTTATTTATTTAAATAAAAATAAATTTTAGAAAAATATCTATATGGAAATTATATAAGCTTGTATGGTAATTATATGAAAATTGGTTATTAAGAATTTAAAAAGAAAAATATATAAACTAATATTAAAAAAAAAAGTAGTTAGGAAAAATGATAAAATAAAATTAAATATAATATATAAAATTTAATTTAATTATAAAAAATTATAAAAATAGAGGAAAATTTATTCGGTGGAAAAAAGAAAATACATAGAACAAATATGTGTCTTGAGTGGAATATAAAATTTATAACTAATAAAATTTATTGAGCAAAGTTTTTAGATTTATTGACTTTCTTCTTGTTTACATGAACAGTGGGGGACTAATAAGAGCTGAAGTATTTGATGAAGTTAGATATAAGATCTTAAATTTCATATGGAGTTAGATATATGATTATAAAAATAATAAAAAATAAAAAAAATTGTATGTTTTTAATTAAAAAAGGAAAAATGTGATATATTTAGATATATGGTAATAAGATTTCATGAAGTTAGATAAAGAAGTATGAATAAAGAATTTTATATTTTGAAAAAAAATTGTTTAATTTTAAAATGAATTAAAGAGTTTCATATTTAAGAATTTTTAGATAAGAAATAAAATATAGTATTAATTTTATAAAAATAAAATTGAATATAGAAAAATAAAATGTTTTTTTTATATAGGTTAGTTATATATAATTGATAATTTCAATGGTTAATTCAATTGGTTGAGTTTTTATTTTTAAAAGCATCTTGTTGTTGAGAGGTCACAGGGTCAATTCTTCTTTATGCTCTCAAAGTTTAAAATGTGTTTAAAAAAATCAAATAAAAGTTATGAATTCTTACTAGAATGGGAATTAAAGACATTTTGTTGTATATTTAGTTAAATTTTGTATGAATAAATATCCAATTTGAATATTTTTGATAAAACTTAAGTGACATAAATAGTACATATATTGGAAAAAAAAAAGGTATTTCAATCCTATAAGGAAATAAGTTTTTTTTTTTTTTTATTTCTTCCAAAACTATTTACTTTTATGGTTGACATCATCATTTCAATTTTATATTTGAAATCTTATTGATTTTTTAAAGTTGATTTTGATAATTACAATTTTTTATTTCACTTTTGTGATCCATAATGGTTTTTTAGACTAACATTAGAATTAATCACATAAAACATTGTTTTGGTCGGACCAAAAAAATATTCTATGTGATTAATCTGAAATTTAATCTTAAAAAAAAATAAAGAAATAAATAAATAAAATTTGATTTTATAGCTCAATTTTACTTTAATATTTTCATTATTAAAAATATATTTAATAAAAAAGGTCTTTTCTTGCCTTTCAGTCAATAAAAATACAAAGTTTTCAAATAAAACTAACTTGTATATGATGGTTATTAAAGTTCTTGGATATGCCCTATGTGATGCAAGCAAAGAGTCTTATAACACTTCACCTACCAACTATCGCAATTATCATGTGGCATGATGATAGGTGTTATTCTAAAGTTTGGTGATATTTTTGTGAGAAACACAGATATAATTTGGTTAATCTTACAATGCAAAATGACAAATTTTTAATATTGGATTTAAACATAATAATAGAGGTAAAATGTTAACTAATTAAGTTTGGATTAGTTGTGGTTGAGGAAATTAAGTTTGTGTTAGTTAAGGAAGAGAAATACTAATAAGTAAGAGTATCTCAAATTATCATAATAATTCTTTATTAAATATTCATAAATACATGTTATTGTTTAATATTATAGTTATGTTATTTTAGTTTTATGTTTATGTTATTTTAATGTGTTAATTTATACATTAACTTTGATATAAATTAATTTTATTTATAAATTTTATTTAATTTTTAATATTAATATTAATTATTAATATTTTAAAATATATTATGATATCAATTTTTTAATTTATAAAACTATATTAATTAAAAATTATTTTTTTTTAAATAATAAATAAATAATCAAGTAATTTTTCATCTATTTTAAAATTTTATACACTAAAATTTGATTTTAATAAAGTTAATCATAATCATTAACAATATAATTCCATAATTCCAATCTCTTGTATAAATTTTATATAATTGTTAATTTAATAATTAAAAATTAATATTTTATTTAATTTTTAATAATATTATTAGCTTTTATATTTAAATCCAAAATATATATATATATATATATATACCATGAAATAAATATATAAACAGTCTGTATACATGATTTTAATAATTAAAAATAAAAGAAAATACATATAGACATGGTTAATTTAATAATGGAACGATTTTTTTAATAAGAAATATACGATATATATTTTATTTATTTTAAGAGATAGTGCTATGCCCATTAAAGTATAGTGTAACATGTGATAGTAGACATGTGAATATGGAAACAGCATTCGACATGTGAACATGGAGACACCCTTTTCATTATTTAATAATTCAAAGTGGAAGATGGAATGAAATTACTTTTTGTCGAGCGAATTTATTCTCACACAAATTTTAAGTGGAATTTGGAATAGAATGATATTATTAGTCTCTCTTATTTGGCAGATGGGATGGATTATAGTAATCACTTTTTAGTATTTGATATTAGTTTGTATTCAATTTTGTGAAGGATTTTTTTTTTATATTTGATTGTTTTGAGATTTATTTTTTATCATTTTATTTAACGTCTTATTTGGCCTCTTCCCGAGGCGGAAGAGGCTGGACTATATATTATATTTTAGTTAGTCAGTTCATTTTTAGAATTTTTTTGGAGTGGTCAAGTAATGTTAGCATTAGTTTGGGTTATTAAATGCTATGTATTATTATGTGCCGGAATTTTGTTTTTGCTATGGTTGCATTGTTGCAGTGGAGCGGCAGGTGCATTAAAAGAGCAGGTGCATTACAAGTGGAGAAGAGGCAGGTGCATTACAGGAGCAGGTGCATTACAAGTGGAGGAGGGGCATGTGCATTACAGGTGGATGCATGCATTATAGGTGGAGGTGGAGGATGCATGCAGATGCAGTGACGGTGGTGGTGGCATAAGATCTAGATGGATGTTCGACTGCTCCAGTGGTTTGGTTACTCCCTGGAACTGAAACTCTCTAACCCAGGACTTTATCTTAGAAGCAAAGTAGAGCAACCCTGGAACTGAAACTCTCTAACCCAGGACTTTATCTTAGAAGCAGAAGCAGAGCAGCCCTGGTATGTTGCTAAACTATTCCATTGTTCCTCCAAACTAGACTCTAAAACATTCAACTCTATATTTCTGTTCATAATTAGAAAGATGAATGCTAGTTTAGTGTATTCAGTTCAGTTAAGAGAAGACAAAAGTATAGTGAAAACCCACCTCATATACCTCAGAAGAAAAAAGCACAGCGAAAACCCACCTCATATCTCAGTAACTTTTACTTCTCTCATTGAGATCTTGGTAGAAAACCTGGAATTTATACAATGATAATTGCATCTCTCTTTGGTTAAATATTTAAAGAAAACTAAAATAAAAAAATCTAACAAATAGTTGCAATTCAACAAAACACTAAATTCATTATCCATTGACCAGAGCGATTAAGTTTAAACAAGGTAGCGCTACAAGAATGTGGGTAGCAACCGTCTTCGGTGGCATATATGCAGTAGAGCTTGCAGTGGGTGATTTTGAAGCAGCCATCTGATCAAGCGATGAAGTAGAATATTATATCCATACCCTTGCCCAAAGGAGAAAGGAAAAGTAGACTCGATAATATGTAAAATGAAAAATCTTCTACCATTAATTAATCTATCTTGCAACACACAGTACTACCTCACCCTTTCAATTCCTTTCACTCTCTGTTGAAAATTTTTCTAAAGGATTCCTATAGGGGTGATCCAAGTGGCTCCAAAGACACACACAGGATAAAGAGGGCTTATGGAAGCTCTAAAATCAAAATGATCAGAATGCTTTCAAACTAGGACCAAAGTGTAGATATCGTCGTCCTGATCATGGCGGTGCAAACAGTTCGTCAATTCGAGCTCGTATGAAGGAGAACAAGCCAGTCAAAGTTTTGATCAAAGATGGAGTATGGGCCAGGTTTAAGTGTCCTACAATTTGACCGACCCCGAGGCATGAAAGCTAGCTCCCGAAAGCGGGAAAATTTGTTGGATCATTAATTTGTCTAGTATCCCCTATATTAGACAAATTTTAAAAATATGTTTATAACAAACAAAAAAAAAAAAAAAACAAAAATTATAAATGAGGTGGTGGGCCACCACCCCCGCCACCCCAAATACATTACAAAAAAACAAAATTTATTAAAGAGCCGATGGGCCATGACCCCGCAGGACCCTCCAACGACCACCATACAATATAATCTTATTAATGGGGTGAGCGGACCACCTCCGGTGGACCCGACCCACACCCCCAAAACCCCAACACATTACACGCATAAATGTCATCGCATTACAATGAGGATGGTGGGAGTTGAACCCACAGTCTGCAAGAGGGCCGGCCCCGTGGCCCCACCCACGCGACGGCCCTGTGGTAAAACCAAGCCTCACACCTATGAACCCACACGCCATTTAATACGGATTCAACGCACCACCATTAAATGCATGCCAACGACCATTCCTTAAACATCAAACGTGCCAACCTTAATATGACAGATGTTGCAAAGGTTATAGGGGCGAGTCGCCCAATGTGGACCCAACCCCCAAAACAACTATATGCAGTTTTTAAAAATTGTAATGTATTAAAATGGGAGGGGCAGGGATTGACCACCCGACCCCGCCTCAACCAATTTTGATTTTTACCACTCCGCCAACAAACTTTTGTTGTCAACTCTGCCCAGAGATGTATATAAACCCATTTGTCAGTGCGCCCAACAGCATGGAGGAACCAGGAGCACACACAGAAATCAAGGTAGAAATTTTTAATTAATTTATTTGCAGATGGAACCATAAGCCCAGAGAAGAGGCAGGTGGAACCATGATTGGGCGAATTTCTCAGGAGGGTGAAATTTTTGCAGCGTCCAAAATGGACAAATTTTATGTCGATCTTACACCTCTCAATGACACGAACCTGATGGCATAGTGAGTTTCCTGATCTGAGCAGCTGATTTGCATATGACCCGGAGGAGGGAATCTTTGAGGAATCTAGGGGGAATCTAAAAGATTCCTTAAGCCCTAGATTTTCACTTTTTCAGAATTCAGAAATTTGACCGTCGATTTTGCACTATTCAACGCCACAAATATGATGGTGTGTTCAGATTTTCTATTTGATCATTTCATTTTTCAGCCACTTTCCAAAGTGGGGTGCAAGTGTCAGCGTTCAACGTGTGAGACGTCATTCCATGAGATTCGACGTCGCAAGATTGATGGTACGACCAGCTTCAGTAGTTTGACATCCTTTTCTTCAGATGGCCTCAAGATGTGAGGTATATGTAGTGTGTTCATGTACTTATTTTTTCTATGCATTGTGCTGCACAAATCCCTATTTGATGTTTGATGTGGGATCTTGTTTTCTTACTTGCTTCATGATTCCTGCTTGATTTAATGCGGAATCATCGGTGGGGTGTACTTGTTGTCATGATTCGTCATGTGTTATTTGACATCCCATTTTTGTATGTTGATGGGATACTCATGTGTCGCCATGTATGTTTTCATTGAGATCCATTTTATGCCATGTTGGCGAGATGTTCATCATCATCATGCATGAGTTTGTGTCATACTAGTAGGGGTCCTTTTTTGACTAAGAGTTCCTGTAGCAGAACATCTCTTGGTGCCACTCCTGCATGAGGGCACTTTCCTTGTATGATAGCGATGTCACCTCTTATGTACATCATCACTATTGATAGCACTTAATGCAGCGGCCTACACCATCTTGACATCAGGGCCCGGAGACATAGTCCCTCCTAGCGAACTCCATTATCAACATCTTGAGTTTTAGGTTGTTGATGATTGTCATGTTCCTTCTTCTTTACAGCATGCACATGTGTTCAATTATGCTATTTTAAATGCAAGTCTAATCACATCACGAAAGTAAAAGATCTTGGTTAAATCCGGGAGATGAGTCAAATCGGATCAAGTTTGGTATCGAAGCAGTCTTTGCATGGATGTGAATTGCAAGCATGAACAATGGAACGTGCAGCGATAGAGGATGAAAAAGAAATGTACGAGACCATGCTCAAAATTTCCAAAAGGGTGGAAATAATTTATGAAACTCTACAAAAAGAGATAGAGGAAAAGGAGTGATTCCAGCTTCAGTTGCAAGCCACGGAAGAGGCCCTAGAAGAACTAAAGCACAACACCCAGAATCTTCAAACAGATAATGTTGAATTGAAGATGCGTCTAAATGAAGAGAAAGAGGAGAAACGTAGTTTGCTACGACAGCTGCAAGCTAAGGATGAGGCCTTGGAAAAGTTGTAGCGTGACCCATGTGAGGTAAAATGTAATTCTCTGAATTCACGTATGTGTCCTGATGATGATTTCGCTATTTTTGAAAATCATACCACAGGAATTGACTCCAAACTGTCAAGGAAAATGGGGTATGAAAGAAAAGGCTTGGGCGTTAATGGACAAGAAGTCATTGCCAACCGCATCAAAGAAGAAGAATTACCTCGTCAGGTAGGACTTGGGTATGTCAGAAAGGAAGTTGGGGAATGCGCCGAGATAGCTAGCGAACCACCAACAACAGATGATGAGAAGCCCTCATCAATTCTTTCCAAATCGACATAGGAGGTAAAAGATGTTGATTTCCTTTTGGTTTCGTCTTCACATAGCATGATTTCTGTTGGAGATGTGGAGATACCAATTACAGGGACAAACATGAGGCTCCTTACCAGGATGAGGTGCAAGGAGGAAAAAGAACTTGGTGTTAATAACCAAGGCATAACTCAACCATTGGAGGTTGTGCAGAGACCTCAATTTGTAGGCTTGAGATACACCGAGGGAGAATGTTCGAAGGTGTCAGATGCTTCCGATACATCGTCAAAATCGTCAAGGAAAGAGAATTATGGGAACACATCCCCATCATCCCATGGCAGTTTCCATTGCAGGGAAAGAGATGAGGCAAGCTCTCATCGCCATACTTACACTAGAGATTGCAAGGAAAGGTATAACCAGTTTCGATATTCGAATGTTCATTTCGATTATAATCATGTTTTTAATGATGAGCATAAAACATGGCATCGAAAAACATGTGCCTTTTTTGGATTACATAATCATACATTTTCTAAGTGTTGGAAAAGAATAGCAGCACACAAAAAGAAGAGGCGTGAAAGACCCTCTCAACAGCTGGTAAAGAAACATGGTAAGCAGATCTAGAGGAAGAATACCTATTGCAGTCATTGCGACAGATGTGGCCATCAAAGAGCCACTTGTTGGAGGCTCCATCCAAAGAAGCGCCTTAAAGACAAAGTGTCGGTACATGAACCAGGTGAAACAATTGTTCGAAAAGCAAAACCACCACAGGTGGATGACCCATTCACAGCGATAAGTCAAAAATGGTTTCTAGATATGTTAGCATGTCATGGTCATTCTTTTGTAAATCATTTGTTGCATTTTAAAATGTAAAAGTGATGATGTGTTTTCCATCACTTTTTCAGCAACAATGATGTATTTTATTATTTTTAGTTGCAGTTTACACTCTGAAAGTGATGTTGTGTCCCCATCACTTGTCAAAGCAAAAAAAATAGTGTTTGGCCTTATTGTTGTAAATCATGTGTTTTAGTGATGATGTGTTTTCCATCACTTGTTGAAGCAACAATGATATGTTGGCCTTGTTTTCATAGTTGGGGTATTATGTCCATCTTGATGTAAACTTGACCACCGAGTATGTGTTATAAACTTAGGGCAATTATGGGATGCTTGTGTCATTAGTTGGTCATGAAATTCAAGCATGTAATTTGCAAAACAATGTACTACAAGTTGCAGAGGTTGTAGTTGTCGGGTCATCGCTTAAGGCTCCGAAGAACAAAGGTGAAGGAGATGGAAACAAGACCTTTTTTAGGATGCTTGTGATGAGGACAAGGTACGGAGAACTTGCAGATTATTTTTCATGCTTTTGGAGAACCAAAAGCTCCTCAGTGGGGAGGATTGATCCAGGTGGCTCCAAAGACACACACAGGACAGAGGGCTTATGGAAGCTCGAAAATCAAAATGATTAGAATGCTTTCGAACTAGGACCAGAGCGTAGATTTCGTCATCCTGATCATGGCGGTGTAAACGGTTCGTCAATTCGAGCTCGTATGAGGGAGAACAAGCCAGTCAAAGTTTTGATCAAAGATGGAGTATGGGCCAGGTTTAAGTGTCCTACAATTTGACCAACCCCGAGGCATGAAACCTAGCTCCCGAAAGCGGGCGAATTTGTTGGATCATTAATTTGTCTAGTATCCCCTATATTAGACAAATTTTAAAAATATGTTTATAATAAAAAATATATATATATATATAAATGAGGCGGCGGGCCACCACACCCGCCACCCAAAACAACATTACAAGAAAACAAAATTTATTAAAGGGTCGACGGGCCATGACCCCAGCTGACCCAACTGCAGCAACAAAAAACTATGTTTAAATATGGGCCGGCGGCCATGACCCCGTCGAACCCTCCAACGACCACCATACAATATAATCTTATTAATGGGGTGGGCGGGCCACCTCCGGTGGACCAGCCCACACCCCTAAAACCCCAACACATTACACGCATAAATGCCATCGCATTACAATGAGGCCAGTGGGATTTGAACCCACAACCGGCGGAAGGGCCAGCCCCGCCCATGCGGCGGCCCCATGGTAAAACCAAGCCTCATACCTCTGAACCCACGCACCATTTAATATGGATTCAACGCACCACCATTAAATGCACGCCAATGACCATTCCTTAAACATCAAGCGCGCCAACCTTAATATGACGAATGTTGTGGAGGTTATAGGGGTAGGCCTCCCAATGCGGACCCGACCCCCAAAATGACTATATGCAGTTTTTAAAAACTGTAATGTATTAAAATGGGAGGGGCAGGGATTGACCACCCGACCCCTCCTCAACTAATTTCGATTTTTACCATTGCGCCAACGAACTTTTGTTGTCAACTCCTCCCAGAAATGCATATAAACCCATTTGTCAGTGCACCTAGTAGCATGGAGGAACCAGGAGCGTGCATGGAAATCGAGACAGAAATTTTTAATTAATTTATTTGCAGGTGGAACCATGAGCCCAGAGAAGAGGCGGGCGGAACCATGATTGGGCGAATTTCTCAAGAGGGTGAAATTTTTGCAGTGTCCAAATTGGACAAATTTTATGTCGATCTTACACCTCTCAGCAACACAAACCTAATGGCGCAGTCAATGTCCTGACCTAAGCAACCGATTTGCAAATGACCCGAAGGAGGGTATCTTTGAGGAATCTAGGGGGAATCTAAAAGATTCCTTAAGCCTTGTATTTTCACTATCTCAGAATTCAGAAATTTAACAATCGATTTTGCACTATTCGACGCCACAAATCTGATGGTGTGTTCATATTTTCCATTTGATCATTTCATTTTTTGGCCACTTTTCAAAGTGGAGTGCAGGTGTCAGCGTTCAACATGCGAGGAGTCATTCCATGAGATTTGATGCCACGATATTGATGGTACGGCCAGCTTCAGCAGTTTGACATCCTTTTCTTCAGATGGACTCAAGATGTGAGATATATGCAATGTGTTCATGTACTTCTTTTTGCTATGCATTGTGTTGCACAGATCCTTGTTTGATGTTTGATGAGGGATCTTGTTTTCTTACTTGTTTCATGATTCCTGCTTGATGTGAAGCGGAATCATCGGTGGGATGTACTTGTTGTCATGATTCATCATGCTTTATTTGAGATCCCTTTATTGTATGTTGATGAGATACTCATGTGTCGCCATGGATGTTTGCATTGAGATCCCTTTTATGCCATGTTGGTGGGATGTTCATCATCATCATGCATGAGTTTGTGTCATACTAATAGGGGTCATTTTTTGACTAAGAGTTCCTGTAGCGAAACATCTCTTGGCGCCACTCCTACGTGAGGGCATTTTCCTTGTATGATAGTGACATCATCTCTTATGCACATCATCACTATTGACAGCACTTAATGCAGCGGCCTACACCATCTTGACATCAGGGCCCAGAGACGTAGTCCCTCCTGGACGAACTCTATTATCAACGTCTTGTGTTTTATGTTGCTGATGATTTTCATGTTCCTTCTTCTTTACAGCATGCACGTGTTCAATTATGTTATTTTAAATGCAATTCTAATCACATCACGAAAGTAAAAGATCTTGGTTAAATCCGGGAGTTGAGTCAACTCGGATCAAGGGGTTGTGGAGAAGTAGAACCATTGTTGGAGAAATCTAGCAATTTCTAAGATATAGATATGTAAATTGAAAAATCTTGTACCCGTGAATCAAATCTACTTTGTAGCACACATGACACCCTTATGCACTTTGTCATAAAGTTCGCTCTCTGTCACTAAGACTTACACAGTGTGCCCTTAAGCTCTCTATCATAAAGTTCGCTTGTTGTCACTAAGACTTACACAGCACGCCCTTACACTCTTTGTCAATAAGACTTACTAAGAATTACACAACAAGAACCACATTGTCTCACGCCCTTACTCTCACAAGTGGCACACATGCATAAATATGGAAGCTAGCCTACAATTAACAAATGGGGATGGGAAATATGTTCTTGTGTTGGTTGGGCAATGTTTCCAATGTTGTCAGGGATGTTTCTAGATTTGAATTAAAGCGATATTATAAAAATTTGAATTAAAGCGATATTATAAAAAATTATGAAATTAAAACCATGGATCACCACAAATTAAAGCAACAAATGGCATATAATTCTATTAATCAATTACCTACATTACTTTTAAGATTATTTTTAGAAGAAAACCATAAAACAATCTATCATGTCGAAAAGATAAGTAAATTTTATCAGTAGCACACTAACAACGTATTATTGTTGAATGCAGCCAAGAAGTTTCAATATGATGAATACGTGCCAGCACCCATTGAACTTCTTAACAATTCCATTGATTGTAATTGGAACTTCATAGGAAGCAACATATTTACATACTGCAAAAAGTCAGCATTCTAGATTTATTTTAAATTTGTATGCATATATACTTTCAGAAGGCATAAATGACTTCCTGTAGTGTAATTCATTTGGAGGAAGCCCCTACCCTTGTATGCAGTTGGTAAGTCCCACTTGGAACAATATTAACAACACCAGGTAGCTTTGAAAGAGAATCCACTTGCTCTAGAGTGAGTTTTGTAGAAACGTCATTCATAGTGTGCTTGTAGCTATACAGGATAGCTTTTCTATCTTCTTCTTTATTGCCGAGAACAGCAGCGAGAGTATTTACGTGGATAGATTCGGGATCATCCTCGCCTACTGCCCTGTCCATGTACACAATTTGCACGCTACCCTTATCGATCTCCTTTGTTTGTTCTTCCTTGTGTTGGACATTCGCCATGACTGTGGAGATGACAACCATGAATGTTAACAACAACAGTAACACTCTCTTCGCTCTTTGATTACCTACATTATATCCTTTCTTATCTTTTCCGTGGAGCGTTGCCAATGCTATGGCTTCTATGATTGGCAGGTAGCTTGTATGTTTGATATTTCAATCATGCTGCACCCCACAGATTTTGTTGGTGAGCTAACCTAATCAACTTCACTATTGCTTAGATTCTTCAAAAGCTAACAGACTTGTCTTTCCCACATGGCCACTCTATTCTTGTAGTATTCTTGACATTTTCTATATAGAGAAGCAGACATGCATTGCTAAATTGTATGTTTAAAGTGCCAAATATGAGTGCTTCTATGAGAGGTTCTGTTGTTTGTTATTTCTTGTTTACACCAACTTTTATGTTTTCCATTATTACCATTTTGGCAGTTTTTCTGTTATGGAGGTTTTGCCACAACCTAGAGAGTTAGGACACTGCATTGAAAGGGATCCTATATGACTATCTTCTTGTAAATTTCACATTTTCCAAACACATAATACAATTTGCACAATATTAAATTTCCAGTGTTCTATATTATTAGATCGCAGAGGAATCTATAGACCATCACGATGTGAATGTGAGATGTTTTAGTTCGACTGAGCTGAAATGTGATGTTATTTGAGGATTATTATTCCACAATTCAACATGATTGTGAAGATTTGAATCTATTTTATTTATGTTTTTCATTGTATCTCTTTGTGCTTGAAAGAAATGGATTTCTTATATGTTCCATTTTCTCTTTTGCTAGTTGTTGTTATTCAGAAAATTAAGACTTTTTGGATATAATTGAGACGAATATCACTAGTGAAGTCTCTATCATATGCCATATTTTATGGTGACTATCTTTGCAATCATGTTGTAGGATGATAAAACACAGCAAATCCCTACCTCTCCTGAAATGTATCCTCAAATTGAGGACAGTGGTAGTGAAGGTTCAAGTGACGATGAAGTGCTACAGTTATGAGAGGATGGATATCATGATGCAAAGAATGACCTTGAGGCTGAGCTTGAGGATGACTTTGATCGTGTGCTTAGTGGGACTCTTAGTGAAAGCAGTGGCAATGGGGGCAGTGACTTATATGACTACAATGTTTGTAGTGATTGGTGTTATTTCTTTGTTTCGATGTAGTCTTTTATTGTTAAATTGTGAACATTTTGTTTTCCTTTTTCCAATCTTTCAACTTTTTGAGTCGCAGCTTAGTTTTTCATTGTACGAACTCCAAAAGTGAAAACTCTTCATTGACCTATTATTACTTTTAGCATTCAAACCCACATTTTATCAATTTTATTGAATATTTGAAAAATTCATATTTTTCTTCATAATTGCTTATAACTTAGAAATTTTGAGACAGCACTAGATTGAAGGATCTCAACTGCAGAAGTCAATGGAAACTTTGCACAGTCACGTAGGTAGAGGAAACAAAATCAGTGTTGAGATTGTTACCCATTTTCATGAGTACAATTATGACATACTGTTGCCTCGCACAGCTGCAAACTTTCTCTGTTGAGCAGGCAAGTACCATGGACAGGAAACTCAAGGGTTTCGAGATTCCAACGGCCTCCCTTTCTGCAATTTCACTCATTATCTTGAACTCACTGAAGGTATCCTGGATATTTTTGGGGCACTGTAATTACTCTGCTGTTAGTGGGTGCTAAAAAGTTGGGTATACCTCTGAGACCCGGGCATACAAATGTTCTTATAACCCAGTTCCTCATTTTCGTTAGTCTTATAAAAGCCCTTTGGTTTAATAAAGGAGTTGCTCATGTAAGATGGTTGGTTCGTGAAAAAAATAGGTAGTTCAATGTTCAAAGTACCAGGTTCATGGTCTCCTGCTATCAGCTTGGACCATGGTGAGAACTGTAGAGTCTCTCTATCTTGAGAACGGTCTCTTTCATAGCCTCTGGAATGGGTCTTGCAATAGGTATTATAACCCTACTTACTTTGTTGTTAGTGGTGCTTCCATTGGTTTAATTGGCGCAACACAACGAATTGGCGCAGCACAACAAGCACGAACCTGTAAGTATAAAAGAAAAAAGCTAGCTAGCTAGTATTGTTTTTGCTTGATATGCTACTTGTGCCAGATATAGCTTGAACGTAGCTAACCATGTTTTCTTCAGTAGCTAACCACATCGTCCTTGGTCTTCCCCCTTAAAGTAGGGATTAGCTGTCGTACAACCCCTCTTGTTTTTATTATAATTGGTTTTCAGATCTATTTTGTAAAAGTGAATCTAATGATATATCATATTTTTGCATGTGATTTTTTTTAGATTTAAAAAAAAATTAAGTAAAATAGAAAAACAAAATAAAGAAAATAAAATTATTTTTGACATTAAAAATGGTCATGATACATATTTCTTCATTGAAGAATCCACTTATCTTCACAACCCAACTTAAAAGGATCACTTGAAAAAATAAACATTATATCCCCTATCACTGGATATTTATGTCAAACTGTAAGATTATTAACTTTCAACTTAATGATATCTTAACTTTAAAATGATTTACATAATACCATTACATAAACACAACCATAATTTAATTCCAATTTCATTCCTAAAAGCAGTCAACTTTTAATCTGCTTACAATAATTTTAAGCCACCCGTCAACATCTTTTAAGTTGTAAGGCCTTTCCATAGGAAGAAGAAGACCCACATGAAATCAATGGATCATCAAAGAAACTGTAGAGAATAAATTCATATACTCCTAAAGCTATATGGATACATGAAGTAAGTTGTATTAACTCTAGGCAATACATTAAACTAATGTTGTCATATTTATGATACCATGGGGGAGACAATAGACTAATATCGTCGGATTTATAAATAAAATGAGGAGACATCATTTTTGTGGTACATGTTTAACATATAGGTTAGTTGACATCATTATGCTTGCTAAGTGAAAAAAGAGTGATGGTTGTTTTCAAAATATTATCAAAACAAATGCATATGCATAAATACATAGGCTAAAAGAAAACATGATATATTATTTTTAATATTAATAAAATAATTAATATATTATTTTAATATAAAAAAAATAGTTTTAGGTATAATGGTGAGAGTTTTTAATACAAATTAAATTTAAATTTGAATTATTTTCCAGCTAAAATATATATTTCTTATAAATATTTTAATTTTAAGGGTGTTAATGTTGTTTATCTCAAATAAAATTTTAGTTTATTTATTTGATATGGTTTGTGGGCTATTGTATCATGTTAAAGAGTTATAGTTATAGTGGCAGTAGTGCAATGTGATTTTTATTGAGAAAGATAATTGTGTGTTCTAGTTACCAATTCTTTTTTTACCAAAAGAAATGAAATATTTGAGTAAATATATTAAAAATAATCAAATAACGAAAAGTTACCTTTAATCTGTTTTTTCTTTTTGGGAGTTCTAGAAAAAAACAAGAACATCCTTTTTCAGTGTTATAGAGATGGTATTTCTATCTTTCAAGATACATATTTTTTTGTTGAATTTTATGAATAAGATGGGAAAGTGGTATGCAAAAAAATTCCATGCAATCTTCGATTTTCAAAAAAGATATAAGACTTTTAAGAGAATCATATATTCTTAAAGTACAATGGTGACTAAGAGAGGAACAAGGAGTTTTAATGGTTGATAGAGATCAAATAATGATAGTAACATTATATAATAAGTATATTCGTTGAAGACAAATATTTCCCTCTTTTCACACGATATAAAAACAGAAAATGTCTTTGACATTAAAAGAGGAAATTAAAAAAGAAATGTGTTATAGGTCATCCAAAAAACTTTAAGATACTATTGTGACATCAATTTAATAAATTTGAAAATAATCATTTCCTAAAAATTCCACTTGTTAGGAACCAAGATCGAATTATAAAAACTAAATGAAACTTTAATGATTATTTGTAAAGCAAAATTAAATAGTGAAGTCCCGATGTGACTCATTCAATTTTTTCAAGAATCATGGGGCTCAACACACGACCACATAAATTAAAAAAACAAAAGAACTTATGATTGATATGTAAACATATATTCAAATCTTTTGCAATCATGAGATGGGATGGGGCTCTCTTGGACCAAGATATTAAGGAAATCAATTCCAATAAATAGCAAATTAGCCATGGTCTTATCTCAAGCAAGGGAGGAGGGAAACATTTTCAACATTATTTTCTTTTATTGAAAATTCCATATCCCATATAGGTGGATAATTCGTGTTAATCAATACGTGTCACATCCTCTATAGGTGGATAATTCATGTTAATCATTATTTATGAATCACATATATTTCCAACTCATATATCAAGTCGAAGGATTTGGAAGGATAACATTGAGGATAGTTCTAATCCCTTGTCACATAAGAGATCTATCCTCGGCTCTAGTTAATGAATTCAATAACAAACATTTGTGTTATCATTGTGGGACAAAGATTTTAGGATGACAAGAATGGGGAAAAATAGTGGTGGTGATTTGATTATATCAAGCCTCCTAGCATATGAAATTGGGAGATTTTTTTGATACCCCAATCATATCTTGCTTATGGTGAGAATTTGTTATGAATTTGCAAGGAGGTTCATGGTTTTGCATTTGTATTTTAGGCCTATTTCCTCAGCCTTTTGGCCCTCTAATGTCCTTATTTGAATATTAGAAATCAGCTTGAGATTTTTGGGTAGTGAAGTGGGGAATTTCTCTACCTCTTTAACCTTGATGTTCCATGTTTTCTATTATATGTTATTTACTTTTCTATTTAATTTCTGTTGAGAAATTTTGGGATAGAAATATTGGTGTTAAAGGTATTTTGTTGGATAGTGTTAAGTTTGTAGCCCCGGTTTGTTCATATTGATCAAGAGGGTGTCATACTAATTCTTTCCAACCCAAATAGATAATGTTAGGTCATCATCATGCCCCTCTCTATTAGACTGAATATTGAAATGATTATTGTAAGTGATCTGTAAAATTTCGTGGATATTCCACTGGACAGTTCGTCACAACAGATCTGATAATATTATATTAAAAATTTGAGATTCTACACTATTACAATTTCATTCAATTTCAAGATCTGTAAAACTAATTGTAATTAGTGCATGCATGTAAAAGTAAATCAAGCAGAAAAGTAAATAACGACAAAATAATCTCATACACACATAATACACAAGATATGCTCTCTGGGAAACCCTTTCGGGAGAAAACCTAGCTGGAAGGTGAGGCTGCTTCGCTAGGCTTTCTCTGTGTGGAAAGATGGTTGTAGATACAAAGAAGTAATGCTTGTGGCCCATCAGCTGCTATAGTGTACATATCCTCTTTGGGTGCTCTACCTCCTATCTCTCTTGACTCTCTTTTCTCAACTATGGAACAAAATTCTCTCAAAAGAACGAAATGCCTCTTCCTCATAGTGGCCCAGTTATAACACAACCTGATAGCCTACTAGTTGTTAAGTTTGACTACATCAACTCTTAGCTAGAGCTACAAAATAGACTCTTCTAGAGTCTTTTACATCACAAACACGTGGATAGCTCATTTTCCATTAATAATGGGGGCTGACTCGACATCCTCCCAAACTATAGGTGTGAAAACAAGAAGGTCAACTTCTAAGTGGCATAACTTTGCCATGCAGACTCTGATTGACATGATTCTTGCATCGTTGGAAAGATTTTTGTGTGTAGAATAGCATGAAAAGGTGTTGTGCTTTTTCGGTAAAATTTTACCCCCAAAAATTGTTGTTTGATGCCTCCAAATGCTCCCAGAAGGTTTCAGACCCCATTTCGCCAAACTAGGTCCCACCAGTAAAAATGGTCCCGTGATTTGATTCCTCCACTTTTTCCACTCCAAATGCATCGAGATGGATGACAAACAATATAATGATACAATTCGGATCACACCTACCCATTTTGGGAGGCTTTTTTCCCCGAAATATTTTACTGAATGAGGTGAGGAAATTTTTCCTCCACCTTCTCTCTAGTGTACCATTTAGCTTTGCCTAGAAGTTGTTCCTTCAACCCAATCTTCCAAAGGTCTTGGTGCCCTTATCTTGTAGTTTTGGACCTCTTCTGCAAAATTGTATCTTATGTCAACTCTGCATGAGCATCTAGTGCCAAATCCTCCACAGAAGGTAGGACTTGTTCCTCTTCCTGATCTAGCATGGAAGGCTCATAGAGTTTCAAAATATCTACATTTACAACTAAGTAAATGTGCATATATGGTGGTAAACTAAGTCGATAGGAATTATCACCCACCTTTTCCAGTTTCTCAAAGGGACCATACCTTAGAGCCTTGATTTTCTTACCATACCCCTGCAACCTCTCCTTGTTCAACTGTAGCCATACAGTGTCTCCCACCTTGAATGATTTATCTGTTATGTGTTGATCATGCCTGGCCTTACACTTCACCTGTGACTTTTGCAGTGTTCCCTGTACTTATAGATGGATCTGCCTGATCTTCTCTATAAATTTTTCAGCCCTTAAAGCATCTCAACTAATGTCTTCCTTCACTCCTCCTTATTTCCCATATGCAATACCCAAAGGTGAAGGTGGAAAATATCCAAAAAAAGTTTCAAATGGGGACTTTCATGTAGGAGTGTGGACTTCTCTGTTATAATAATGTTGTATGTATACTAGATTTTCGTCCCAGGTCTTTGGATGCTTCTGGTTGTAACCCCTCAAAAGCTGCACCAAATTCCTATTGACTACTTATCCCTGCCCATCTATCTGTGGATGGAATGTTGTAGATCTCTTCAACTTCATGTCCATCTTCTCCCACAATCTAGTCTAGAATACAATGTAGTCGGTAAACCTCATGCAAAGTCCATGGAAATTCTTTCCCAAGGACGAGTAGGTATAGGTAAGGGATGATACAGACCCTGTTTCTTGTTGCTAGGCTTGTGGTATAAAAAATCATGCATCCTCTTATGAACCTAACTATGTGTTCTTGCATCTTGGGCCAATACACATACCTCTAGAAGTTAGCCACGGTCTTTCCTACACCAAAGTTCCCTGTAACCTTAGAGGTGTGAGTCTCTCTAATCAACTTCAAACACTCACCTTGAGGAACACATAGCTTATCCAACCTATAGAGTAACCCATCTTGGAGATGGTAGTCAATGGTGTTGTCGTCATCATGCACATTACTCTGACTCTACAATTGCTGATACACCTCCTCGAAGTCCTCATCTTCTAAATATGCATCTTTGTATGCATCATGGGTGAATGGCTCCATGTGCATAATAGTCCCGAAAGCTTTAATCTTTGATGTGGGTGACCTTGAAAGCATATCGGCCAACTTTTTTGTGTTTCCCTTCTTATACTTGATCACCAAATGAAATTGTTGTAAAAACACCATCCACTTGTAATGCCTGGATGGTTGTAACTTATTCTAGGCCTGTAGGTACTATAACGGCTAGTGATCTGTGTGGATTATTGTCTCCTTTCCTATCAGATAGTGCTTCCACTTCTTCACAACTTTCACCATGGCATAGAGCTCCTTATCATAGGTAGGGTGGTTAAGAACTGCCCCATGAAATACTTTAGAATGGTAGCAAAGTGCCTTCCTCCTTGCATCAAGATATCTCCCATAGCATACCCACTCGCATTTGTCTCCACTTCAAAGGGTCGTTGCAAGTTTGGTAATGCTAGAACTAGTGCTTCACTGATCCTCTTCTTTAACTCATCAAAAGCCTTTTACTGCCCTTTTCCCCACTGGAAACTCTTTCCACTTGTTGTTATGGCATCGAGAGGTGCTGCTACCACTGAAAACGAGGCTATGAATTTCCTCAAGTACTGTGTTGCTCCAATGAAAACCCTAACCTCAATAACATTAGTAGGCACCATCCATTTCAAGATGGCCTCCATCTTGTAAGGATCTATCTTCAATTACCCTCCACCAATCACATATCCCAAATACACCAAGGACTGTTGCACAAACTCACACTTCTTGATATTTGCTAGCAGGTAGTGCTTCTTCAATGTTTCCAGCACCTGCGTCAAATGTGAAATATGTTCCTCCCAAGTAACACTATATACTAGTATATCATCCAAATAGACAATAACAAATGAATCTATAAAAGGGCGCAGTACATCGTTGGAACTGATCAATTTCTTGGCTTGGTTGGCGCTATTAGTGAATTTTTTACTCTCCTTTGTGCACGTTGATGATGAATGATTTTCCATCCTTAATGAGTCGGTACTGGTTAGATCTCCTCATGAATATTGCATCATGCACGTACATGTATGGACTCCCAAACACGACTCCACATACATCAAGGGGAACCACATCTATATCTACTTCATCAATAAAATCAGCACTGATAGAAAATCTAATTTTACATTGTTTTGTTACCTCCAGCTCTGCATCCTTATGTACCCATCGCAGTGGATATGGGTTTGGATGATCATGAACTTCCAACCCCAACTTCTTGACTAGATCTGCTACAATGATATTTTTCTGCTATCCTGAGTCAAATAGAGCATCAATCTTCGTATTCTTGACCTGTATATTTACATGGAAGAGTTTGGTCATTTCTTTCTCTTCCTATTGTTGAAGGCTACTCAAATTCACCTCCTTCTGCACAAATTTACAAACGATCTTCTCATCCACATCTCAGCTACTTTCAAATTGGTTTCTTGAATCAGTGGCCATGAGATTCTTCTTCTTATTATCTTTCTTCTTTTTCTTTAGGTTTAGCTCTGGATGCAACTTCCAGCACTTCTTCATTGTATGGGCATCAATGTTGCAATGGTTGCAGTGGTTACTAAGATCTTTGCACTGGTGTGTTGTGGTTGTTGTCTTTTTATATTTCCCCCCTTTTTTCTTCTTCTTCCCCTCCTTGGAAGTGTATTGTTGCTCCTTTTTCTTTGATCCACTTAATTACGCTCTTTTCAGGCCTATGTTCTCTAGGTATTGTGCTTGTACACAAGCCTCGTCCATCATTTTGAGCTTGAACATAGTCACTTGCTCATGCAGATGGTGGTGCAGACCCCCCAAATACTTTAGGAGTACATCTGGGTTCTTTGGAGAGACACCCAACATTATAGCCATGTTTCTAAATTTTGTGGTGTACTCCTACACGTTTTGGCCTAGCTTTTGCCTGAAGTAATGCCACCGGATCCACTGGTCTTCCATGTACCCAATGGGATAAAATTGTGACTTAATGAGGGTTTTGAAATCCTCCCACTTAGTCACTGGAGGTTCTCCCTCCAACCTCAGGGTTTCTGTGTGACTCTCCCACCAAGTCATTGCATGGCCCTTCAATTTTAGTTGTGCGAATGAGATCTTCTGCCCTTCCTTGATCTGATGGACACTGAAATAAACTTCCAGTTGCTGCAACCAGTGGTTCAACTTTAGAGCGTCAATCTCACTGTGGTATGGCTTGATATCAAATTTTTCTTCCACTTTAAATAGGGATTGGTTCATGACACTTGAATTGGGTTGATCTTTTATGGGTTCTTTCTTGCGGTTGGTTATATGTGTCTTCCTGATCTCCCAATCCCCCTTATAATTTTTCCTCTGCATTCGAACTCCCTTCTTCTCCAAATATCCCAAGATTATTTCTTAGGGCCTCCATGAGCAGGTTGACATTGCGATTTATATCCGTGACTTTTTCTTCAAGCCGTGAAAATCTCACCTGTGCAGGATCATGAGGTTCATTTACAAATTTGTTGCCCATGATTAGGGTTTTACGATTTTTGGCCTCGCCGATCTAGACCCCTGCAATCTCCACAAATTAATTAGAGAAACATGCTCTTATACCAAATGAGCCATAAAATGTTGTGGATATTCGACTGGATAGTTACGTCACAACAAATCTGATAATATTATATTAAAAATATGAGATTCTACACTATTACAATTTCATTTAATTTCTAGATCTGTAAAATTGATTGTAATTGGTGCATGCATGTAAAAGTAAATCAAGTAGAAAGCTCACACGCACATAATACACAAGATATTCTCTCTGGGAAACCCTTTCAGGAGGAAACTCAACTGGAAGGTGAGGTCGCTTCGCTCTCTTTCTCTGTCTGGAAATATGGTTGCAGATACAAAGAAGTAATGTTTGTGGGTTGTGGGCTACTACAATGCATAGATCCTCTCTGTGTTCTCTACCTCCTATATCTCTTTTCTATAATTTCTCAACTATGGAACAAAATTCTCTTGAAAGAATGGAATGCCTCTTCCTCCTAGTGGCCCGGTTATAACACAACCTTATAGCCTACTAGTGGTTAAGTTTGACTACATCAACTCTTAACTAGAGTTACAAAATAAACTCTTCTAGAGTCTTTTACATAAAAAAACACGTGGCTAGCACCTTTTCCATGAATAATGGGGGCTGACGCGGCATCCTCCCGAACTATATGTGTCAAAACATGAAGGTCAAGTTCTGAGTGGCATAACGTTCGCATACGGACTCTGATTGATGTGATTCTTGTGTCATTGGAAAACTTTCTGTGTGTAGAATAGCATGAAAAAGGTTTTACAATTACAGGGCAAATTTTTAGCCCCAAAAAACATCATTTGCTGCCTCAAAATACTCCTAGAAGGTTTTAGATCTCGTTTCGCCAAACTGGGTCCCACTAATAAAAACGGTCCCATGAGCTATTTCCTCTACTTTTTCCACTCCAAATGCATCGAGATGGATGACAAAAAAATAATGATGCAATTCAGATCAGTAACTCTCTTTTGGTTCAAGGCCTCAAGTTTGTATGTGGTATTTGTAGCATAGTATTATGTGTGGTTTTATTAGCTTATTCTTTTGTCTTTAGGAAACTAATAATTTATGTGGTTTTATCCCTTTCATGGATAGGTTAGCAGGTGATCATAATGCAGATATGTAGAACAGGACATATTGGAAGTAAGAAAAATCTTGAGGCACAAGTACATGCAATCCAGGACATCTTTATTTTTAATAATAAGAAACATGCATGAGAAAGAGCATCATTGTGTGTCTTAACACACCATGAATCTACCTAGTACAATAGATCCAAAGGCTAGAAATGCTAGAAGCCAAATGTAGTATGATATGAAATATATCCCCTAACCTTCACAAGGATGTTTTCTCATTTACATCAAATAGAAAAAACCTTGCACACTCAATAAAGTTGAAGTGAAGGAGGAAGAGACAATACATTAGTTAAAGGAGCCAATGGACATCAGGCAACATCATTCACCCCTCCTGGTTTTATGTCCTTCGTTAACAATTATGTTTTTTTAAGTCGTAAATTTATTGAACATTTGCGTAAATATAACAAATCTAATATGTATAGTAGATTATATTATGTAGAATTAAAGAGCAACCCAACTTTGAGCCTAAAAATTATGTCAATAGAACTGTATATGACACTCTTAGTAATTAACTACAACATTTAAATAATATAATATTTACCTAGTTCCTTTTTAAAAAATAAACATATTAAAATAAAAATTAAGAATATATATATTAAAAACAAAAAAATACTAATTCAATATTTTATTTTAAACAAGTATAATATGCAACGTTGTTGCTTACTACTTGCGTCTTATGTAAAAATTAATTGATTATATATATGTGTGTGTGTGTTAAATTAATATAATATTTAAAAGTAATATAAAAATTTAACATAATAAAAGCTTCTTCATAAATTTTTTGAGATTAGAATTTTTATCTACAATGAGATTAAGAGTTTATATATATATATATATATATATATATATATATAACTTTATTTTGGATTTAAGTTTATATGTATCGAAGTTTATTTTAAATTTAAGAAAGAAAAAAAAAAAAAACCAATCTCCCATATAATATACTTGCAACAAGCATAGGGCTAGAAATTGTGTACCTATCTGGTCAAGAAGGATCAGAATTTTTACCTACAATAGGATTAAGAGTTTATATATATATATATATATATATATATATATATAGGTTTATTTTGGATTTAAGTTTATACATATCGAAGTTTATTTACTAAAAAAACACCGATCTCCCATATAATATACTTGCAATAGACACGTGGTAGAGATTGTGTATCTATTTGGTCAAGAACCTAGTGAATATCAAAATGTTATAAAATAAAAAATATTTATAAAATATTTTGATTTTGAGATGAGTTATGGTTTTTGAGCAAGTGGTATTGATAATCCATGGTACTAGCCCATAGTATTGTAACAAAGTCTATTTACAAGTTAATAATATCCATGGTAAAATGGGGGTAAATATCCATGGTTAAGAATCTTGTTATATTGTAAGTATTAAGTTTTAATTTTAAAAATGTTATAAAATTAAATTAAAATAAAATATTTATAAAATATTTTTATTTTGAAATGAGATATGGTTTTTGGCCATGCAATTTTGATAAGCCAAGGTATTGTAACAAAGCCTAAATTATTATGACACTTGGCGAATAGAAACTTTTTTTAGATTTTTTATTTTTTAATATAAATTTTATATCTAAAAATTCAATTTAAAACCACATAAAAATAGTCATCAACCAATTAGAAAAAATTAATTTCTATCTAAAAAATTAAAAATTGTTTTTTAATTTTCAAATTATTCAATTTAATATTTATTTTTTTTAAACTTTAATAAACTTCATAGAATTTGTTTAAAATTTTCAAAACTAATTGAAAGTTTGAATTTTTTTACCAAAAATCGTGATAAAAATAACAAAAAGAATAATCTCATTTAATATTAAGAAAAAACAAACATGTATTTGAATAGAATATAAACTCTATACCATAGAAAGATTTAGAGCATACTAATTTTCTAAAAACCTCTTAGATTCATGGGCTTCTTTGGGGTAATAAGATTTAAGTTCATGGAAGGAGTTATATATTGAAATTTGTAATAACCATTCAAAAGAAAAGTTATTGTGTTGAGAGGCGTTTTTTAGTATAATACAGTAGAGATGTTGTAATGTGATATATTTTTTAACATTTTTAATAGGTCAAAATAAAAATAAAATAAAATAATAATTAAGAATTATGATTAATAATTAATAATTAAATCAGTCTAAATTCACCATAACTCCATATTTACTAATCAATTTTTTTCACTTGAAAAGAGATTTGGTCCCTGTTAAATGGGACCTAACATAACAACATCTCTATCATACTGGGCTCTAGAGTGCCTCTCATAAAACTCTTTTATAGTGAAAAGAAATATAATCTCTAGAAATTAAGATAAATCTTAACTAATTAATAAAAATTCCAAAATGTAAAGATGTTAAAATAATATGTCTATATATATATATATATATATATATATATATATATATATATATATATATATATATATATATATATCTAGATACATACATACATACATACATACATATATTAAATTTCATATTAAATTATTAAATAAATTGCATATCTAGCAAATCGTCGAGGAATATTGAGTTGATCCTAACGCAATTTATAACCTACAACCTCAAGATTAAAAGATTGGTTGAAATATGTTATTTAGAAAATTTAAATCTAAATATGAATTAAATATTTTAGTTAATTATTTAAATTAAATTAAATTAATATTTTAATATCTAGTATAAAAATGTATAATTTTTTTTTATTATTATTATTAAAGAAACGGTTATATTATATTTCACGTGCTGGAGAATGGGCCAAAACCCTTACATCAAGAGATAGATCTTCTTCTGCCATAGACCAGAAATGCTCACTAAGCATTCTATTTCTACCTCGTCTTTTCCATGCAAGGATTATTACATTATCTTATATATACACCAAAAAACTCCACAGTATTCAACAAAAAAATATAACATTCAACTAGTCTATGTTGTCTGATCTCCAACTTCCTTGTCCATACTTTCTCTAGTTGCTTGTTCAATCTCCATCACTTCTTCCTTTTGAGTAGCAGGATCTCCCATACATTGGTCCTAGAAGTCACTAGCTTGTTGTTCTTCATTAGTGTATGGAGGGCAGAGGTCACACAGTCCATATACTTCTTTCGGAACTCCAACAGTGTCCAATTGCACTTGAGCTCAATTCCATTCACCTTAACCTTCAGCTGGTCAACCTTCTTTTCCAGCGTGATCACCATAAATTGGAGGCACTCCACTTCCTTCCTTAATGTTGGAAATAATACTGAGAGGGGGGGTGAATCAGTATTATCTAATTCTTCTAATAAATCTTCTTTATTTGTTCTTTGAATTATTTTTGCATGTCAGTACCATAAAATAATGAGCATGAACAAAGAAAACAGATAGTCACACCAAAGAACACAAGATGTAAGGTGGAAACCCAATGTGGGTGAAAACCACCTGCTGCAATATGTCTCTATCTTCTTTCAAATTAGAAACTCCTTTTACAATGGATTTGTACTGGTGCAGTCCTTTACCAGTACACAGGCTGCAACCTGTAGAGAGCTACAACTCTCTCTCGTTTTCCAGTCTCTCCTGGAAGGGAGTTACAACCCCCTACTTCTTTTCTTACAAGGACCACTTTTCAAACTGGATCCATAAGCATCAAATGATCATCAAGTATAAGAAAATCACCCAGTCAACTGTAGTAACCAGATCAACAATAATAGAACCAGACCCAGAACACCTTATCAACAGAAAAATACAGTCAAACAAAATGTCTTAAGACAGATACGCAATTCTTCTTTCTCTGGTCTGCGTGCGTACGCACTTCACCTTCTGTTCCCCTGCGTATACCCGCAAAGACCCTTCTGCTGCACTGCGTGTCCACGCACTGTTTCTTCAACCGCGCTGCTTACTGTTACTGCAGGTACACACCCAGAGACACTATTACGCCGCGTACTATTGCTGCAGGTATGCGCCCAGAGATACTATCGCGCCGCGTACAGTTACTGTGCGTACGCACCTGAACCTTCGTCGCTCTGCGTACCCACGCAGGTCTCCTGTTTCTGCTCTACGTACCCACGCAGATCTTCTGTTTCTGCTCTGCGTACCCATGCAGATCTTTTGTTTCTGCTCTGCGTACCCACACCGCTCTCCTGTTAAACACCTGTGTACTCCTGATTAGGGCCAAATAGGCAATCCACCAGAGTGGCACAGATGCTCAGATGCCCAGATCTGATCGTGCGCTCGAGAGATCACCCTTCACAGATTCACTTTCATAAAGATCAAGCTTTTAAGACCATAACCCAACATATTTCAGATCTTAAGATATTCAATTGCAAAAGATGCCTAGCCAAGTGATCTCCTTTGCTTTATATAGGCAAGCTCCTCCTAAAATCATGGATCAATACCACGAGCCAAATAGAAACACAAATACCGTCGGCTAGTTAAACATAAGAAACCCCACGTGTGCTTTTCTTTGCCTTGAAATGTGTGCACTGGGGTACGCACCTCCTGAACGGATTATCTGTGTATCAGGCCGCGGTCCCTTCATGGTGTACCTGCGGGTATGCACTTTCTAAACTGATCTCCTGCGTACTTCTTAATTTTCAATATATTGAGAGCCTTGCCATGGGGGTTGCCATCAAGTACAACATCTGTAACATATATAGCCATACCAGAAACATAATGCCAACAATCTCCCCCTTTGGACTTGATGGCAACCTTACAAACTTCAGCTTCATTCTCCCCCTTTGACATCAAGGGAAAAGGGTTATGCTCCCCCTAAGAACATGCTCCCCCTGAATATGAACCAGATCTGCAGCGAAGAACCATAATCCACCATGAAAGAGATAGAGACATATTGCAGCTACTTCCAAGATCTCCTTCTGCACATCCTCCATAATGCCAACAATGCATTATATGCTCCCCCTGAACCTGTACCATCAATCAGAAGAGTTTCAGCAATAAGATGATGCATCAACAACCCCTAGCTTTTGCCTGAGGTATTCAAAAGTGTCCCTGGGCAATGGTTTGGTGAGTATATCAGCAACTTGTTCCTTAGAAGGAACATACTCCAACTTGATCTTTTGTTCAAGCACTTGTTCCCGGAGAAAATGATACTTGATTGGTATGTGCTTGGTTTTTGAATGCATAACAGGATTCTTTGAGATGCTGATTGCACTTGTGTTATCACATAAGATGGGGATTGGTGGTGTACAAGTGATTTGAAAATCCTGCAAAGTCTGCATCATCCAAAGGAGTTGGGTGCAACAAGATGCAGCAGCAACATATTCCGCTTCAGCTGTAGACAAGGCAATCGAACTCTGTTTCTTGTTGAACCAAGATACCAGTCTGGAACCCATAAAGAATGCACCACCACTTGTGCTTTTCCTGTCATCCACGCTTCCGGCCCAATCTGCATCTGTATAAGCATGAAGTGTAAGATCTGTATCTCTAGGATACCATAAGCCATAATTTTGAGTCCCTTGAAGATATTTGAAAATTCTCTTCACTGCCTGAAGATGAGTCTCCTTCGGATTTGCCTGAAATCTTCCAACTATTCCAACTGCATGCATGATGTCCGGTCGGGTACCTGTCAAATAAAGTAAACTTCCAATCATAGATCTGTAGGTTGGTTGATGTACTGCTGCAGATTCATCATTTGCACTGAGGCTACATCCTGTGACCATGGGTGTACATACTGGTTTTGCATCTTCCATACCATATTTCTTCAAAATCTGTTTGAGATACTTGGTTTGAGATAAAAAGATTCCTCCTTCTTTTTGTTGGATTTGCAAACCAAGGAAATATGTCAGTTCTCCTAGCAAGGACATTTCAAATTCTTTCTGCATGACCAAGGCAAAGCTTTGACTCATAGCTTCTTCATTGCTGCCAAAAATAATGTCATCTACATACACAACAAGTATTAGCAATTTGTCATTTTCAACTTTTATATAAAGATTGCTATCTGCTGATCCTTTTGAAAAGCCTTGTTGATGAAGATATTTGTCCAAACGGTAGTACCAAGCCCTTGGAGCCTGTTTGAGACCATAGAGAGCCTTTTTCAATCTACATACAAGATTTGGATCATTTCCAAGAATGAACCCATCTGGCTGTTCAATGTATACTTCTTCTTCCAAGTCTCCATTCAGAAAGGCTGATTTCACGTCCATTTGAAATACTTTGAAGTTTTGAAAACTTGAGAGAGCAAGGAACATTCGGATGGCCTCAAGTCTTGCAACAGGAGCAAAGGTTTCTTCAAAGTCTATTCCTTCTTGCTGCGCATATCCTTTACAAACAAGTCTGGCTTTGTTTCTAATTACTTCCCCATTTTCATTCAATTTATTTTTGAAGACCCATTTTGTTCCGATAACATTCTTATCCTTTGGTCTAGGAACCAGCTCCCAAGTGTTGTTCTTTTCGATCTGCTCAAGTTCTTCATCCATTTCTTTCACCCAACATTCATCTTTGCATGCCTCTTTCACATTTTGTGGTTCAGTAGAGGAGAGTAATGCCAAATAGCTTGAAGCTTCTGCAACTGTTCTTCTTGTTTGTACACCTGCTTCTTTCTGCCCCATAATCTGAGATTCTGGATGATTCTTCTGGACATATCTGGATGAAGTCTTTTCTTCTATTCTTGTTTGCTCCTCTGGTTCTTCTTGAGGTTCTTCTTCTTCATCATTCTGTCGTTGGGGGTAGCCTTCATCTTCTTCGATGTCTTCATGATGTACTTGCCTAGGAATGTATCCCTTCTCATCAACCACTACATCAATGCTGTCAACAATTCTACCAAGTCTTTTATTGTAGCATTTGTATGCTTTGCTATGTGGAGAGTAACCAAGAAGAATGCCTTCATCTGCTCTAGGTTCAAGTTTGCCAAGCTGCTCATCAGTATTCTTGATATAGCATTTGCTCCCAAAGATTTTGAAGTGCTTTACCGAAGGAGTCCTACCACTCCAGAGCTCATGAGGAGTTTGAGTGCTGTTCACCCGGACATTTGTTTTGTTGAGAATAACAACCGCAGCATGTGCAGCTTCACCCCAGAAAGTTGCGGGAGTTCCTGACTCATCAAGCATAGCACGAGCCATTTGTTGGATTGTTCTGTTCATTCTTTCCACAACTCCATTTTGCTGAGGAGTTCTTGCTGTAGAGAATTCTCTTCTTATCCCATGTTCTTCACAGAAATCGAAAAATTCATTTGAAGTAAATTCCCCACCTCTGTCAGATCTGAGGCACTTAATTTTGTGACCTGATTCATTTTCAACCAAGGCTTTGAAGGATTTGAATTTTTCGAATGCTTCATCTTTGTGCTTCATAAGTCCTAACCAGACAAACCTGGAGAAATCGTCAATGAATAATATCAAGTATTCTTCTCCTCGAGGTGTTCTTTTCCTGAAAGGATCGCATGTATCTGTATGTACTAGCTCAAGAGGCATGCTAGCTGATCCTTCTTTCTCTGGAAAGTTAGTTCTGGTTTGTTTTCCAAACTGACATGATTTGCATATGGTGTTGTCAGGAATTTTGATATCTGGAAGATCGCGAACTGCCTGATATTTGCATGCTTTCCTTATTTGTGAAAAGCTTAGATGTCCCAACCTCCGATGCCATAACCAGTGCTCATCATCCTTGCTCAGATAGCATTGTTGTTGTCCTTCTTCAAATATGTACAGATTATTTGGAGTTCTTTTGCCTTTGATCACTGTTTTACCTGTATCAAGATCACGAACAAGACATCCATTTGATCTGAATATAACCTCGGTTCTTTGATCACACATCTGGCTGACACTTAGAAGATTATGCTTCAATCCATCAACATACAAAACATTTCCAGCCTTGACCTTTTCTTTTAACTGAGCAATGCCTTTTCCTTTTATAGTTGCAGGAGTATCATTTCCAAAAGAGACTTTCTTTCCTTTTTCTAGAACAGAATATGACTCAAGTTTTTCTTTATCACCTGTCATATGCTTCGAACATCCACTGTCAATGTACCATAGATTTTCCTGTCCCTCTGCATAAAATGCTATCCCACATCTTTCTGTTTGTGGTTCCTTTATTCTCCATGTTTTGGTGCTTGAGGCTTGTTCCTTTTTCTGCTGAAACCTGCTCCTGCATTCAGAGTCTTCATGACCAAAGTTATTGCAAATAGAACATTCAACTTCATTTTCAAGAACCGAAAAGTTGTTATAGGTCCTTTTTGTAATCCCGGTCATACTTCTTTGTTTTTGAGCTTCCCTAGTCATGATCGTTTTATATGCAACACATTGAGCTGCTTTGTGACCAAAGTTATGGCAAGAAAAGCATTGTCCATTGAAGAAACTTCTGCGGTTATCGAATCTACCAGCCAATTGATTGTAATTTCTATTGTCATCTATTCTTGAACCAAATTGAGAAGATTTTACCTGTGGCTGGTTGTAGCTTTTGTTCACCCTTAAGATGGATTGCCCCTGATTGTTTCTGTTTGTAATTCGTCCCTGCTTTACCTGATGATCTTCATTGTGCTTTTGCTCATTTCTTCTTGCTGCATCAAGATAACTTTTTGAGGTGGATGCTTGAGAAGTTTCTCCATTATAACCCAGACCTGTCTTGTTTAGTGGAGATCGCTGCACATTGATAATCTCATCCAAAGTTTCAGATCCTTTGACAAACTTGAGATTAATAGCTTTTGTTTTCTCAATCTCTTTTCTAAGACCAACAATTTCACCTTCTAGTTTTTCAAGATGTTTTTCCTTTTCATCAATTTGAAATTGTAGAGTATCAATGATCATGTTCTTTTCTTCTATACATCTCTTGAGTCTAGTAATTTCATCATAAAGGTTATCCACATCTATAGCATCCATATAATCATCATCTTCAAATGCCATTAACAACTTATATTCATTACCTTGTTCATCTTCATCACTGTTTGATAGACCATCACTATCTTCATGAGTGTAGTAGCTTTTCTTATTTGCGTTTTGTTTCTTGTTCCATCTAGCAGGTTCCTTTCCTTTATCCTTATAAGGACATTTTGCAGCATAATGACCTACTCTTCCACAAGCAAAGCATTTAAAAGGTAACTTACCTCTAAACCTTCCAGAACCCCTTTGAAGATTTCTGACAAAATTTGATTCTTCTTCCTCTTCTTCTGGGACGTGGCTTGCTTCATAATAATCTCCTTTTCCTGATGCCTTGAAAGCAGCTTCTCTTCTGTCTGATGGACCTCCCTTTCTCATTTCATAAGCAGTTAGAATTCCATGTAGCTGAGACATAGTAAGAATTCGTAGATTTTCCTTTTCTTCTATTGCAGATACTTTAGATTCAAACTTGGGGGACAATGATCTTAGAACCTTTTCAACCACAATAGCCTCTTTTATTTCTTCACCCAAATTTTTCATACAATTAACAACCTCATCTACCCGAAGAAAATAGTTAGCCACACTTTCATCATTATACATTTTGAGAGTCTCATACTGAATTCTGAGAGTTTGAAGTTTAGCACGCTTTACCTGTTCATCTCCTTCATAGCTCGTGACAATTTTGTCCCATATCTCTTTTGCGGATTTATAGTGCATTACCTTCATGAATTCTGATTGAGATATACATCCTAATAGAGTACTGACTGCTTTCGCATTTGTTTCATACTTCTTTTTCTCGTCTGCATCTGTAGGAGTAGATGAAGGAAAAGCGTAGCCTGTCTCTACGATGTCCCAAACTTCTGTACCAAGAGATTGAAGATAGGCAGTAACTCTTACCTTCCAATAATTGAAGTTTGTCCCATCAAAAACCGGTGGCCTGATTGATGCTTCTCTCTCGTAGTTGCTCATGATGAACAATCTACCTTCAAGCGATCAAGCTTCTCTGAAGGACCTGCTCTGATACCAATTGTTGGAAATAATACTGAGAGGGGGGGTGAATCAGTATTATCTAATTCTTCTAATAAATCTTCTTTATTTGTTCTTTGAATTATTTTTTCATGTCAGTACCATAAAATAATGAGCATGAACAAAGAAAACAGATAGTCACACCAAAGAACACAAGATGTAAGGTGGAAACCCAATGTGGGTGAAAACCACCTGCTGCAATATGTCTCTATCTTCTTTCAAATTAGAAACTCCTTTTACAATGGATATGTACTGGTGCAGTCCTTTACCAGTACGCAGGCTGCAACCTGCAGAGAGCTACAACTCTCTCTCGTTTTCCAGTCTCTCCTAGAAGGGAGCTACAACCCCCTACTTCTTTTCTTACAAGGACCACTTTTCAAACTGGATCCATAAGCATCAAATGATCATCAAGCATAAGAAAATCACCCAGTCAATTGTAGTAACCAGATCAACAATAATAGAACCAGACCCAGAACACCTTATCAACAGAAAAATACAGTCAAACAAAATGTCTTAAGACAGATACGCAGTTCTTCTTTCTCTGGTCTGCGTGCGTACGCACTTCACCTTCTGTTCCCCTGCGTATACCCGCAGAGACCCTTCTGCTGCACTGCATGTCCACGCACTGTTTCTTCAACCGCGCTGCTTACTGTTACTGCAGGTACGCACCCAGAGACACTATTACGCCGCGTACTATTGCTGCAGGTACACGCCCAGAGATACTATCGCGCCGCGTACAGTTACTGTGCGTACGCACCTGAACCTTCGTCGCTCTGCGTACCCACGCAGGTCTCCTGTTTCTGCTCTGCGTACCCATGCAGATCTTCTGTTTCTGCTCTGCGTACCCACGCAGATCTTCTGTTTCTGCTCTGCGTACCCACGCCGCTCTCCTGTTAAACACCTGCGTACTCCTGATTAGGGCCAAATAGGCAGTCCACCAGAGTGGCACAGATGCTCAGATGCCCAGATCTGATCGTGCGCTCGAGAGATCACCCTTCACAGATTCACTTTCATAAAGATCAAGCTTTTAAGACCATAACCCAACATATTTCAGATCTTAAGATATTCAATTGCAAAAGATGCCTAGCCAAGTGATCTCCTTTGCTTTATATAGGCAAGCTCCTCCTAAAATCATGGATCAATACCACGAGCCAAAACCATAGAAACACAAATATCGTCGGCTAGTTAAACATAAGAAACCCCACGTGTGCTTTTCTTTGCCTTGAAATGTGTGCACTGGGGTATGCACCTCCTGAACGGCTTATCTGCGTATCAGGCCGCGGTCCCTTCACGGTGTACCTGCGGGTACACACTTTCTGAACTGATCTCCTGCGTACTTCTTAATTTTCAATATATTGAGAGCCTTGCCATGGGGGTTGCCATCAAGTACAACATCTGTAACATATATAGCCATACCAGAAACATAATGCCAACACTTAATTCTTCCAACTAGAAATTTATCAATGTAAAATGTGAGCAAGCTTCCATAGTAAATTTCTCTCCAAGCTTCAAGATCGAGCTTGATATTTCCTCCAATGCACTTAACAATATTTCCTTCCTACCATTCCCATTGTTACATGCACTTGGGGAAGCTATATTGTCGAACACTGAGACTCTAACCAATGTCATTGCATAGCTTAGAGGGAGAGTACTTCTTATATACCTCCTGTTCTCAGCTCTTAAAGCTCCAACAACAATCGCTTCAAAGTTACTGCTCCTAACCAACAGTTGCATCAAAATACCACCAAATCCCTACAATATATTCATTGCCCTACTTCCAACTTCGATCGTATTATAATGGATTATGAATATGGCGTCAGCAATTAATATCAATGACAATGTATTAATAAGGGGTAGTTTAATTTCCCTCCTATCCTCCCGCATGTTTTTTAACTAGTAATTTCCCCATCTATACACCTCATCCTGACGCAACTGCTTGCATGACGCATTTACCGACTAATCTTGGTTTCAAGGATTAATACACAAATTATTTCCCTTAGGCTCCAAGCTAGCCACTTACTCGCCAATTTAATAGACATTGATTCTTTGATTGATGACAATGACATCATGGAAAATAACACAATGAGATGGTGTCTTCACCTAGGGAGAGGATCCCCTCTTCTAAGGTTGTTCCCTTATTGGCTTGTTCATCAGCCAATTCATTGTTTCCCCTTTTTGCATGGAAAATACTAATAATTTCATATTTTTCCATCTGCATTCGAATTCCTGCACCAAGTGAGAATTATTCTTTCTCCAGAGGATTCTTAAAATGATGTAATTTTTTATTATTATCAGAGAATCTTCAAATATTGCAAGTTGTCGAACCCCCATAAGTCATTGTTATTAGAAGACCCTACCATAATGCAAGAGCCTCTGCTTGATTGTTTGTAGTCCATCCTAATCCCCATGCAATTTTTGTCACTATTTCTCCTTCGGGGTTGAATATAACCCCTCCCACTCCTACTCTTCCCGTTATTATTTTTAAATATTAATAAATAAAAAATATATTATTTTTATATCAATATTTATCTCTAAGTTATTTTGATGCCTATGAATATTTTAATTAATTTTTAAAATGGAGCTAAAAATAAATAGGCTTTGATTTTATTTATTTAGATTTCAAATAAAAGTATTTCATTAAAAAATATCATGGAATAGTTAAATTGGTGATTACCATGTTATGAAGTATTTGTAAACCGTCAGATCCAAGTTACAAATCTCAAGTGGATCAAACCAAATATATATATAGTTATCAAAATCTGTTGAAAAATCCTAATTCATTTTGTGAATATGAAAGTTCATTAGAAAATGGGAAGTATTAATTCCATTTTTGTATATTAAAAATTAAGTTTTTATTTTATGATTATTATCTCTCTAAAATAGTTAATATCAAACTTTATTATTAAATTATGAGGATTTTATTTTATAGATTAATATTTATATTTAATTATAAAGTAGATTTCAAAATTTTAAAAATAGAAAATATAAAAATTAATAAGTACTAAAAATATTGTTTGATAAGGGGGAAGTAGGAGCAGGAGGGGTCATCTATCGCCCCAATAAAGTAATAGAGATGAAATTTTCTTGGGAGTTAGGCAAAGCAACAAATAACCAAGCAGACTTTTTAGACCTTTTCTAAGGCCTAAAGATTTCCCACTCAAGGGAGATTCGATAAATAAAAGTCTTTCGAGACTCAATGGTAGTTATCCAAAAGTTTCATAAAGCCAAAGACCTCATAGAAAAGGGCCTTCCTCTCATGTTCCTTAGAATATGGTTGCAAATTTAGAAGTTTGAATCTATATCCTTTTTCCACATTAAAAATGAAAATAACCAAAGTGTTGATGAGCAAGTAAATAAGGGAGCAACTCTTGAACAAGGAATAATAATCTAGGATCAAGGAGATCCATATATATCTTGAGAACATACCATGAATTTAAATTTCTATATGAATGAAACCAACATGTTCCAAGTAATCTCCTTTGAGGGTATGATTAGATGGGAATTAAGTCATGTCAAGCCTATTAATGACAACTCTAATAGGGAAGGTCTCTGACAGATGGCATCCTTGCAAGTTGGCTCACGGAGGAATAGTAACCGGTTGTGAGAGGGAGGTGAGAAATGTCATGTTCGAAGACAAGTGGAGTATAATCCCCAACGCATTTATATCTTACATCAAGAGAATGCAGGTTGATACTCCACTAGCTATGGAGCAGTTAAAATTGTATGATCTTGGACGTTGGACGAAGGATTCAATGATGGAAATTTGTGCTAGGAGTGTGAAAGGAAGCGACGATGGCATTCAATGTGGCAAGATTGAGGTTGGCGCAGGAAGAGCTTGAGCCAAGGAATATAACTGGATTTTATTGGCCATGGAATACTCATTGGTTTGTGTAAGAATTCCAGTGTAGTGCATAATGGCATCTCCAATAAAGGACAGTTGTAGAGAATATGGTAAGGATCAATTGATGGAAAAATTGGCAAACCTTTCAGCCCTCATAGCCAAGCTTGGTGATCATGTGGCTCTAGAAGCCCGCTCCCACTTTTCCCTGATCACAAGGCAGTTGGAAGAGTTGTGTGAGGATGTGGAATGTCTTTAGCTGATAGTGGACAATTTGGAAACCAAGGTGGATAATTTGAATATGAAAATGGAAGGTATTGAGATAAAAGTGGAAAAAAATGACTTTGGGTGTTCTTAAATAAGTGTCTGGGATCCCCGAAATATCTTCTGCTGGTGAGAAGACCACTTCTCAACTTGAAGAACCTTTAGACCAGCCTTTTGATTCGACGATCCTACAGTACATAAAAGCATAACATAAAGGGAAAGATGGAAGTCCTCAAGCTAAGAAGAAAGACAATGGTTAGCCATACATGTTTTGTTTTAAATGTTTTGTAACTTTGTGAAATATAATGGAGTCTTCCGGAGGCTCTATAAAATAAGGATAGTTAGAACAATAGTAATTAAAAGGAATGGTACCAATAGAATGCTTTCTTAATAATCTTTGAATATTGATGAAGAAGAACAATTCCTAAATGTAATCGCATTGGCCTATTTTCCAGTTAGATTAATATAAATTACCCATTTCTTTAAAAAGAAAAATATTGTTTGATAAAAATAAGAAATATATATTCAAAATAAGAATTATTCGTATTAAAAAAAAACATAAAGTATACCATGTTGTATTAATTGTTGTCACAATCACTAAAAAAATTAATATGTTTTCTTTAAGAATATTTACATATTTTCTTCATTTTCCAATGAAGTATATATATATCTCTCTCTCTCTCTCTCTCTCTCTATCTCTCTCTCTCTCTCTATCTCTATATATATATATATATATATATATATATATATAATTGTTAATTAGTTTTAAGTCTATGGGATGGTTTAATTGGTGATGGTTATGTTATGAAATATGGTGTAATTCAAGAGATTCAATGTTCAAATGCCTTGTGGGTTTAAGCCAATAATTTTTTTTTATTAATTAGTAGATTTATTTAAAAATTTAACGCATTTTTCCCAATCTATATGTACATATTTTCTTGTTTATTTCATTATAATTTGGTAATCTAAATTTATTTAAGATTTATTTTCTATGATTTGGAATAGTATATATTTGATATAGATACATATATTAATACTTTTTAAAAAATACAAACATAAAGATTATATTATTTATAAATATGTTATATAGAATTGTATTATTAATTTATTCTAAAAATATGTTATTAACATACCCTGGTGCGGGTGGATGAAGTGAATTATGAGGGCCACGAAGGCACACACTGTCTCCTCCTCAAGAACTGAATCATGGTACAAGGGGAATGTACGATACATGCAATCATGGCATGGAATTTTCTCAATGGGTGCCTTTAAATCTATATGTGAATTGATGTTGTTAACGAGTTTGGGCATGGGAAGATGTGAAGATAGTAGAGGGAACAAAGAATTTGTGTAGCCTTCCAACATGTGAAAACTTCATTGATTGTGGATCTAGGGGATACAATTTTTTGTCTGCAAACGAGACTATTCTTGGCACATTGTTGGAGGTTATTGTTGTCTGGCTGGGGACCCCAGAGAGGATTGTAGTTGGAAAATTTCTTTCATAAGAGTTATCGGGGCAAGTGAGAGAAGCTCGGATAACTGGATTAGAGGAGCGGAGAGACAAATCTGGCACTCAGCTCTAATCATCCAAGTAAACCTACAAAACGGATATCTCAACCTCTATAGTGTGATATTTTGTTGTATCTGGAATGAGTTATTTAATAGTTGAGTTGGTCTCCAGGCTTTACAATTTCGATCTAAGGGTATCCCAAGCTTACGAGCAGGTCAAGCCCATTGTAGTGAAGTTTGTGGGTTAGATGATTTTGTTTGGAATTCAGGGTCAAAGACTTTAGAGTGGAAGGCTAGCCTAGGACTCCAAGGTCATTTAATCGAGTTAAGTGATATAGGGAGGCGAGATAGTCAGTCTAGTGCTCCCAAATTTCTTCTCATGGAACATCTTTGTTCAGGGGTTTTTTATGGGAGAGGATTCGCACAAAATTTGGCTAGTGGATGGGGTCTTCAACTCTAATCGTGGAAATTTTGAGGCCAGTAAGTTGTCTCCAAGGTTCCAAGAACCTCATCTATGTTTTAGAAGTGAAGTTGGTGGAGTTGGTGGAAAAATCATTAGAGGAGGGTTATTGTGGTCTTCCAATGATAATAATGTAGTGAGTTTTGGTGACGACCCCTGTTGCAGGTGGTTTCCTACTAAAGAGGAGTGGCTCTAGAAATCTTGGAACTTTGTAGTAGGACATAGGGGGTTGGTGGATTCTTGGGCTCGTGGTGCATCAGAGGAGGTTTAGAACTAGGAACAATGGACTAGAGGGGCGGTGAAGATGATTCGACAAAGGGGCAGAGGAAGGAGAGGTATAGGGCCAGAAGGGCAAGGGGAGAAGCATAAACTAGAAGTTGTAGCAATGGAGGGAGAAGAGGTCTAGGATGCAAAGCTTGATGAGGGGGTGGCCCATAAACTTGATTAGTCACCTAGACATTTTTTTCTTCCTGCCTCCCTAAGCACCTTGGAAGCACAATTGCGGCAAGTCTTTACACTCTTGGAGAAGTTGAATCAAAACAAGCATGATGATCGTAATGAAATAATAAATTTCATGAACAATTTGCAACACTATCAATGGAATATGCAAGATCACCTAATGTAACTCCACAGAGGCCGAAGGTGACTAGTTGAGCATATGGAGCAACTACAGGGGCAGTTGGTACATGTATAATTTCACGTTCATGGGAAATTCGGATGTCAATATCCTCCCGATAATGATTTGGGTCATACTCTTGTTTACTTATGTTTGTGGGTTGTGTTTTTATCTCAGGAGTCTTTTGGGCATACTCGGTTTTATGGTTCTTAGTTTTAAGAAGATTGCCAAAAAAATTATCATAGTGAGTCTGAAAGAACACTCAATTTTGGACAAACATTTTGTAATATTTTGACGACTTAATAGAAGCCTTTGATTGACAAAAAAATGTTATTAACATAATTATATATTCTAATAGATGTTATTAGTTTTGAAATGTGAAAAATGACACCAATTGCTTTAGTATATATCATTTTAATCTAATAAGAGTTGAGAATCATTTACTTGCACTTGGGAGAATGATCTAAATTGTTTTTCTTTTAGGTTTTTTAGATCTTCATTCTGTTGACCTCCAATGGTGCCCTTGTGGTGGGGTGGGGGGGGAGAGGAGGCCTCTCCTTTAGAAATGTTGTAGCAAGAAAGGTGAATCAATTGGCCCCATGTAAATCCAACAATTCCTCAATTCCCAAAATCCAATCGCAATCAGGGTAAACCCTCCTAGTAACGTCAATGTAACTACTACATTTTTTACTCTAGTAGAAAATAATCCAAAAATTAGTGGTTCCTTTCTTCCACGGACAACGAAATACACTTATTGGAAATCCCCACAGAAAAAATAGTGGAAAAAGTTGAAAACATGTGAGAGCATGTTGTCATATGTAACTTTATGGGTTTATGGGCCTTGGAAAGAACCTTACATAATTGGATCCAAAAGAACTAGACACTCAAAGGTGATCTTGGTGGCCTGGGTGCAGGCGATATGGACAAGCGGCTGAAACCTGATATAATTTCTTCTAACTCTGTATCAACAGGTGTATCAGTCATCCAATGTTAGATTGACTGCCTCATGAGGTTTTCCTCTGATCACCCCAACCCTTGTTATCGGGCACAAATCATATCATAGGTCTGTTTTTCCTCCTTCCGAACTATAATTCCATAGGAATTATAAAAATATACTAGCGTTGCTTCAAAATGAGGAAACTGCGTTCAAAACTCAATATACACAAGCGGAGGGATTTCGTTCCAAAGGAATGGAAATACACTGTTGACGCTTTTAAAACCACTATTAGTGTTAATTCCAAAGAATATAACCTTATCGACAATATAATCGGCCCTTCCAGTGTTCCTTTCTCCAACGCGATAACACGTAGTGTTATCAGAGATCGAAATCAGCAACTCCAATGCTCCCAATGCTAGGCTCCTCCCGCTCCGATCTTGCGATGCAATCAACTTCGTGAACTCGAAACCTTATTCACCCTGCTCTATAGTGTTTCAGGTCTGAGCTATTGGAGTTTCGGACTTTGGCGGGTCCAAAGGACCTTCCCACCCTACATTGGTTCTATGATGCGATAATGGTTCGAACCAAATACGGGTATGAACCAGATTCAATAATATTTCAAGTCCAGAACTTCGTTCAGGTTAAGTCTTTTCATAGATTTCCTATGTAAACAGAGTTTCCGCCATGGAAATCAACAATGCATGTAAGAGGAACAGGCACACCGATATGAAAGGAAAACACCCCAACAAGCCTAAACTAAGTGTTATTTGGAAAACAAAGATTGAATCACCATTAATAAAAATCAGAAATAACATAACCAAAACTAATACACACATAAAAATACCAGTGAACAGAGAATCATAAGTTTTTTGTGCACAGAGAGAGTTCTTCGAAGATCACAATGTCTCCGGGCTCGACTCCCTCAGAGAAGTCCCGTTATTTCCTTTTTAAAATAATAGATAAAGCCCTCTCGGTCCTTATCTCTTACAAAAGCATGCCATTTACATAAATCGATTAAAGCAATTATCCATAAAGCTTATTACAGCTTATCCATAAGTGATTATTACAACATGGTCTTATTCTTAAATTCTATCTTTATCTTAAACTAGAAAAGCATGGAAATTGATGGCTAAAGGACCCCACTCCTTTTCTTGTAGATTTTTTTGGATTTTTGGAATAAGTTAGAAGATTTTTCCCTCTAAGTCACATGATCCTGCATCAGAATTCTAAGGACAAAATTCTTCATGGGCTCATGTCCATGAGCTCATCCACAGAACTGCCCAGTTTCTGTAGCATGTTTTCTGTAACCCGGGTAGCTTCAGCGGTTGGCTAATCCTTCCATTTTACCAAATACTGGAATTACTCCTGTCCCCTTGTTTTCTTAAACACCTTCTTGTCCAGAATTCTTTCTGGCTACAATTCCTTTGTTGTGGGTAATTGTTTTACCTAGTCAATCTCTTGTGTCTCTTGATCTTGTGTTGTATCATCTGCAGTTTCACCTTCATACTTGTACAGGTCCGCAACATTAAAAATTGGTGATATTCCAACATCAGGGGGCAACTCAATTTCATAGGCATTTGCAGAAAATTTCCTCAATACTCTGCACAATCCAATTTTCTTGAATTTCAATTTGTTATACACCCTCTTTGTAAACCTCTCCTTCCTGAGGTGTGCTAAAACCAGATCTCCAACTTCAAAGTTCACCTCTCTTCTTCTCATGTCTGCTCTGGTCTTGTATTTGATGTTGCTATCCTGCAGCTGTTGTTTCACTTGTTCATGTATTGCTTGCATTTCTGAAGCAAAATCTTCACCCTTTACACTTCTCATCTCTTCTTTTCCCAGGTTTCTCAATTCAGATATTCCTCTTGGATGCATTCCATAAATAATATGGAATGGACTCTGTGTTGTACTCCTATTAGGTGAGTCATTATATGCATATTCAACTTGTGCCAACACTTGATCCCATTATTTTGGATGTTTTGCAGTAAGAATCCTTAAAATATTGCCCAAACTCCTATTCACAACTTCAGTCTGTCCAGCAGTTTGTGGATGATAGGCAAAGCCGAAACTTAGTTTAGTTCCCAGCTTCTTCCATAATGTCCTCCAGAAATGTCCAACAAATTTGGAATCCCTGTCTGAGAAAATACTTTTAGGCAACCCATGCAATCTTACAACCTCCTTAAAAAACAAATTAGCAATGTGAGAAGCATCACTAGTTTTATAACATGGAATAAAGTGTGCCATTTTTGAAAAATTTTCCACTACAACAAAAATTGAATCATTACCTCTTTGAGTCTTTGGTAAGCCCAAAAAAATCCATACTTACCATATCCCAAGGCTTATTTGGAGTTGGTAATGGAACATACAAACCTGTGTTTTGGCTTCTTCCCTTTGCATATTGACAGATTTTACAAGTTCTCACATACTTTTCCACATCAGATCTCATTTTTGGCCAAAAATAAAATCTATTCAATTGTTCAAAAGTCTTCTCTATGCCAAAATGTCCTACAAGTCCTCCACTATGTTTCTCTTTGATTAAATTCTCCCTCATTGAACAGTTTGGTATGCACAACTGATTTCTCTTAAACAACAGTCCATCTTGTAAGAAGTAATCCAACCATTTACTCCTATCCATCAAAACAGGATTCTTACAAGTTTCAAATGCCTCTTTAAAATCTGAATCTGTCTCATATAATTCTTTAAGAAAATCAAATCCTAACACTTGAATTTGACTCTCTTGAAGTAATATATTTCTCCTACTTAAAGCATCTACAACTTCATTTGATTGGCCATTTATATGTTTCAAAACAAAATGGAAACCTTGAAGATACTCCACCCATTTAGCATGTTTCTGGCTAAGTTTTGGCTGCTGCATAATATACTGTAGTGCATGGTTATCTGAGTAAAGGATAAATTCCTTTAACATTAGATAATGCCTCCATTTCTTCAATGACTGTACAACTGCATAGAACTCCTCATCATAAGAAGGATACTTATTCTTTGAATCATTTAGCTTTTCACTAAAATAAGCTATAGGTCTGTCTTCCTGACTTAATACACCTCCAATAGATTCTCCGTTGGCATCACACTTCACTTGGAAAGGCTTGCTAAAATCAAGTAGAACAAAAATAGGCTTTTTAGTGATTTTTTTTCTTTAACAGCTGAAAATTCCTTTCCGCTTCAGCAGTCCATCTAAATGGTTGTTTATCTTTCTTTATGGTCTCAATAATAGGTGCATTGATCTTACTAAAATTCTTGATGAATTTTCTATAAAATCTAGCAAGACCATGAAAACTTCTTACCTCAAAGACACTTTTAGGTGAAGGCCACTCCATGATTGCCTTGATCTTCTCTGGATCCATCTTCAGCCCTTCAACAGAAATAACAAAACCCAAGTACACTAGCTCTTCTTTCATGAATGAACACTTCTTCAAATTCAGCAATAATTTTTCCTGTTGTAACCTTTGTAAGACATAATTTAGATGTCTCATGTGCTCCTCCTTAGATCTGTTGTAAACTAATATATCGTCTAGATATACTATTAAAAATTTACCAATAAAATCTTTAAAAACTTCATTCATGAATCTCATAAATGTACTTGGTGCATTTGACAACCCAAAAGGCATTACTCTCCACTCATACAATCCCTCATTTGTCTTAAAGGCAGTTTTCCACTCATCCCCTTCTCTTATCCTTATCTGATGATACCCACTTTTAAGATCTAGTTTTGAAAAATACTTTGCTCCACTCAAGCAATCCATTAAATCTTCAATTCTAGGTAAAGGAAATATGTACCTAATTGTGATTCTATTGATGGCTCTTGAATATGTGCACATTCTCCAGCCTCCATCTTTATTTGGACTCAACATTGTTGGTACTGCACAAGGACTCAAACTTTCTCTGATCAGCCCTTTGTCAAGTAATTCTTGCACCTGCTTCCTAACCTCTTCATTTTCTATAGGAGTCATTTGTAAGTTGCTTTGTTAGGTAGACTTGCTCCAGGAATCAAATCTATATGATGGCTAATTCTTCTAATGGGTGGTAACACATTAGGCAAATCATCAACAATAATATCACAACAGTGCTCCAACATTTCCTGAATTTCAATGGGTAAATCAGAAACTGTAGTAAAAGTCATCATTACCTTGGGCTTGCAAATTACAACAAAATTTACCTCATTCTTTTCAATCTGCTTCAAGTATTCCTTTCCTCCTAGTAACATAATTTTTGGATCAACCTTCTTTCCTGATGCATCTTCTTCTTGCAGAGGCAGCAACGTATGATTGACACCATCCTTTCTAAACTTGTAGGTGTTTCTTTTCCCATCATGCATAGCTCCTCTATCATATTGCCAAGGTCTTCCAAGCAATATGTGACACACATCCATTGGCATCACATCACATACAATTTTATCTTTATACTTTCCCAACTGAAACTCCACTTCACACTGTTCATTCACTAACAGTTGATGTCCCTTTTGTAACCATGACACCTTATAAGGTGTTGGATGTTTCATTGTCTTGAACTTCAATTTCTCTACCACTTCTGTAGAGACCAAATTATCAGTGTTGCCACTATCAATGATCATCTAACAGAATTTCCCTTGAACCTTACACACTGTCCAGAATAAAGTCTTTCTTTGTGATGGTTCAGCTATCTCCTTTGTTGGCTTGAGCAAGACTTTATTTATTACCAAAGATTTTCCTCTCTCTGGTATATTTTCTTCTTCTGCCACTATTGATGTTGGTTCTTCTCCCTCAACTGGAGCAACAATTGCATTCCTCTAGCTTGTTCCTGCATTCTCTGGGCACTCAAAAGATTTGTGTCCTAGCTTGTTACATTTGTAACATCTTACTTCTCTTCCTCTTCCTCTGCCTCCTCTTCCTCTAGAAAAACTCCCTCTGCCTCTTGCATCACCTCCTATGGGTGCATGCTGGGTTGAGTTGCTGCTAGCTCCATCTTTAGGTGTTGTAGATCTTCCTCTACCACCTTGACTTCCCCTTCCTTAGAAAGTACCTCTCCCTCTGGCAGACTGCTTCCTCACAAGCTTTTCTTCAGCTTTCAGTGCCACCTGATAAGCTTCTTCTACTGTTTTAGGAGACAGTATACTTATCTCATCTTGAATGTCCATTCTAAGACCATTCACATATCTAGCCACCTTCTCATCTATATCATGAGTTTCTCCAGCTCTTATGCTTACCTTATAGAATTCCTTTGTGTATTCTTTCATTGTCATAGATCTCTATCTAATATTTTGCATCTGTCTAAACAAGGTTTGCTGATAATTACTTGGTAGAAAATTACCCCTTAGCTTTTCAACCATCCTGCTCCAGTTCTTGATAGGTTTCTTGCCAAGTCTCTTTCTCTCTGCCTGCACACCATCCCACCAAAGCGCTACATGACCTTTTAACTTGGTGACAGCAAACTTTACTTTCTTCTCATCTTCTGTTTCTTCATAGTTGAAGAATTTCTCCATGCCATTAATCCAGTCTATCAATTCTTCTGGATTCAGTCCTCCTTCATATATTGAAACCTCGGTCTTTGGCCTAGCTGTGGATCACAACCCTGACTGGAAGAATCCCATCTCAGGAGTAACTGCTACAGCTTCCTCCTCTGCAGCTTCAATCTCAGGCTCACTAACATCTCCATCATCTATATTTCTCCCTGTTGTTAATGCATCCAATCGAGCTTGCATCTGTTGCACAACTTCCATCACTTCATCATTTGAAACAGGTCGTCCTCTTCCACCATGTCCTCGTCCTCTTCCAACTCTGAAAGCCATATTAACTTTCCTTCTCCTGCTTTTGAGATTCAATTCAGTGTCAACTGGTTGCTCTAATACCACTAATGGTGGCCTGGATGCAAGTGATATGGACAAGCAGTCGAAACTTGACATAATTTCTTCTAAATCTGGTTGAATTTATACTTTTGTTTCAACAGGTGTATCAGTCATCTAATGTTAGACTGACTGCCTCATGAGGTTTTCCTATGATCACCCCAACCCTTGTTATCTAGCACAAATCATATCATAGGTCTGTTTTTCCTCCTTCCGGACTATAATTCCATAGGAATTATAAAAATATACTAACGTTGCTCTAAAATGAGGAAACAACGTTCAAAACACAATATACACAGGCAGAGGGATTCCATTCCAAAGGAACAAAAATACATTATCGGCGCTTTTAAAACCACAATAGTGTTAATTCCAACTAATTACACTATCGGTGCAGATAACCCTATCGGCAGTGCAATCGGCCCTTCCGGTGTTCCTTTCTCTGACACGATAACACGTAGTGTTATCAGAGATCGCAATCGGCAACTCCAATGCTCCCAATGCTAGGCTCCTCCTGCTCTGATCTTGTGATGCAATCAACTTCACAATGTAGAATTTTCTCTACAAATTAGCTAGCTCACTGATATCATGTAGAAATTTCACCTGTAGATCCAACTGATATATGCAATGTACTAAAGCATAATACTAGATCTACATCTACCATAAACTTTGTGGAAGCTAATCAACCATGCGAAACATCAAGCATGAACACATATAACTAATAAGAAGGAATCAATCACATAACACAGAATATATCACTGGGGAAAGCACCAACATAAAACCCCAACACTGTATTATCAATCAAGTGGAAATCCTCAACAAAATACAAAAAGAATCAGCTTAAAAACTATCCTTCTCTCTCTATACTATGATGATGTATATCATGAACCAATATAACCCTGTATATAAAGGTTGCTCCTCTAGTCCAATCCCCTATTTCCTTGCACAGTTTTGATTGGAATTCAATTACAAAACACATGTATATTGATCTAATCACACCTGCTTTCAACCTCAGGTCCAACTATGCAATCCTTAAGGGCACTAGTTCCACCTGCATGCAAGGAATATTCACTAGGAAGATCCAAGCATCTAATAGTACACTGTCCCACATCTAATCTCAACTTGGGTCTCTGACAGAACTGACATGCATCAGTTATCCATGAGTGAATACACAGTTATCTAAAATAATAGTTGTCACATGCATACAAGCATCAAAAAACTATATCTCATTAATTAACAACCTGTTAAATTAATCTAACTGAACTTGACTAGTTTAAACTAAGTCAACTGATCCTCTCAATATATAACTCATCCTTAATTCCTCAATCAGTGGAGAAATTACTGCATGTTCACAGAAATACTTCAGTTTACTTTTCCTTAACTAATTAATTAATATTCCAAACTGCTGGTGAGACCAAAATCGAATTTAATTCCTATAGATAGACCAGGGACTGCTATAAATAGGAAGGGACCCAGAAAAGCTATTTTTAGAACTTTCTATTTTTAGCAGTTTCACCTCTCACCCAAGGTGGCCAATGACCTCACTGGCCAAACTACTATTTTTAGACATGCTATTTTTAGGAGTCCTATTTTTAGCACATTCTAAATTTAACATTTCTTGTTGCACATTTTTCAACACTCCCTCTCAACAAGAAAGGCTTCCTCTCGAACCTGATCCTGTAACTCTGGAATGTTCTGCATGCAACACATCTACCTGATCCACTAGCTCCAACAACACTTGGAACAAAAACACTCCCAACTGACCACTCTATTGGGCTAGGAACATACTCTGATGCTAAAGCTCTACTTGCTACTGACAAGTGCTCCCTCTCTGACATCTGCGCTACTGTAACATCTTCATGCATCTCGCACCATTGCACACCTCTTTGTGCCACCTAGCACTGTGCAAAACACTTGTGCCTCTCGCATTGCTGCAGCCTACTGGCTATGCGTTGTCAGGGGATTCCTTGCACTGTAGCTCTCTCTACCGCTCCATCTGCATCTGTCTCTACCCAATCAGTCAATTCCTGCTATTCCACATTGGGGCTCCCGTAGCAAGGTCTCATCTAAGAGGTTGGGTACCTCAAGGATCCTGCCCCTCCTCCTTGGGACAATCAATCCACATCACCCCACCTCCTACCTAGAGGTATGGTTGCATGCAATCCCTCTGCCCACCTGGCTCGAAGTTTCCCCCTACTGGAGGTCTCTGCATGAGTAGATGTCTCTACTCGATCTCCTCTCAGCTTCCCTTGGTGTGGCTGCTCCACAACCTCCTAAAGCTGTTGCACCAATCGTGGCTCCTCCACAATCGTCTACGACTTCTTCTGGCACTGCATGTTAAGAGGTAATATACCCTCCCTCTCAACCACCAAGTCTCCATCAGTTGCCTTGTTGCTCAAGGCTTTGCATGCATCTTGAACCTTAAGAGCATACAGGTTCTTGACCTGTGAACCAATCTGCTTCACCTGTCTAGTGATGATGTGTCTAAGGAAAACATTTCCCTTACTGAAGACTACATCATAGCCTCTGTCTTCCAGCATCGTGATCGACACCAAGTTTCTCTTCAATCCTAGTACGTACTTGACATCAGTCAAGGTAATTCGAGCTCCATGCTCCCTCTAAAAAATAACCGTACCTACACCTGAGACACTATACTTCTTATCATTACCCATCGCTATGAGTATCTGGAGATCTTTCTCCTCCAAAGTACTAAACAACCTCTTGTCACCGGTCATGTGGAAAGAAGCTCCACTGTCAAGAAACCAACCACTTCCCACCATGGATGAAACCATGCATGCAAAGAGTGTGAAATCCAACTCAAACTGTGAAGCAAGTGCCTCACCTTCAGATCCTTCCCGGATCCCTTCTTGGATTTCCTCCGTGGACAATTTGCAGCATAATGGCCCACCTCATGACAATGAAAGCATTGCACTTTCGATTTGTCAACCTTCTTCCCATCATTGGAAGAACTGGATTCAGAAAGAGAAACCTTCTCGTTTCCCTTCTTTGCCTTACTCGCTAAGGCACAGTTCTCCTCATCCTCCATGGATGAAGAACCGTCTCTGGTGCTCCGTCTAATCTCCTCCTGCATCAAATCCGACCATAGTCATTCCCAATCTGGCAGTTTCTCCCTTCCATTAACCAAGTCCTGGTAGCTATGCCAGCTCTTAGGAAGGCCAAGGAGTGCTAGACTCACCATATCATCATCAGCTGTCACGACCCCTACACTTGCAAGCTCATCCCTGCATGTGATGAGGTTGGTCAGATACATAGAGATCGTCTCACCCTTTTCACACTTGATCTTTCAAAGTTTGTCCTTCAGTGCCAGCTTCCTCTGATCACTGCTATTCTGATATAAATCTTTCAATGTCTTCCACATTGCATGCAGAGTCTCCTTCCCATGGAGACTCGAAAAAATTCGATCTCGAACTCCCTCCAAGAGAATTCTCCTAGCTCTAGCCACACACTTCTTCCAGTCTGCAACCTGAGTAGCATCAGTAGGCTTAGGGCATCTTGATCAATGAAGTCCTTAAGGCCATTATCTTCCAATACTACCTCCATGCGATCCTTCCAAGCTATATAGTTTGAGCTGACACCAAGGGCATACTCAAGCCTCAAACCATAGAAAGCCATCAATGAACTAGATGTGATAAGAACTGAGATCTATATCCCAAATAATAAACTTCGAATTCCTTCTTCTATATTGTTCTTCTTTGATCACATGTGCTTCGATACCAAGTAGAATTTTCTTTACAAATCAATTAGCTCACTTATATCATGTAGAAATTTCACCTGCAGATCCAACTGATATATGTAATGTACTAAAGCATAATACTAGATCTACATCTACCATAAACTTTGCGGAAGCTAATCAACCATGAGCAACATCAAGCATGAACACATATAACTGATAAGAAGGAACCAATCACATAACACATAATATATTACTGGGGAAAGCACCAGCATAAAACCCCAACACTATATTATCAATCATGTGGAAATCCTCAACAACATACAAAAAGAATCAGCTCAAAAGCTATCCTGCTCTCTCTGTACTCTGATGATGTATATCATGAACCAATCTAGCCCTGTATATAAAGGCTGCTCCTCTGGTCCAATCCCCTATTTCCTTGCACAGTTTTGATTGGAATTCAATTACAAAACACATGTATATCGATCTAATCACACCTGCTATCAACCTCAGGTCCAACTACGCAATCCTTTAGGACACTAGTTCCACCTGCATGCAAGGAATATTCACTAGGAAGATCCAAGCGTCTGATAGTAGATTGTCCCACATCTGATCTCAACTGGCTCTCTGACAAAACTGACATGCATCAGTTATCCATGAGTGAATACACAGTTATTTGAAATAATAGTTGTCACATGCATGCAAGCATCAACAAACTATATCTCATTAATTTAACAACCTGTTAAATTAATCTAACTGAACTTGACTAGTTTAAACTAAGTCAACTAATCCTCTCAATATATAACTCATCCTTAATTCCTCAATCAATGGAGAAATTACTGCATGTTCACACAAAGACTTCAATTTTCTTTTCCTTAACTAATTAACTCATGGAGAATTAATTAATTAATAATCCAAACTGCTGGTGAGACCAAAATCAAATTTACTTCCTATAGATAGGCCAGGGACTGCTATAAATAGGAAGGGACTCAGAAATGCTATTTTTATAACTTTCTATTTTTAGTAGTTTCACCTCTCACCCAAGGTGGCCAATGACCTCACTGGCCAAACTGCTATTTTTAAGAGTCCTATTTTTAGCACATTCTAAATTTAACATTTCTTGTTGCACATTTTTCAACACGCAGACCCAACACCTTCTTCACCCTGCGCTATAGAGTTTTGGGTCTGAGCTATCTGAGTTTCGGACTTCGGTGGGTCCAAAGGACCTTCACCCTACAGTGGTTCTGCGATGCGATAATGGTTCGGACCCAATACAGGTATGAACTAGATTCAATAATATTTCAAGTCCAGAACTTTGTTCAGGTTAAGTCTTTCATAGATTTCCTGTGTAAACAGAGTTTCCTCCGCGGAACTCAACAATGCATGTAAGAGGAACAGGCACGCCGATATGAAAGGAAAACACCCCAACAAGCCTAAACTAAAGTGTTAATTGGAAAACAAATATTGAATCACCATTAATAAAACTCAGAAATAACAAAACCGAAACTGATACACGCATAAAAATACCAGTGAACAGAGAATTGTAAGTTTTTGTGCACAAAGAGAGTTCTTCGAAGATCACAATGTCTCCAGGCTCGACTCCCTCAAAGAAGTCTCGTTATTTCCTTTTTAAAATAATAGATAAAGCCCTCTCAGTCCTTATCTCTTACAAAAGCATGCCATTTACATAAAGCAATTAAAGCAATTATCCATAAAGATTATTACAGCTTATCCATAAGTGATTATTACAACATGGTCTTATTCTTAAATTCTATCCTTATATTAAACTAGAAAAACATGGAAATTGATGGCTAAAGGACCCCACTCCTTTGCCTGTATATTTTTTTGGATTTTTGGAATAAGTTTGAAGATTTTTGCCTCTAAGTCACATGCTCTTGCATCAGATCTTGATCTCAAGTTTGGTTCCAAGTGTGTTTTTACAACCATATTCAATAACATAGAAGACAAAGATCGAATATTCTAGGGAGGACCATACTTTATGAATTTGGTCTTTCTACCCATGGAGCCATGGGTTTAGTGATGTAATCTAGATAAATAATAATTTTCCTTAGTGTTGGGTGTGTGTTATATTATTTCCATGACTAGTTGGGGGGGTCACACAGGGGGCAATATTGCCCCCTCTTCATTGCGTCGGGCACAGTAGGGGGGTCACAGGAGGGGTGCATGCCCCTTTGTTGGGGGGTTTTAGGGTGGCGCTAAAAAGAAAAGTTGGACCCTATATTAGGTGGGTGGACCTACCTATGGTTTTGTGCATGGGTTTTGCACATGGTTTTGGGCATGATGGTTTTATTCCCATGGCGTTTTTGTAGATATGGGCAAGGCAACTATGGTTATGTTCTAATCTAGGGTTTATGGATTGGGTCTTATGAATGCTTCATCATGTGTATATATATATATATATGTATGTATGTATTGTAACATTAAAAGGAATATATTGAAAAATCAATCTGGTAGTCTCAGTTTTTGGATCCAGGGGAAAATATTTGTGTATTTGTTTTGTGTTTCTCGCCATTGTATATTTTATGTTTTTAAGAATTCGTTTGTAGGTAATTTCTGTACAGGGTTAAAACTTACACTTAGCACTAGTTTGGATCTACCTCTATTCTTTTCCCTGGGAATTATGGGATCCAGACATTCTTGAATGCATTGGAAAATCTATAGGGAATTTTTTTATGATATTGGACATGGCTGAGAAAGGTTGGTTGTTAGCTTAGAGGGTCCTGATCCAGGTTTAGATTTAGTTGCACCAGCAAACAAAACCCTACACCGTTGGCCTTTTCGACAACAACCCGCAGAGCGCAGGCTGCAGTCTCACCCGAAGCAGTATTGGGGGATGCAAGAACCATGTTTCTGCATCTAGAGACTAGTGTGATATCTTCCAGTGCCATAGATTTGCTTCCACATAGATTGATATACTTCTAGGGCTCTTCTACTATAACTAGGTTAATCGGTCTCCATACCTTCACGAAGGCCCGCGATTAGCCCTTGTGGACCTTACATAGTTGATTTACCTACTTTCACATATTAACAAGCAACCCTAGATTGAGTTTCGCATAGATCTACTTAATTTATCAGAGATCATAAGATAATTAGCTTCTAACTTTGCGGAAGTGGATAACCATTTAATTCATATGTTATTAAGACAGATTTAGTTAATTCACACAACATTCATTCAATGTTTCAGAAACATATCATTAATCAATAGCATATAACATAAACAGATACAATGGAAATACTTAGTAATTCTTCAAAAATTTGTCTTTATTGATCTTCAATTCACTGATTACAGACTCTTCTTACCCTGCGCACACAGCTGCAAGAGTCCACACACTCAGCTGCGGAATCTACCCAGGCCTCATGCGCACTCAGTTGCATGAACCTTCGCTTCTCTGCCTAAGCGCAGGAACCAAAGCCTTCATGCCTTAGCTCCTACCCAAAACTCTTTAATGTACCCAATTCTCTATCCCAAGTTATCTCTAAGACTCACTAAGACACAACTATTTATAGCTTTCCTAATACAATATCATGGCCCTCGGCTCATGGGTGAGTCTTCAAAACTGACCAAAAACAAGGGGCTATGACCCCTTTGACTCCTACCTATCTACGTGCTTCGCGTCCACATTGCGCGGAGACTTTACATCTTTTACAAAATTCTTTACAAAATTGACTAAGTTAACTCTATTCTACCCCTGGGGACCCCATCCCAACAGGCCCACAACACAAAGATCGTGACTCGACCTCAAGTCACTCGACTGGTTGTTCCACTTTCTGGCGGAGATCATTGAGTGTCTTGGTTAATGTCTGAAGCTCTGTGATACTTCGTTCCGCTTCTTTTTGTACTTCCTGGACAATTTTCTCTGTGGTTGGCCCCTCTACTGCAATTTGTGTAGTCCTCTGGGTCTGTTGCATGGCCTTCAGCTTCTCATGAATTTTCTGTGAAAGCTAGAAGGCTTCCTCTGTCCAGGGCTGAAGTCGGTCTCGTAGCAAGGAATGCTTCTTCTGTAACTCTTATATGTGTATCAACTTGGCCTTCCCTTCTTGCAAGCACGCGAAGCATTGTACTGGTGCCAACGTCCGCTCCGTCATACTGATCTCATCATAATGTTGTTGTGCTTCCCTTATCTATGTGTTCAACTATTGCAGCATAGGATCCTCCTATAGTGTATCCCATATGCCAATTTCCTAGGTAAATAGTTGGTCGCAACCCTAAACTGCGACATCTAGTTGACCCATGGACTCTTTGATAGTTGCACCTCTTTGTTCCTGAACCTCTGCGGTGTGGTCAGCTGCAACTTCAACTGCGACTCAACTATTTGCATTCGAAAATCAAAAGTCACCTTACTGATTTAGTCCTTTGAAGTACGCACTACAACAACCAATTTCCTCACTTTGGCTGAGACCTCTGCATCTTCTGGTATATTGAGATGAGGAATGGACTTGCAAGCCTGCGCAATTGTTGTTATCAGGTTCTGGCGTTGTGTCCGTAATTCTTCCTGTTCCTTCAGTGCCTGATTTTTTTCTGCAAAAAGTTGCTCCTTGTTGACTTTAAACTCACTGATGACAGTGAGTGTGTGTTGCTCTCTGATTTTCAACTCATCAGAGACTCCCTGATGCAGTACATGAAGGGTTTGGAGTGGCAGCGCAGCAAGGTTCAGCCCCATATCCTTCACTATGTTGAGCACAGTGCGATCCTCGTTTGATTCCACACGGACTAACCCCTCTGGCAGAGAAATGACTCGAAGAACTCGAGTCCATTCAATCTCCACTATTGTGCCACTTCCCTGCATCAGGCTCGCTTACGCTTTTCTTGCTTGTCCGACACCCACCTGAATCCTATTCTCCTGGATCTGCAGCTCACACATATCCTTCTGGGCGCTGCTTAGTGTTTGCATGTATTGCTGCTCAAATTGTTGCAGCACTTCTGTGGTTGTGTCCCGTATCTTGTCACCGATCTCATCGATATCGCCTTCTATCAATACCATGCGATCAATATGTGCTTGCTTATCAAAAAATTTCTTCTTTCATTGTACGCCCATCTATTCTTGTCCGCGCTTCTTCAGGATGAAAGGAGTGCTCTTCTCCTCACAGTCACCTCCTCCTTTTTCTAAAAGCTCTTGCTTGTTAGTATGCTACGAAGCAGACTTCTCACTCTCCTCAACATCCTTTTGTTATTTCTTTTCCTACACTTTAGCAGTGTGCTCTTCCTCTACATGTGCCTTCTCCGCAACTGCCTTCGCAACCTCCTTTTTCTTTTGTTGAGCCAAGTTGCACCCAACTTTCTAAGCGGGGTCTTTCCACTTCTGCGCAGCAAAGCTTTATGTGCCTTTTTTGGTTCCTACCTCCAGTGTTATAGGTTCATGCCACTCCAGAGGCTAATAACCTACAAATTCCTAGACAATGGTGACAACACCATTTACTACCATCTCCAAGATGGGTTAATCTACAGACTAGATAAATTTGTGTTCCTGAAGGTGAGTGTTTGCAGTTGATTAGAGAGGCTTGCAGAGGTATGTGTATTGGCCCAGGATGCAAGAGTAGGTAGCTATGTTCATAAGAGGATGCATGCTTTGTTGTACCATCAAGCCAAGAAATAGGAAACAAAGTCTATATTACCCCTTACCTATACCTACTCGTCCTTGGGGAATCATTTCCATGGAATTTTTGGGTGCTTTACCAACAACCAGCAAGGGACATGACTACCTGTCTATGGTAGTTGATAGTTTCAACAAGATGTGTGCTCTAATGCCCTATAAAAAGACCATCAAGGAACAAGAAGCAACAAACTTGTTCTTTGGGCAGGTCTGGGTGCGCTTTGGGATTCCAAGGAGCATCATTTCAAACAGGGACATAAGATTTCTCAGTGCATTCTTGACTATATTGTAGGAGAAGAGGGACACAAAGTTGAATAGATCTACAACATTCCATCCACAGATAGATGGGCAGACAGAAGTAGTCAATAGAACTATAGTGCAGCTTTTGAGGGGATACAACCAGAATCATATGAAGACCTGGGATGAAAATATGGTATATATATAACATTATTATAACATAGCAGTCCACACTTCTATAGTAAAGTCCCCATTTGAGACTTGTTTTGGATATTTTCCACCTTCACCTTTGGATATTGCATATGGGCAACAAGGAGGAGTGAAGGAATATCTTACAGGAGATGCTTTGAGGGATGAAAAATTTATAGAGAAGATTAGGAAGATCCATCTATAGGTACAGGAAACGTTGTAGAAGTCGCAAGAGAAGTATAAGGCCAAGAATGATCAGCACATAACAGAGAAATCATTCAAGGTGGGAGACAGAGTATGGCTACAATTGAACAAGGAGAGGTTGCAGGGGCCTAGAAAGAAAATCAAGGCTCTAAGTTATGGTTCCTTTGAGATACTGGAAAAGGTGGGTGATAATTCTTATCAACTCATTTTACCACCATATATGCGCATTTGTTCAATTGTGAATGTAGAGAATTTGAAACTCTATGCGCCTTCCATACTAGTTTAGGAAGAGGAACAGGTCCTACCTTCTGTGGAGGATTTGGCACCAGACGCTCAGGTAGAGTTGACCGAAGATACAGTTTTGTAGAAGAGGTCCAAAACTACAAGAAAGGTGCAACATGACCTTTGGTAGATTAGGTTGAAGGGACAACTTCCAGGAAAAGCTAAATGGTACACCAGAGAGGTGGAGGAAAACATTTCCTCACCTCATTTAGTAAACATTTTTTGGGGACCAAAAGCCTCCTAAAATGGGGAGGTGTGATCCGAATTGGATCATTATATTATTTTTCATCCATCTTATTGCATTTGGAGTGGAAAACGTGAAGGAATCAGCTCACAAGACCTTTCTTATTAGCGGGACCCAATTTGGCGAAACGGGGTCTGAACAATTCTGGGAGTGTTTTGAGGCATAAAATAAATTATTTTGGTAGTAAACTTTGTCACCCAAGAATATCGCATTTTCATGTTATTATACACACACAGATCTTTCCAACGGTGCAAGAAGCATGTCAATCAGAGTCCGTATGCAAAAGTTATGCTACTTAGAAGTTGACCTTCCTGTTTTCACACCTATAGTTCATGAGGATGTCATGTCAGCCCCCATTATTCATGGAAAAGGGGCTAGACACATGTTTTTGATGTAAAAGACTCTATAAGAGTCTATTTTGTAACTCAAGTTAAGAGTTGAAGTAGTCAAACTTAACCACTAATAGGCTATCGGGTTTTGTTATAACCAAGCCACTAAGAGAAAGAGACATTTCATTCTTTTGAGAGCATTTACTTCCATAGTTGAGAAAATACAGCCCAGAGAGATAGGAGGTAGAGCAAGAAGAGAGGACCTGTGCACTATAGCAGCCCACAGGCCATAGGCATTACTTCTTTTTACCTGTAGCCATATATCCAGACAAGAGAAAGAGAGCGAAGCGACCTCATTTCCAGCTAGGTCTTCTCCTGAAAGGGTTCCCCAGAGAGAATATCTTGTGTCTTATGTATGTGTGAACTTATTTTGTCGTTCTCTACATTTATGCATAATTTCCATTCACACGCATGCACTAATTACAATAAAATCTACAAATCTAGAATTTTAATAAAATTGTAATAATGTAAAATTATGGTATTTTAATATATTATTATCAGATATGTTGTGACGAACTGTCCAATGGAATATCCACAAAATTTTATGGATCACTCGATGACCTATTTGAATGAGTGAAACCCTACAATCCAAATCTCTAAAACCAAATTTTATGCAACCATCTCACAAAATAGAAGAAAACATAGATCAATGAATTAAAAATTATCCTCTTTGAGGAGGAAACCTCCTTTAAATTACATAAATGAACTATTCTTGGATGATACAAATGACAAGACCTCCTTTGTATATGTAGGATTCTAAGCAGTCACAATATAATCAGAGCCTACATAAAAATAATAATGTAAGGGCACAACAATAACACTAGTGGGCTTCTATGTGGCACAACAATAACAATATGGAGCCTACATGGGCGCAACAATAACAATAAGGGGGCTACACGAGTATTATAGGGACCTAACAAGGAAAGTACACATGGTAGTTGTGGGGAATTTTTGTGTAACCCACAAATACCTCCAAATCTGCAGTCGTCTCAAGATTTTTCCTTGATTCTTTGGAGACATGGCAGTAAATAAAGGCTCCAACAATATTGAAGTGCGACATATTCAGCTTCCTCCACAAGAAACCCTCCTCCAATGTAATCATGCCCAGAATTCGATGAGGACTCCAGTTCTACAAATAGACTATTGTGTTGCATGCCTTAGCCCACAAATGTAGAGGTAGGCCTTGGTCATGCAACATCGCCCTCATTGCTCCCACAATGCTATGGTTCTTTCTCTCAGCCACCCCATTCTATTGTGGGTTGTGGGGTGTTGTCAACTCTTGATGAATGCCTTATTTTGCATGGAAATTTTTAAATTCATTTGGCACATACTCGCCTCCATTATAGTTCCTGAGAGCCTTCACCTTCTTGTCATTTTCTTTCTCAACGAGTGCCTTGAATTTTATAAACTTGGATAATGTCTCATCTTTCTTCCACATGAAGAAGATCCAACACTTCCATGAGAATTCATCAATAAAAATAACAAAATATTTGTGTCTGGAAATGGAGGTTGTCCAGAAAGTTCCATAGACATCAGAGTGGATCCTTTCAAGGATTGCATGTGCTTTGCTATCATAATCATGGAAAGTAGATTTTATGTACTTCCCTAAGGTACATCCTTTGCATACATCATGTTTCTCAAGTGCTCCTTTGGGGAGGCTTGTGGTTATTTGTTGCATAATATTTAGGGTTCCATGATGAAAATTGCCAAGTCTTTTGTTCCATAGTTCACCGACATTGCGGATCTGCATCTTCTCTGCCTTTGTGCTTAATGCAACATAGTCTTCCACATCTATCTTATACAGGTCCTTCACATGAACCCTGATTTGCTTCACCTATCTCATGGCTATGTGTCTCAGGAATGCCTTTCCTTTGTTGAAGATCACATCATAACCACGGTCTTCCAAAACTACAATAGAGATGAGGCTTTTGTTTATCCCTGGAACGAACATGAAATCCTTAAGCCTAAGAGGGGAGCCTAACTCCCTCTGAAAGGTGATTGTACCAAACCCAGTCGTGTTTTACCTTCATTTGTCTCCTAGCTCAATATGAATCTATAATTCTTTCTCCTCTAGGTCAATGAAAAACTCTCTACACCCTGTCATGTGGAACAATGCACCTAATTCCAAGTACCACATGCTCTCCATCACTTTGTTGACCATGCATGCAATAAGGGTAAAGTCAAGCTCGCACTATGAAGCCAAGGTTTCACCTCGTGCTCCTCTTGAGGTCTTCTTGATTTCCTTTTTGTGTGGACACTTTGTGGCATAGTGCCTAAATTCATGACAATGGAAGCATTTAATTTTGGACAAATATTTCTTCTTGACCCTTTGGCTAGACTCTAGTTTGGATTGATATTTCTTCCATTTTCCCTTATTTCCATTTCCAACCAATGCAAATTTTTCTTCATCCTTGCCATTGGATGAAGTCCCATCTCTGGTATTCCACCTTATTTCCTCCTATACCAAATCAAACCATAAGCATTCCTAATTCGATAGTTTCTCCCTCTCATACATTGAATCTTTGTAGCTATGCTAGCTCTTAGAAAGGCCTAGAAGGGCTAGCCTTACCAAGTCATCTTCTAGAACATTAACACCAACCCTGCCAAGTTCATCACGACATTGTGTGAACCTACTCAGATACTACAAAATAGTTTCATTGTTTTTCATCTTAATACTTTGAAGTTTATCCTTGAGTGCTAGTTTCCTGTGGTCACTACTATTCTCAAATAATTTTTTCAATGCTTTCCACATTGCAAACGAAGTTTATTTTCCATGAAGATTTGAGACAATGTGATCCCGTACTCCCTCCATTATTATTATCCTCACCTTGGCTACATATTTCTTCTACTGAGAAAGGTTTGAGACAATGTGATCTCGTACTCCCTCCATGTGATCCTTCTATGCAATGAAATTAGAGCTTCCTTCCAAGGAATACTCTAGCCTCAGTCCATTGAAGGCCATATTCTCAACTCTGAAGAGATCCTGCTGCACTAAACTCCAAATTCGAACCTCCTGAGAAACAACTTCAAAATTCCTGCTCTAATGTGAATCATGCTCTAATGCCGTGTAGAAATTATGGTGTATATTTTCAACTACTCATCAAATTTTAATCAAATTCACAAGACACAAACCTACTCTATTACTCTGCAGGAGTTAATTCACAATTTAGAGGAAAAAAAATCAGACATGCAATAAGAAATAACATGCATGCACACAATATTTTTCCTGGGGAAAAGTATCTGCTAAAAACCCCAATGCCTACTTACATTAATCTAATGAATAGAGATGTATTACAATTGTACCATTTAAGTTTATATGGTTAAGGTTGTTTTCTTATCCACTAAGATTCACAGATGTATGTTTTATTGTCAGTGTTTCAGAGACAATATCTAAGTCCATGGTCAAGACATGCAAAAAGTTATGAAGAGTAGAGGACAATAAATAGTAGGTAGGTAGGTTTAAGGAAAAAAAATTAGTCAACTAAGGTAAATGTAGATAAAATAATATATATAAATAGGTATATTGATGTCAATAATTCTATATAAATATATATCGAATAATATAAATTAATATAGATTAACCATAAGTATTAATAAACCATAAAAGTGTGTACATTAACATTATAAAATGTTATATCGATTAATTGAATTAAAGGGAAAAATAATGAAATAATAATGAAGTGTGAAAAAGTATATTAATCCATAATTAGTTAATAATTATTAATATACCTAAAGGAGTGTAAATTGAATTAAAGGAATGGTGAAAGGTGAAAAGTAAGCAAGGATGAATTTTATATATATATACACATATATATGATTAGAATAATAAAATATATGATTATTTTATTTATAAGATAATATGAGAGATTAAAAGTTATGAAAAATAATGAAGGATGAGGAGGTATGAGAGAGTAAAATCTATGAAAAATATTAAAGTTTGGGAGGGATGAGAGGGAGAAAAATAAGGGAAATGGAAGAGAAAAAGAAAGGAGAGAGATACAAATTGCTTTGTTCAACTGAGCAAAACCTGCAAGTGAATAACTTATCTCTCTACTCACTAAGAAGCTTTGTCCCAGACTTAGTCAATTTTTGCCTCTACTTGAGTCTCTATTTCATTGCGCAATTCCTAAGGTTGATCATCGGATTACATGCAACACCTGTACACTCAAGACTAGTCTATAATTGATGTTACACTGCCTTGGAATCTCCACCACAGTTATGGAACTTGAATTCTCTGCATGCACTAGTTATTTTGTGTTGATTGACCAGTTAACTGGATGATCATTGAGTTTGACTGAAGTCCCACTGCACAACTGATCTTCCACTAGTTCCTCCAACAATTGGAACTAGTTTAACTGAAAACAACTTGAGATAATTGACTTTAATTGCTACAAATTAGCAATCACACATGCTTAATTGAACTCTAACTCCTCCAACTCGAATTTACTGAGTAAACTGGGTGACACAAGCCATGTCACACAAGTTAACTGCATCCAAGTTGTCTGTTGATGTGGAAATTTGAATTTTCTCAATTTAATCAAGGCAAAATCAAATTGAGAATTTATTGCTGCACTTTTCAACATTTATTGATATGATGCAAATGGTTAAGATTCATTATTACACAATTGTTCATTAATGAAAATCGTGAAATGATAAAATTGTTGCCACATTGATTCAACCCCCTCTCAAAGTAATGTTTGGCTTAGCAAATTGTTCACATGATGTGATAACACTTTGTTTTATGAAGTTGTTTAAAATTTTCAAATCAAATTAACCCATAGACAATGGTTATTAAATTTTTTTATGGGGGGCTTTGTGTGATGTGGGCAAGGAACCACATAACACTTCACCTACCTAAATATCACAAGTGGAATGTGATAATGATAAGGCATATCACAAGGTTGATTGAAATGTTTGGGAGAAATGTAAGTACAACTAATTTAATCTTAAAATGCAAAATGATAAATCTATAACATTACACTTAGCCATAATAAAGTTAAAAAGCCAACTAGTAATTATTGAGAGGTGATTGTGTCTAATGAGGAAACATTTCCCTTAATTAATTATTGTTTGATATTATAGTTATAATGAGAAATAATGATTTATATTACTATATTAATTTAAATATTAAATATTAAATATTAAATATAAGATAATTTAATTTTTAATAATATTGTTTGTTGTTATATATAAATTTTTTTTTTATGAATTTTACAATATTTCATGTCAAAGTTATTATAATCATAATTTATTTTAGAATTTTAATATTTTATACAAAATAATGTAAAATGAAAAAAATAATACTCCTTACTTCTAATTATTTAAACTAACTTAATTAATAAAAAATAATTTAATAATAAAATATTTTTAAAAATAAAAATTAAATTAAATTTTATATATAACTTATTTGAAGTATAGTAAAACAAAATAAAATAAAATATATACTTGTTTCAAAAGAGTAGTGCTATGCCCATTAAAATATGCCCTCCATTCTATCGTTAAACTTATAAAGGGGGACATGCGAACATGGAGAATACATTCTCATTAATTTATAATTCGAAGTGCAAGATTGAATGAAACAAAGGAATTAATCCTCACATTGATTCCATGTGGAATCACCAATGATACTATTTTTGTTAAGGGAATATTTGGGGATTTATCATTGTCCCCATCATTATACCCACACATCTGGGATATAATTTCTTTAAACCAAGCATTTTAACACTTGTAAAGTTAATTTGATTTCACAATAATGATTGAACTTATCCTCGCAACCTAAGGTTGCCACCTCCATAGCCCACTTCATTGTATATTGTTTCTTTAAGCTGTTTCTTTAAGCCAAACAATTAAACACTGCAAAGGTTATTTGACAAGATAATTATAATTGAATTGGCTACCATTTGTTAGTGTTGAAAATCCACTTGTCTCTGCAAAAGAATCATTTGAAAGGGAACTTTGATTTCAAGCTTTAGGATTATTCACATTCAACTTGCAAAGTTATGTTGACTTTAGAATCAATTACCTAATGCCATGCAATGTACACAACCTTCATTTAAGTCTTCTCAATATCCATTCCTAAATGAATCAATCAATATTTGTGAGCCACTAATGAATATCTTCTAAGTTGTTAGTCACTAACATCCCTATGATTGATAGAAATGGAAGAATCAAAGAAAGCATAAAGTGTTCATAAGTACAAGAACTAAAGCTAGTATGTGAGTAATTGAAGCTACATGCATGTATTAAGTATGTGAGTATTCATGTTTAACATCTATATATGTTATCTTAATTAATAGCAAATATATGTTCTTTTAATTAATGTCATATGTTTGCTACGTTAAAAATGCAAAAAGAATAAATCTAATTTTAATTAGGTTAATAATAATAGATGTGTAATCATATAATTAATAAATAATATTATTTTTATTATTAATAAAATAAACTCTATATGGTTTTAATATAAATATATATAATTGGTTATAATTTTTAATCATTTTTAATATGAAGTAAAATTCAATTCATTTAAATTAAAATAATTTTGAATATATGATATATTAAAACATTATTAAATGACTAATACATCGGTTGTTTTTTTTCTTATTAAGGAAAAAGATTAAAGATCGGATAAATGACAATTATATTTTGTTTTTATAGAGGTTGTATTTCTCTTTGTTAAAAAATAGTTTTTGTTTTGTTTTGGCACAGGAATAATTAAATATGATGTGATTATTGATTTTCAAACAATACAAGGTTCTCAAGAAAATTAGATATTCTTTGAACTTTTGTATTCTTTGATATTCTATGATAGGTAGATTTCCTCAAGATATGGATATCTACACTCATTTCACACAATATAAGTAATAGAAGATTACCATGACTTTGTAAGAGGGAAGTCAAGGAAAATATGATATATATCATCCAAAGAACTTTAAAATGCTATCACATTATTAATCAAAAAGTTTGAAAGGAATTGTTTCCTCAAAAATTATTTTTATCTACAAAATCAAGATTGAATTATAAAAACTAAATGAAATTTGAATAGTTATTGATGGAGCAAAATTAAACCATGAATGAATCCCAGTATGAATCATTCAACATTGTCAGGAACAATGCCTATTAAAGTCCTTGACGAAATTCCTGTGGCTAATATTTAAAATGAAGATTCAAAGTTTTTTCTCTCATGAATTGGGATGGGACTCCCACGAGCTTGAAAATTTGGGGAAATCGTAAAGGCGGGATGAGAATAAAATTGGACAATCCATAATATTTATTGTGTAAACACATATAAAGATTTAATGACAAATATGCAACCAAAGGAAACAAAAGGAGGTGAAAGTCACAAATGGTTATTACTTAAAAATTGAATGGGTGCAAGTTATTGTCATTTAAATCTTTCTCTTGTTAAATAATGATGCTTAAATAATTTCTTCATATTACATGTGCTTCATTTGAACTAACTACTTTAAAAACTTCATATTCAATATATCTTATAGATTTCCTCCATGGCTTGGTTCACTAATACTTCAATGTAATCATGGAGAGGGACCATGACGATTTCTTCTTTTACCCTAGAAGTAAAAACATTCCATTCTCAATGTTATTTAAATTAATGTGTTGCTCCTTAATAATGGAGTTATGAAGTATATATTCAATGACAGTGTTAATGAACCATTTGTGTATCTTAGATTCATCAAAACCTATGAGATCTTAAAACTATACACCCATAAATGTTTTAGCTTCCTTCAACTTCACTTCAAATTATTAGAATAAATTTTATCACATTACATAATGGAATACCCTCCAATTGTTTTGTGAAATTAGTTGTCATAAAGAATACTTTGCTTCTTCTTTGCTCTTACACTTCAAAAGTTATAATCAACCATTGTAGTATATCAATCCTAATGTCCCAACCTCCTCTAATCTATTTCAACCTATTATTTGAGGAAATATTCTCCTCATGTCTTTTGTGCTTCTTCATGTCAACTAGTTTACTAGTAAATGTATCTGCATAGCTTTTAAAATTTATATAATTTTGAAGTTCAATTTTGAAACATCTTTTTGTTATAGAATAATTTACCACTCTTGGTAGATATGATGCTCTGGCTATGGCCTAGGGCAACCCTTCCTTCCAGACTTGGTCCAAAATCTAAAAAACAGTGTTTTATTTCCTATACGCTACTTTTCCCTGTGATAAAAGCGTGTACACGCAGGTCAGCATATACCCAACCCGTGTACATGTGTTAAAACACTTAAAAATAATAAATTTCCTTAATTTCGGGCGGAGTTGACGGGTTTTACCTGTTACTCACCTCCTATAGCCCATGGCCCAACTATTTCCCAACTGAAAAAACTAGTTTGGAGAGGTATAAATAAACCTCCTTGGGAAGGCCTTAAGGGAGAAGAAAGGAGATATTGATATTATAGTTAATTTATCCCTAATCGAGTCTAACGAAATCCCTGTGCCTCCTACATTCCCCAAAGCTTTAGGAATACCCCCAATTGTTTTATGAAATTAGTTGTCTTAAAGAATACTTTGCTTCTTCTTTGCTCCAACACTTCAGAAGTTGCAATCAAACATTGTAGTGTATCAGTCCTAATGTCCCATCCTCCTCCAATCTATTTCAACCTATTATTTGAGGAAATATTATCCTCGTATCTTTTATGCTTTTTCATGTCAACTAGTTTCTTAATGAATGTATCTACATAGTTTTTAAATTTCATATAATTTTGGAGACGATGACCGCCTGCGGATTTCAGAGCTCGGCCCGCAGCTAGGGTTCTGAGCCCGCCGCCCTGTTCTGGCTGCTGCGCCCCAGCGCACAGCTCCCCCCCTCCCTCTGCAATCAGATGGAGGCCCCTGAGGGCCCTTCTCCCCCACCGGATCCGCCCCCTGAAGTTTCAGCATTCAAGAATCTGATAGCGAACGGATCACTTCGGCAACCTTCACTGACCCAGCAAAAATTCATTAAAAGGTTGGAATCGATCCCTTCTGTTGCCCTGCCAGAGGAGGATACCTGCAAAGCCGCTCTGAACCTGTCTGAAAAAGGCCTCATTGGCCAGTTTACAGGCCTATGGCCCTCTCCCAAATCTGTGGAGGAATGGACCCAAAGAAACTGGCAATCTCTCATAAAAAATGGTGTGAAGAGTTACTTCGTGGGCAAAGGGTACTTCGTCTTTGTCTTTGAATGCTCAGAAGACAGAAGCCTAATATTCAGAAACGGCCCCTACTTCATGGGGCCGCAGGGACTCTATCTAAATCAATGGAATCCAGATTTTGATCCCACTCAAGATGTTCCATCCGCGGTACCGGTGTGGGTAAGACTTCCCCATCTGCCCCTTCACTGCTGGAACCAAAAATCGTTCCAGACCATTGGGAACGCTCTAGGCAAGTATATAGATCAGGCAGTAAGAAGAGATCAATACTCTTGTGCGCGCATCTGCGTCGAAGTGGATCTCGAAGAAGGATTGCCGGAAGCGATCAAGCTCACGGTGGCAGGTTGGTCTCACATCCAAGAGCTTGATTACGAACAGCTCCCATTTAAATGCAGACACTGTCATGGCTATGGCCACTTCGCCAAGAACTGTAAGAAGAAAGCAGAGGAACAGGTTGAGAAACAGAATGGAGAACAATGGACCTTAGTCCAAAGATCAGTCCAAGCAAAGAAAAACTCAGGAAAAAGCGCTCCAACAAGTGACAGGAACAATGATACCCCAGCTCAGGAAACAGGAGATAACGAAAAAGGATCTGAGGAGGCGCAACCAGATCTGCCGACCAAAGCTCAGGCTAATGAGAATCCTGAGGAAACCTCACCAAAAAGCAAAGAGGCAGGAGGTGAAATCCACATTGAAGCCAACCAAGGCAGCCCCTCAAGTCCCACGTATGCTGACATCGCGAAGAAAAAGCCAGCTATAAGCTCTGAGTCTTCAGAAGAAGAACTCTATGAGAGGCCATTAAAAAGACCAGGAAGGAAATCCCGTAAAGAAAAAAGAGAAGAAGAAGCAGAAAGGTTCAAAACCCAAGGGAGCCAATCCACGATAGAAATGACAATCGGGAGAAGTAACAGGCCCAGGACTTCCAAGGGCGGTTCCACCCCAAGCATAGGTAAATAATGAAATTAGTCTCTTGGAATAGCAGAGGACTGGGGAGCCCCGCAAAAGTCGAAGCAGTAAAAGACCTTCTAAAATCGGAACCTGCAGATATACTCATGCTCCAAGAGACTAAGATAGTAGGACAAGCCCTGCTAGAAACCGGAAACTCAAAATGGAAGAAGAACTCAGGCATAGCTGTCAGCGCTCGGGGATCCTCGGGAGGCCTGGCAACGCTCTGGAATGGAGAACTATTCCAGCTGATTAGCACTCATGAGACCTTGCACTGGATCTACACAGAACTCACCCACACTTCAAGTAAGTTAACTATCTCTTTGGTCAATCTTTATGTTCCAGTTAACTATTCAGAAAAAAGAGACTGTTGGAAGTCTTTGGCAGATTTCCTCGAACAGGAAGCCCCTAACAACATCATCCTCGCGGGTGATCTCAATATTGTCCTGAAAGCCAAAGAAAAAAGAGGAGGCACTGATCACAAGGACCCTATGGTGGGCGTTGTGGAGGAAATCGCTCAGACTTGGGATCTTCATGACTTTAACCCAATACACGGTTTATATACCTGGTCAAATAATAGATCTGGAACAGACCACATCTCTGCTCGGCTCGATCGCTTTCTAGTGCAATCTCTCCTCATGAACAAGAAAATCATAACATCAAAAATCCTGCCCAAATTGTCCTCGGATCACAAGCCAGTTCAGCTCTGCCTAGAAGATGAAGAAGACTTGGGCCCCATTCCCTTTCGATTCTCTCCTCAGTGGATTGAAAGAGAAGGCTTTATGGACACGGTGAAAGCATCCTGGAACACCCCCATTGCAGGATCCCCAAGCTTTGTTTGGGAGCAAAAACTGAAGCTCACTAAAAAAGCTTTGAAAGAATGGATCAAGAAGCCAGCGCCCAACCCCACCTCTCTAAGAGTTGCAGCTGTCCAGGCCCTGCATTCCCTGCAAAATAATATGGAAAGCAAAATTATTAATGAAAACCTCTTGGAAAAGGAAATTAGAGCGCAGAGAGCAGCCTATAAATCTTTCAGAAACGAGGAAGAATATTGGAGACTAAAATCAAGGAGCCTGTGGCTAAAAGGAGGGGACCGCAACACCTCTTTTTTCCACCGGCAGTACAGGGCTAGATTGTCTAGGAACCACATAACAGAAATAAAGACTATGACGGGCCAAATCTGCAAGGGCAATCAACAAGTCAAAGAAGCTGCAGAACAACACTTTCAGAATCTCTTCAGCTCGGATGATCAAGGTGAAGAAATGGAGGAAGCAGAATTTCTCAATCACATACCCTCCTTAATTTCGCCTGAGAACAATGCAGAGTTATGTAAACCTGTCACAGAGGAAGAAATTATCAAAACCATCTGGTCCATGGACTCTGACAAGGCCCCCGGACCGGACGGTTTTTCCATTCACTTCTACAAAGTCTGCTGGGACATAATAAAATATGACCTCCAAAGGATGGTAAGGGGATTCATGTCAAAAGCCAAAGTAGGTGGTAGCACCAACTCAACCTACTTAGCTCTGATCCCCAAGGAATCTAACCCGGAAACTTTTGCCAGATTCAGGCCAATTTCCTTATGTAATGCTTCCTATAAGATCTTGGCAAAGCTGATGGCCAATAGAATGAAGCCCTTGCTCCCTAGAATCATCTCAACATCTCAAGGAGGTTTTGTGAAGGGTAGACACATCCTCGACAACGTCATCCAAGTTCAAGAGACCATCCACACAAGCCAGCAGAGAAAGGAGAAAGGCATGTTAATAAAGCTAGATATGGCAAACGCGTTCGACAGAGTTAATAGAGAATTTCTCAGCAAAGTCTTGCTGTCCTTTGGCTTCTCCATTCAGTTTGTTAATCTTCTAAAAGCCTGCATGAACAATCCATGGATAGCTCCTCTCATAAATGGCAGACCTGCAAACTTCTTTAAAGCGAAGAGAGGCATCAGGCAGGGATGCCCTCTCTCTCCCTATCTCTACATCATAATGGCAGAAGCATTAAGCAGAAAACTCGAAGATGAAAGACTGTCAGGCTCCATCCCGGGCCTCAAAATCACCAGTAGATTAAGCCCCATAAACCATGCTTTATTTGCAGATGATTCGATTCTTCTGGGGGGTGCCTCAATCAGAATTGCAAAAGCCTTTGGCAAGGTCATTAGGAGCTACTGCAAAGTCTCAGGAGCATTGGTAAATGAAAGCAAAAGCGAAGTCTTCAGCTGGAATACAAACCACCAGGAACTCATTAACATAGCCAACACTCTTGGATTCAAAGGGCATTCACAATGGGAGAGCATCAGATATCTCGGTCTCCCTATAATCTCAGGAGTGAACAAAAGATCGCTGTGGAGTGACATAATCTGCAAATTCAAAGCCAAAATCTCGAAATGGGGAGGCCATTGGCTGACAAAAGGAGGTAAGGTTGTTTTAATCAAATCACAGCTCTCCTCTTTAATAATTTACCAAGCTGCCTTTCTGCTTGCTCCCAGAAATATCATGGACCAAATCTCCTCTCTTCTTAGGAATTTCCTCTGGCAAGGGGGCAGGGGCAACGACAAGAAACTGCACCTGGTCAACTGGGAAACAGTCAAGAAGCCTTTCGATGAAGGAGGTCTCCAAATCAAAGATCCCTCTCTGGTTAATCTTGCTCTAGGCAGTAAGATCCTGTGGAAAATGTATAAAGAGCCAAGTCACCCTGTCAGCGCCACTCTTCGCTCAAAATACACTACCAGTGATGAGTTAAGAAACCTTCGATTGGACCACACAGCCAACAGCACTCTTTTGTGGAAACTCTGTCTCAAGAGCAGCAAAATTTTCAATAGTAAAATCTACAGAATACCGGGGAATGGCAAGAAAACCAGCATCTGGAATGATAGGATAATGGGGCGAGATGCCATAAAGGAAAATGAAGAAATCGTAGGTTTAATAGAGTGGTTAACCTCTACCGGGAAGACAAGTCTCTATGACATATCTGAATGGGACCAGCAAGGCGATTGGACAGGTTGGGCAATCCCTGCACCACCAGCCCATCTACTGCATCAACTGAACATCTTCATGGAGCAACTCGAAGAGGCCGCCCCGATCCACAGAGCAATGACAGATCGATGGGGTTGGGGCCATTCTGGCGATTACTCTGCTGCGGAAGGATACAAAGCATATCAAATAAAAGGAAACAGCAAGCACAGTCCAGCGCTTTGGAAAAACATTTGGGCTCCCACTGCTCTTCCGAAAATCAATTTTTTTGTCTGGTCCCTGATCCATAATAAGATCCTAACAGGTGATAACCTTGCAAAAAGAAGTTTTGCCGGCCCTCATTGGTGCGCCCTCTGTAGAAGCCACGCCGAGACTGTGCAACACCTTTTTATCGACTGTCAATTTGCAAAGGCAGTTTGGGAACATACGCTGCAAGATCTACATATAACCTCCCCGGCTCACATAACAATTCCGGATCTCTTTTCTGAATGGAGCCGTCGGTACCCTCGACACATTCAGCAAAAATCGATTTGGAATAAAATTTGGAATGCGCTGCCCAAGTTCGTCTGCTGGAAAATCTGGTTGGCCCGCAATCAGAAGGTCTTCAAGGAACACCAGTTAACTTCTTTGCAGGTAGCAGCCAAGGCTAGATCTCTTCTCCTAGAGACGGTGCAGCAACAGTACTATAAAGAAGATGCAACTCTACAGCAGGTTGAGAAGCGTTGGATTGGAAAGCTTACATTGCAAAACAGGAAAACTCTCTTTGCACCTAATCTAGAGCACCCAACCTGGAAGAAAAGAGATGCAGATGAAACATTCCAGAAGTGGTGGAGAGCTCAAAACATTCATACAATATTCTTTGACGGGGCTTCTAAAGGTAACCCTGGCCCCTCGGGCGCCGGTGGGATCATCTTCTCTCCTGAAGGGCGCTCCAGAGATTTTTTCTACTGGGGCCTCGGCGTGAAGACCAACAATCAAGCAGAACTTCTCAGCCTCCTTAAAGCCTGCCAAATTGCCAGAGCAAAAGGGGTCAAGGATATCCAGATCTTTGGAGACTCGGAGATTCTAATAAAGAAGTTGAGGGATGGAGAGTTATTCCGAAATGCAGGCCTCAACAGAACTCTGGAAAGACTAAAAAGAGCTCTTTCATACTTTACAACCACCAAATTATATCATATTCTCAGAACTTCCAACAGTGAAGCGGACTTGATGGCAAACAAAGGAAGCGCACTGGACAGAGGGCGGCTCTTCATCAATGAGGATAGCTTCATAGAAACTCCTCCATAATAGTTTGTTTCAGCAGCTGTATTAGAAGCACAAGCAAGTTGTAAGCAGGGCTGCCTCGGCAAAGCCCCTCTCCTTTTCCACCAGATTCAATAAAATTCCATAACCGTTACAGTTAAAAAAAAAATAAAAAAAAAATTTCATATAATTTTGAAGTTCAATTTTGAATCATCTCCTTGAAAGAATCCTTCTAGAAAGAAAAAAAACTTGATTGACTAAATAACATAGCCATTCTATCCTCAATATTACCAAACATAGTTTTCCTTACCGTGTATAGTAGTTCTTGAGCTCCCTTTGCCTTGACGATATTGTTACAAATCTCTTCTAGATTGGTTGTGTAAACAAATGTTCAAAGCTTAGTGCAACTTCCAACTAAGTGACCCCTCTCTTTAATTTGAGGTTCTCTTCCTACTAGTCATCTACTAAATTTTTAAGTATATTTCATGTGGTCTCATGCATATTCCAAGCCCTTGTGGTTCCTAATTCCTTAACATCCAATGTAGTGCTAATATCCTCCAAAATTTTCTTCTCTTTGATTTTAACCATATCTATATAAAGTTCTGTTATTTTTAACTAGGTTACTTAGGTTGCATTATTTATTTTTCTATTAACATCCTGTTCCAATTGTATGATCATCCAAGTAGGGAATGTGTTTAAATTATCATGGATCTCCATGCTATTAGCGTTCACATCAAGTGTTCTAGTTTTTCCCCTTTATCACCATTGGGATACCTCTTCCTCTTTAGAATAAGTGAAATTTCATACCCATCTCTTGCTTCGATTTATTTGGATCTTTCCCATCAAGGAAATATTTAGGGGAAAATATTCGCAGACGGACTAATTTTCCATGGGTTTTCTAAAAAAAAAAAAATTGTGGTTTTCCATTTTTTCTAAAAATGATTCATCAAAATTTTATAGGATGAAATTATTTTACCTTAAAAATCACCAAAGTTTTATAGGAGACTATATAGAATCATTAGAAAGATGAATTTTTTACAAAAATATTGCCAAACATTTTACAATTTGCATGTTAGAGACTAGTAAGATTTGCCAAGGTTCCTAAATTTTAAGATAAATTTCCACTCTCAAAATTTCCCCTCTTCCCATCATCACCTTCAACACCTTCCTCAGTTGCATTATTTTTGTTGCCTCATCCAAGTGCAACAAATACACCCTTTCTTGGGGGAACCAAGGTGTTCCTAGTAGATTATATCATTGATATTCTTCTCCTACTAACTCTAGACTTGGGGGCACTACAAAAGCAAGTGATGTTGTTCAAACAAAGAACAATGGACAAGGCGAGTGTACAAGCACATCACTTGGAAATCATAGGCCAAAAGAAAGGGAATTCAAGTGGTTCGAAATGTAATGAAAAGTAGGAAGCTTCCAAGGAAGGGAAGAAGATATGGAAAGGGGGAGAGGATAAGAATACAATAACCATTATTCATCAGTGCAAGGATCCTAAGAATCATTGAAACCACTACAACATTGATGGTCACACTAAGGGGACCACTGCAACATTGATGTTCACACTAAGGAGAATTGTTGGAAACTACATCCAAAGTTTAACCCAAAGAAATGGAAGAAGGATGAGAAGAAAAAGAATCTTCTCACCTTGAATTTGAGAAATTGGGTGGAAAGTAACTCCAACATTTATGATAATTTTTTATGAACATAAGTGAAAAGGGAGGTGAATCTAAGAAGCCTTCATCACCAGGAAGAGACAAAGATGACCAAACTCTTCCATAGTAAGATCCAAGTCAAGAAGACCAATATTGATGCCCCAATAGACACATATTCACGGGATAATATCATATCAACGGGTTTGGTCAATAAACTTGGATTGGAGGTTTGTGATAATCTTATCCTGTATCCATTGTGATGGGTAAATAATTATGTGGAAATTAACTTTCACAAAACGCAATAGAATAATATTTTCTACCATTCCTTAATATATCAATGAAGTAGAAATGGATGTATTACTAGATGCATGTGGAATCATGTTTGGGAATCCCTACATGTATATGTGAGATGCAATCTTAATATAGAGAGATAACTAGGACAACCTCATTAAGGATGGTAAATCATTCATCATAAACACATGAAAGAAAATTCAACATTTCACTAGTAAGTTCCAACCAAGCCAAGAAATTGATTAGTTTTAGAAAGAAGTATTTTTATTATTCTTAAGAGAAGCTTAGTCTATTGAGGAGTCAATAAGGATAAATGCATCCTTGGAGGGGTGTAATAAAGAATATAAAAAAAAAATGAATAGTTACTATAAGCATATATGGGATTGTTCTAGGAGCTTAAAGGGCTACCACCCAAGAGGGAAGTGAAGAAAAAAAATCAACTTTTTTCCTAACAATCCATTGCCAAATATTGGGTTGTACAGACAATCCACTCTAAAAGAAAGAAAAGTGAATAAGTAGTTGCAATAGTTGTTGGAGTAGAGTGTGATTCAACCAAGTACCTCACCTTGTGTCACTTATCATAATTGTGTCAAGGAAGGATGGGACTTGGTGAATGTGCGTAGATTACAAAGTGTTAAACATGATTAAACTTAGGAATAGGTACCCCTAGCCTAGGATTTATTATCTATTAGATTAGTTATAGCAAGTTAAATACTTCACCAAGTTGGATTTATAATTAGAGTATCACCCAGTTTCAGTCAATGAAGAAGACACCTACAAGACTGATTTCAAAACTAGACAAGGTTTGCATGAGTGATTAGTTGTGCCAATTAGCCTATGTAATGAACTAGCTACATTTATGAGACTAATGAATGATGTAATGTCCTCTTATCTAGATTCATTTGTTATTTTTTATGCGGATGATATACTCGTTTACAATTCTACCTAGGATAAGTAAATTTCACACTTGATGTAAGTGTGAGACTTTGAAGAAGCACCAACTACTAAAAATTTTCAAAAAATGTGAATTTGCACAATAGCCATTGGATATTTTATTAGGGAAGGGGATATTGAGATATATCATGCAAATATGGAGGCCATCATGAAGTGGATTGTGCCTACAAATGACTCTAAGTTTAGGAGTTTTGTTAGGGTAGCATTGTACCTAATTAAATTCATAGGTTCATTTTTAGCAATAGTTGCACCACTCTGTCCCATAATAGTGAGTTGTAAGAGATTCCACTATGGGAAGGCTTAGTAGAAGGATTTTGATGAGTTGAAGAGAAAAATCAGCCAAGCACAATTCTAAAGTAATTCATGGGGTAGTTCTCAGCTACCCTACCTACAACAAGGAGTTATATGCCTTGGTATAAGTTATCAAAAAATGGAAATTCTATCAAATGGGAGAGGAGACTGTCATCCACACATGTCACTAGCCACTATACTACCTACAAGCCTAGACTACGCTAATATAGACCAAGCATTAAAAATGGATGGGGTTTTTACAATGACTTCATTCATTCATGAATTATAGGAAGCTAGCACAAACAAGTTGGATGACATACTTTAAATCCCACCATATCAAAAATTACACCTTCAGGAACTCTAACACACATGGATTATTTCACCCATGATGCATACAAAGAGGCATATACAAAAGATGAGGAATTCAAGGTGCTTTAGCAGTTATGGGCTAAATCCATGTAAATTATAGTGACCACATAGTGGACTATCAACTACAGAATGGGTCTCTCAATAGGATGGACAAGATTTTTGTTTCTAAGGGTGAAAGATTACAATTTATCAAAGAGGCCCATACCTCAAAGACTGTATGGAATTTCGGCATTTTGGAGATATTTCCCAATTTTTAGAGGTATATGTATTATCCCATAATGAAATAAGATGCAATAGGGTTCATTAGAGGATATATACTTTGTTGTACTAGTAATCCTAGTAATAGGAAGCAGGGTCGATACCATCCCTTCCCTATACCCACTCCTCCTTGGGAAAGCATTTCCATGGATTTTGTATGAGGTTTTCCAGCTTCCAAGAAGGGACATGATAATGTGTTTGTGGTAGTTGGCAGGTTCAGCAAGTTGTGCATTCTCATGCCTATCAAAAGATAATTAAAGGGAAAGAAACAACAAAATTGTTCTTTGAATGGGTCTAGGTGCACTTTGGGATACCAAGGAGCATCATTTTATATAGGGACTCCAAATTTATGAGTGCATTTTGCACTACATTGTGGAAGAAGATAAACACAAAGTTAAAGTGGTCTACAACATTCCATTGATAGGCAAATGGGTAAGCAGAAGTAGTTAATAATAATTTGGTGCAACGTTTCAAGGGTTACAATTATAAGCATTCAAAGACCTGGGATGACGATCTAGTCTATTTTCAACACTCTTATAATAAAACAATCCATACTTCTACTAGTAAGTCTCCATTTGAAACTTGTTTTGAATATTTTCCACCTAGAAGTTGATAGAGGATGTAATTTTGTAGAAGAGGTCTAGAACTAGAAGAAAAGGGTAGCATGACCTTTGGCAGATTAAATTGAAGGGAAAACTTCCAAGTAAATAAAAATGATACTCGGGGGAGAAGGTAGAGGAAAATTTTCCTCACCTGATTTAGTAAAATATTTTAGGGACAAAAACCTTCAAAAAATGGGGAGGTAGGATCCAAATTGGATCATTATAATATTTTCATCTATCTCAACGCTTTTAGAGTGGAAAATTTAAAGGAATCAACTTGCAAAATGAGGGTTTAAAACCTTCCAAAGGAATTTGGAACATTAAACAAAGTTTTTTGGGGTCTAAAATCAATTTCTTATGATAAACCCCTAAATGATATTCTAAACTCAAAAACCTTTCCAATGGTGCAAGAAAGACAACAATTGAAGTTCATATGCAAAGTTATGCCTCCTAGAAGTTAACCTTTTGGTTTTACCACCATGGTTCGAGACAATGCCACATCAATCCCATTACTCATGCAAAATGGATAGCCATGTGGGGACTATGAAGGAGACTCTAGAAGGGTTAAAGTTGTAACTTAGTTGAGAGGAGTCAAACCTAACCCATAGTTGACTATTGGGCTATGTTAAAATTGGCCCAGTAGGAGGAGTGGGGCTTTCATTCTATGATTTTATATCTTGTCCCATAGTAGAGCAGAGAAACTACGAGTGGGAGTTAGAGAGAAAAACAAATAGGATTAGTATTTTGTAGCAGCCTAATAGGACACATATCTCAAATAACTCCATAGAGAGTGCCTTATCCTTTGTATTTGCACTATATCCATACCACAAAAGATAGCAGAGTAGCCTCACCTTCTAGCTAGGTTTTCTCCCATAAGCATTTCTCAAGGAAAATCCTTGTGTTCATTATGGATCATGTGTGGTTGTATTTGTTATTCTCTATTTTCCACATTTTTTTATTTCATGCATAAGAAAAAAATGGTGATTAACAAACCTAGAATCTAAAGGAATTTAACTTTCATAAAATAGGATTCAATTTATTTTATCAAATCTATAATTACCAAATATTCAATGGAATATACATAGCTATTTATAGATCAAATTTAAAAAATTATTAATTATTTAAAAAGAATTACCAGTTTAAAAAAATATATTTATAAAAAATCTAAAACTTATTAAACAAATAATGTGTGTTTGTGTATGTAGAGGGAAGAGAAGAAGGGAAATCTTAGTGGAACTAAATACAAGGAAAACTATGACCTTTCTCAACCCTTATTTTTACTAACAAGAATCATTATTGGTTCCTCCTGAATTTGTTTCACTTGTTTTCTAGATTTTCCTTCTCCTCTAAATTTCCAACAACCTCATATTTATTGTTGTTATAAGGGTTTGAACTTAATTGATATGGTTATGCATTGGATGGCCTTCTTTTCTACAAGGTTTCAAAACCATATTGAATTAGGATCCTCCCTAGACTGCTTCAAAGGGGAGATGCTTGTCTTGAGTTTTAGCATAATTTTTGATCAAATATTCATATGCATGACAATTCATGCATTTAAATGGGATTTTCTCATATTCCAATTCTTGTTGATGACTCCACGCATCAAGATTAATTTTCATAGATTTAGGACTTCCCTTTGCACAAGAGTACATATTTCCTTTTAGTTATATGCAATCAAGGAAGCTATTCATTTTTGTATGATTCCCTCTTAATGAAAATCACCCCAAATGATTAATGGGAGATGGGGGAGGCTTACCCAAATATAGATGGATGTGATTTCTCATTCTAGGTTGAAATCTAAAGTGCAAGGGGATAGATACATTTCTTTGGCGCCTATGAAATAAGGTATAGATATGAAATTAGATGCCTTACTACCCTGCCTAAAAAAAGAAAGATAAAAATACCACAACCTAAGGAAAATGAAAATCCATAGCTATTCATTTTTAAGACCCAATATTCTTCTACCCATGTGTCCACAAATTTTTAGGACGGGCCATAGCCTTGTAAACTACCTACTATATCCCTTTTTGACATAATAAGGGCTTTTCTTTTTTTCTCATAAGACAAGAGATCCAAAATAGCCTCCATTTTTTTAACAAAATGGAGTGAAAATGGCTGAGGGTGACTACTCAACGTTAGGGCCTGAACAAGTACATTAAATTCCCTAGAATATTTATTGATGGATTCCATGAACATTCCCAATGATTTAGCTTCAATTTTAAAAGGTACATGACACCAAATTGATGACACACAACTCCAAAACTCTCTAACACCAAGAAAAATTAGAAAGTAATGATTTTGATCTACAGAGGCAGATGAATAAGCATGTTTAATTTGAAGAGAAGAGGCAAGGGAGACACCTAGCATTTACCTTATCCATTGATAATAACGCTCAATCTTCATTATAGCTTCCATCCATTCCACTATTTATTTTTAACATAATCTCATTGCGTGCAACCACATGTTCAACCACCACCTTAAGGTGACCCATGGCTTCGGGGTAGGCCTTCATGGGAAATTATCCATTGAATAGTGAAATATTGAATGATGTTCATCAATTTGTGTATATTTTTAATGCAATGTTTTGTGTCGAAGCATAACTCTTCTACATTTTAGCTCTTTTTCTAGAATCCAGTGATAAAAATTTTAATGGAATCATGGTTTTTTTTGTTTAAATTTGTTTCTAAATGCATAAATGGATTCAATGCGATTATAAAACCTAATATAATTTGTGTTACGCAAATTTCATAATTCAAACTTGCGATTATAATGAATTCCTCCAAAATTTGGGAAAAAATGACCAGAAAATATGCTTGAAAAAGAGCCAAAACAGGGAAGATTTTGACTATGACATATTTTATTTAAATTTTTGTTTTTTAATTTTATTATATAATTATATATTGAATCCCCAAATTGGGTGACTAACAAGTCAAGGGGGGATGTGAGGCATCACTGCCCCACCTAGCAAATGAGCTGGGGGATGTGGCAACTGTTGACGGACAAAGTCCCCTAGGGTTTTGGGTCAATACCCTAGCAGAGCGGGGGTTATCTACAATGAAAAACAAGCATTCCACACAGCCATGATACTAATATAAGCAAACTATGTGAAGAGAGGTGCACCTGGGGGTCCTTCGTTCGGGTAGATCCAGCCAGGGTCCAAACCCTCTTGGAGCTCCTTTCGATCCTTAAACCTCCAAAACAATCAATTCAAAGAAGCATAGTAGTATATGGACCAAGAATCATATAGAAATCAACTTCATAACATATTGAAAGGTAGTTAGTTATACAATTGAAACAACTATTCATATGCAAACCATAATAACGACATCATAAGCCTGAAGAAGATTGATTTCGAGAACAAGACAAATGTTTCTTTATTGCAGATAACTAAAATAAAGCAAGGAATCATATCACTTGAATCTTCCTCTCGTAGGCTCCAAGCGGAACCATCCTCTGGATTCGTCCAATCCCAAGTCTTCAAAATGCTCCTTCCATGACTCACACAAGGATATCTCAACTAGTGAAAAGGCATCATAACTCAAGGAAACAAGGGTTTCCTGTAATGGAGGAAGTGTTGGAAGCACAAAGATCTTCAGACCTGATCAGGGATAATCTCAGTAGAGTGATTTTTCTCTCTCTTCTCTCCTCCTTTAGGCCTTCCCATTGAAGCCTTTTTATACTTCTCCCAAAGTAGTTTTTTAGTTGGGAATTCGTTGGGAACAGTTGAGCCACGGGCACTAATAGGTAATCAACATGTAAAACCCATGATCTCCGCCTGAAATTAAGGAGATTTAATATTTTTAAGTGTTTTAAGACATATACGTGGGTTGGGTATTGTTATAGACATTTTTGTGCCCTACAACCCCAAGCATGAAATGTCCATAAACCAAGGGCTCCTAAGTCCCTAAAAGTATTGTTCTAACCCCTAAAGGAACAAGGTCAACAGATTACAGCTTCTCCCAAAAGTTCTCCATGAAAAACTACTCAAAATTGGTCAAAACAGGATCATTGCAGTTGCTCCACTGGCTAGGTGCGTTGCATCTCACCCAAATGCATTGTGGGGGTGCGTTGCATTTCAAAAGTCCCTTCTGTGGGGTGCGATGGATGAGAAAATGACAAATGGCAGTGTCATTCCACGAGGTGGAGAGGCAATGGAAGCTTCCAGAATCTTCTCCTGTGACACTTGCCTCACTGAATTCGACCAAGGATGAGTAAGAGGCCCTCAGTCTCCAAGTGGAAGCAAGAACTGTCAAAGAGAAGACACTAATCAAATCACAATCTGACTCATCCCCCTTACAGATATCTATATATGGATCCCTCATCCCAGAGATCCGGAGGCTGGAATTTTGCATATTGTAAGGAATTGATGTTGGTTTCTAGAGACAAACATCAGATTGTTGGGTGATCTAAGCTTTGTTTGAGGTGAAGAGGGGCTTCTTTGCTGGGAGGTTGATGCTGGGTCGGAACAACTGGTTGTAACTCCTCCTGGATCTTTTCTTGCTTATCAATAAAAGCTATTTGAGTTTTCCTCCATGCTTTTGTATCATTGATGCTTGTTACATTTGTATGGTCAATTTACATCTGATCCTAGATTGTTTATGAATATATATCCATGTCTTTGTATAGTGCTATGTTTTTGTGATCTTACAGGTACTTTGTGAAGCTGGGCGTGCAAGGGAGCAGGTAGTTGGGGACTATCAAAGAAGAGAGGGATCGAATCAAAGGATTAGCGCAAGACAGAGGTTAGTCTTTCTATTCCTCTCTATCTATAATTCATAAAGGAAAAACATAAGTAGCTTTTCTCTGTTTGTTTCTAAGGCAGCTGTCACACCTTAGTGGGATAGAGCAGTTCTAAATAGACACTTTTCCCTGTAACAAAATGGCGACTCCGCTGGGGAGCTAATTAGTTTGTTTGTGTATCATTCTTTGTTGTTTGTTTCATAAACTTACAAGTAGCATTCGAACTGCATTTGCCATAACAAATGCAAAGTAGATAACTGCTGCTTCAATCCATCCACTGGATCTGTTTATGATTTAAACAACTGATTCACAAACTATCTGATTGCCCTTGTGATAGCTCTTAGATCCTCCTTAGATCTACCCCTGTTTGTTGCATTACTGATTGCTTTTTACTCGGCCAAAAACCAAGAACTGAACTGCAAACTGTGACCCGGAGACCGAACAGAGTCTCGTTTCTGACCCAGTGCAGGTACTGTTTAGATATTCTGAATTTCAACGCACTTCTCGAGTGGGAAACCTGCGCTGCATTTCAGATTCTCTGTGTTACAGGTGCGCTGATCAGACTAGCTCTGTGCAGTGGTGGTTTCTGTGGATCATTCTTTCCAGTTCTGTTCCTGAATTTTGCTGCCTGTGATCAGTATATGTCTGTTTGAAACCCCTTTTCCTTGCTGTTATTCCGCCTCCTTTGTACAAAAGAACTGTAGATGTTTTTGTGTGTTTGTTGAGTCGTTTACAGTTCTCCTTTGCAAAAGTAGCATAATCGTACTGTCGCTCTTTGATTTGAATCTGTCGCAAGTGTCGATTTCGATCTTAGGAGAAAGTTTGATTGCTGTTGATGGTCGATTATCCTGTTACTATTGCCTTTGGTCTGAATTTGTAATTTTCTAGTGTCAAAAACAAGTATTCATTTCAAAATCGTAAGGTGTCGTAATCATCTCTATTTTTTATTTTGAAAAGAAGCTTGTTTATATTTGTCACTTGAAAAGAAATTCAGATTTGTACATCAACTTTCTTTTAGCATCCATATACTAAGAAAGTTGAAAACAAATACATGCATGTGCATTTTCATATAGACAGTCTGTTTGGCTTGATTTAGGAAAGTGCATTTACAGTGTGCTCTTTGCTCTTTGTGAAAAGATTCTGTCTTTCTTTTCCCTAGTAGCTAGGATTTTCATTGCACAAAAGAGATAAAAAGTTTGTTTATCATCTTTAGATTGCATTTTAGGAATTACATCTACATCTCGTGGTGAACCCGAAAGGAAAACTTCATAAACAAGATCAACTTAAATTAAATTCAATGAATCTAACAACGCTTTGGAACTTAACGCACAACATTTAGAGGTCTAGGCTAGAGACGTATTCCGGCGTCGTAAAGCCTGGTAACTATTGTTCTCACTGTTGGTTGGGTGATTCCTCCACTTTGAGACGATAAGTGCCAGTACAGACTTGTGCTCCCACGTACCGTTGAATATATTTTGGGAGACCCCTATAGGCTTAAATCCTTTATCCATAGGAAGCCGTGTCTGCCGCCCTATCGATCGCAATGCACTGAACACAACATTCGGGAAGATTGACTGACGTACCGTAAAAAGTATTCTGCAGTTTTGCGATTGGTTTGGTACTCCCTCTACCTAGACTTCCAGAGTAGTCCCTTTCGTTCCTTTTCAGACTCCTTAACGGAAAAGGTCCATCTGAGCACTTGTCACTTCAAGCTCATTAAAAATCGAAGGAGACTAGAGTCATCTTTTGTTTTTTCTCGACCCTTAAAAACTGAAAAAACAAGTTGTGTCAAAGAGTCTAAAATTCATTTAATTCGGAAACATACTTCCCCTTTATTTTAGTTGATCGAGTAATCTGCAATAGTGGAAGAAAGTCAATTGAAACCTCGTCGTTCGCGGAGGCTTACGAGTCAACCGTCTTTGTCTCCAGAATCGAAGCCAGTACGGACAAAGCGAACTCGTTTAACCGGTTCCAAATCTCTTATTAAAGTTAGAACAAGTGTTCCAATGACATCAGAGACTCCGATTACTCCAAACATTTCTGGAATCCCTGCCTCTACAGAAGAAGTTCAGCAGCCACAGAGGGACAGTGATACTGATCCTAGTCTGAGAGTAAACACTTGTGTTACCGAACCAGTTCCATCTGCAACTGGTTCAGAGAGTCTTGCTCTTCAGACATCTGTCGCTGCCGATTTCACACCTTCTTCGGCACCAGAAATATTCTACGGACCTGACGGTCTTCCCCTTCCACCTGGTCTGATTTCCATAGAAAAAATTGTAGAAGATCCTCAAACAAGTACTCCAACACAATTTGGAGTCGGGATCACTCTATATCCTTCTTCGTCAAAAGTTAGTCTACCACAAGAGGAAGCTCCTGTAGAATCGCTAGGTAATCTTTTGGATAGACTACAAATGTCTAAACAACCGTCAACATCTAGGACTGTGTCGTCTGACACAGCGACGGCAGAACTCCCTGCTATCACTCCGACAATGTTCACCGGTATACCATCTGTCCCGACTAGCTCTCAGCCACTAGAAGGAGCCCACTCAGGGGCTATTTCGACAGTATGGTCCATTCCTATTTGTTCATCCGGAATAATATCCGGAAACTCTTATGTTGAGTCTCAACAAATTGATCCATTTGGAGGTCAATTTGGGCAGTCTAGTCCCCAAGGGCAAACAATACCCTTGAGTTCTGGATTACCACCGTATGGGGGGCAGTATACCCTTTCATTATCCCCTTCGGGAGGATATCCATACGGGAGTTCGCAACAACATTCAGGTTATACTGGAATTACCTCAAGCGGTTGGGTACCTATACTACCTAAACAACAAAGAGTTGTATACTTGATGCAACAATGCTTACCTACGTCGAATATTCCAACTACGCCAGCTATTGTGACGGTGTCGCAAGTTCAAACGCTGCCTGTTGTATGCCAACCTCAGGTTTCTCAGGTTGTAATGCAACAGCCCCTTGACCCTGCGACTCAACCACAATCGCCGACCGATGGAATGACACAGGTTCAGACGGGTACAATTACCCCTCATCTTGGTCAAACTGTTAGTATCGGGCAACAGCACATGGCTTCACAACCATGGCTGGTACAATACCAACAACTACAATTCCAATAAGTATACCAAGGTTCTGAGCAACAAATCTTTGCTAATAGTGGACAGTCGTACATTCAAAACGGTCAAAATCAACCATTTTACAATGGTCATGCCCACCAACCGTACCAAACATACCAGCATCAAATGCATTATGCTGGTATGCAAAGACCAACTGCTCAGGCAATCCCATCTTATCCTGGGTATGCTTCACCTAACCTGAATCAACAGTTACCCTTTGTGGCAACTTTAGAGTTACCTGATTTAAATCGGTTCACAAACGATCCAATCGCTTACGCCCCTTGGTGACCAGCGATTCCGCATAAACTTCCATCAGATATTCCTAAATTTAATGGAAATACGGGTGAAGATCCATCGAATCACGTGATGACCTTTCATCTATGGTGTTCATCAAACACCCTAAATGATGATTCGATAAGACTTCGCCTCTTTCAGAGGACGTTGACGGGTCCGGCAGCAAAATGGTACATCGAATTGCCTGGAGCTTCGTTTGACAACTTCAGTACCTTAGCCACAACCTTTTTAACCCATTTTCAGTTACCAATAAGGTACGAAACGGGAACAGAACTTCTTACCAACTTCAAACAGACAACGGCCACTCACATATCTGATCATATACATGAGTGGCGACGTCGTCGTAGAATGGTAAAAACCTATGTCCCCGATCAGCTCTTAGCTGAATGGTTTATCAAGTCATTACTGCCTTCCATCATGGAAGATGTGGCGAAGGGGGGAGTCGTAACAGAAGAGCAAGTTATCGCTCGTGCACAATATCTGGACTTGATTTACACTCAGTCCGGCATGCTCTACGATAAAATACGTGACGCCCCTAGACCGGAATTCTCAATTCCTCCTCCTCCTAAATCGAACAATGACTCTCATGCCGGCGATGGCGTGATTGGCACGACGAACACAAAATCGACAAATGCTACATCCAAAAATGCCCGTAAGATTTCAAGTCAAAATGCAAAAGATGAACTTCTTGCTTCGGAAGTAAATGTTGTATCGACAGATAAAGGCAAAGAAACAAAACAACCAGGGAGCAAGAAGAAAGGCAAAGGGAAGAAGAAGAAACAAGAGGAATCATCACCTGAAAAATCTTCTTCAAACCCTCCTGCAGATAGGAAACCAAAAAATCCATGCTTCATATGTGATGAGGATCATTGGACCACAAATTGTCCACACAGAGCTGAGCTTAAGAAATTCTTAAAGAATTCGAAAACCTCCGCAGTGTTAACTGATCCGTTTCCAAATCCAGGAGCAAATCTGGTTGAAAGTGGAAATGCTTCCCCGTCTCAAGTGCTAATATTATCGGTTTCAAAACAGCAAAATGATGCTTTGATATTGACAAGGAACAAAGATTATGGGAATCCACAGCTGTCGAACAACAAGGATAAAGATCAACCTAGTAGTTCGACAACAACTTTGACAGAAGTTGCGCCACCCATCATTCCTAAATTGACAACAAAACCGCCAAAGGGAGTAGTACACAAGTCGACGTTTAATCCCCGTGCTAGAGTGGCACAACATTATAATATAGTGGAAGATTTGGCCCAATCGCCATCCGCTATGTCGACTCTAGAAGTACTACAGAATTGCCCATCCCAAAGGCAGGCTTTATTATCAGCCATTGGTGGGATAGACCCAAAGGATTCCAATCTTGTATCCTTCGACCATAAAGGATACGATCCTCAATTACCAGCTCAGCTAGCTTTCCTTGTTCAAGTGAAAGCCCTCAACAAAACTGTTCATCGAACAATTATTGATGAGGGAGCATCTACATGCATTATGTCGATGAGTTGCTGGAAAACTTTAGGATCTCCAACCTTGTTGCGATCTTCGACGACATTAAAAGCATTCGATGGAAGAACATATACCCCATATGGTATTCTAAATAACTTGAAGGTTGAACTAGGAGGGAAAACGGTAGAAATAGATGTTGAAGTCATCGATGGAAATCTTGACTACAACATCCTACTAGGAAGACCATGGATATATGCTATGGTGGCTGTTGTGTCGTCCTATTTTAGGAAGATTGCATTTCCCTTTCAAGGAGGGATTACAATCTTCGATCAACAAAACTTCCTCCCCAATGGTTCTCAAGTTACAGGAAGCATTCCCATGATCCATGGAAGCCCCCATTCACTTCAGAATATCGGAGTAGGCCTACTAAAAGATCCTATACTAATGGGAACTTTCGCTCTTCCACCTCCAAACAATCTGGCGGAAGTAGCGTCGATAGGAACCTGCAACATGATATCTTCTAAAAAGATCTCAGAAAACGATATCGGCATGGATCATGCAGTGGTTTTGCCCCCAAGCCCAACGGAAATATTGTAGCAATCAATGTTCCTAGCATGGGAGGCGAACCCAAATCAGCGCTCATCAAGCGTTTGGATAGATAGGTCTAGAGAATATGGTACCCCTTCAGATCCTTGGTCGCGAGTGCACGTCACCGACGAAGGAATTGTCCAATCAATGGTAATTGAAGGGGCACCATGGAATGATTCCCACCATCGTTCCCTTCTTCCGGATTGTGGAGAAGATACTCAAGATGACCTTTATCATCCTTCAGTTTTTGAATTCCTATCAAATACTGTAAACACGGTGGATTCCGAGCGAAACTTGTCCAACATTGAAGAAACAATCGCCATAAATATCTCGACCAAAACAGATGTTGTAGAGAATATTTATGTTGGCAAATGTTGTTCTCCTTCAGAACTGGAAATATATAACGCTCTTTTTCGCGAATTCAAAGATGTCTTTGCTTGGTCATACAGTGAGATGCCAGGCATTGACTCGAGTATCGTTGAACACGAAATTAAGATGTATCCAGATGTCAAACCAGTACGACAACGGCTAAGGCAGGTGCACCCCAAGAAAGCCGCTGCCATTAAGGCAGAAGTTGAAAAACTTCTCCATGCTGGTTTCATCTACCCGGTTCCTCTAACCGATTGGGTATCGAATATTGTCCCTGTTATGAAAAAACAAGGAACAATTATCTGAGTGTGCGTCGATTATACGGATGTAAATCAAGCTTGTCCTAAAGACAACTACCCTACACCCTTCATCGACCAGATAATTGATGAATGCGCCGGATGCGAAATCTTTTCATTCATGGATGGATTCTCCGGGTATAATAAAATAAATATCCGCCCACAGGACCAGTCAAAGACTGCATTTATTTGTCCGTGGGGCACATTCGCATATCGGAAATTACCCTTTGGTTTGAAGAACGCAGGCACGACGTTTCAGAGGGCAATGAATTATGCCTTCCATGACATCAAGAACATCGTTCAACCATACCTCGACGACCTTCCGGCTCATTCGCGAAAGCGGACTGATCATCCGCAGCATTTAAGAGCGATATTTCTACGTTGCCGACACTACAAGATACGACTCAATCCACACAAATGTGTATTTTGCGTCAGTTCTGGTCGTTTACTTGGCTTTGTAGTCTTGAAGGACGAGATTTGTCTCGACCCATGTAAGGTCCAGGAAATCATAAATTTGCCTCCTCCACCTTCGAATTTGCTTCAAATTCAGAAACTCCAAGGGAAAGCAAACTTTCTGAGGAGGTTCATTCCAAATTACGCCGAACTTGCTAAAGGTTATACACGTCTTTTGAAAAAGGAAGTACCCTTTGTCTGGGATCAGGTTGCGCAAGCTTCCTTTGATGCTTTAAAAGAATCCCTAATGAAAGCGTCATTAATGTACGCTCCTGATTATCAAAAAGATTTTAACCTGTATCTGGCTACAGCGGATACGACCATCGCAATGGTTTTAGTTCAAGAAATCGATGGAATTGAACATCCTATATATTATGATACAGAAAGCAAATATTCTTACGTTGAAAAGCTAGCACTCACAGCTGTTCAAGTGATACAGAGATTTCGACACTATGTCCTCTTTCGGAAAACTACCATTCTATCAGATTGCAACCCCATGACTTATATATTGTCGCGACAGTTGCTGGGAGGAAAATATTCAAAATGGATAGCAATCCTACAAGAGTTTGATCTGGAATTTGTAAAATCCAAGTCGAAGAAAGCTCTAGTTTTCGCAGAATTATTGTGCGATCTCCCATCGTCGTCCAACGATGAAACATTTGAAGAAACAATCATGGACGAAAACTTGTTTTGATATCGACAAGCAATGAGTGGTATGGGGATATAATCATTTATCTCCAAACCCAAAAATATAGGCCAAACACCTCCCACTCAGAACAAAAACGTATTCGATACCAAGCAAAAGACTACATGATCGTCGGTGATACACTTTACCGTCGTGGTATCGATACAGTTCTGAGAAGGTGCCTCACCCATGAGGAGGCCGAAAAGTCCTGAATGATTGTCATTCAGGCGCGTGTGGGGGGCATCAGTCTGGATATGCTACAGTGTAAAAAATCTTACGAGCAGGATACTTCTGGCCAACAATGTTCAAAGATTGCATAACCGCAGTCAGAAGTTGCCATGCTTGTCAAATTTTTGATAGCAAAACCAGAAGACCACCCGCACCTCTACAGCCAATAGTTGTTGTTGGGCCATTCGCAAAATGGAGCATCGATTTCATGACATGTAACCCCACCTCGACCGGGGGGCATGGGTATATCATAGTCGCAGTTGACTATTTTACCAAATGGGCCGAGGCGATGCCTACATTAGATAATACTGGTGAAACAGCTGCCCTCTTCTTTTTCAATCATGTAGTCACCAGATTCGGCGTACCACAGGCTATATTCACAGATCATGGATCGCATTTTCGTAATCACATGATGGTCGAATTAGCTGCCAAGCTAGGGTTGTCTCACGACAGCTCCACTCCATATTACCCGCAAGCCAATGGACAAGTTGAAGCAATCAACAAGGTCCTAAAGCGCATGCTGCAAAGGATGATTGGAGTTCACAAGAGAAAATGGCACCTAATCCTGTACTCAGCTTTGTGGGCTTACCGAACATCGGTAAGGAATGCAACCGGGTTTACACCGTTCCAACTGGTATATGGCCTGAAAGCAGTCTTACCAGTCCAGTGTGAAATCTCGTCCCTCAAACTCGCAATTGATCTCCTCCCCGGAACTTCAGAAGAAGAAGCTCGTTTCTTGGAATTAATCCAATTGGATGAAACCCGTCGTGATTCCGCTTTGGCTAACGAAGCCCATAAGAAACGAGTCAAGGCGCAGTTCGACAAAAATGTCAAACCCCGTGTCTTCTCAGAAGGTGACTTAGTCTTGCTTTACAACCAAGAATCCGATAAATTGGGAGCAGGTAAATTTAAGTCTTTATGGATGGGCCCCTATATTGTTAAACGAGTGTTAGCAAAAGGAGCCTACGAGTTAATGGATTATGACGGAATCCCACTGGCACAACCTCGAAATGGGTTGTACCTCAAGCGTTACTATGCGTAATGGTAACCTGTATGATTTTGTTATGTTTTTGTTTTCGCTAAAGTGTTTGTTTTGGTCAAGTAATCCACTTTTTACATTTATTGCAGATGTCAAACCTATTGGAGTCATGTGTTGGATATGCCGACGGAGCGAGTCGTAGTTCGCGGAACCTATCCTCCGCAGCCTGGGCTATTTTCGATCCAAGCGGCGAGTTAGTAAGTTTCAGAGGGGTATGTATTGGTCGATCAACAAATAACATCGCTGAATATAGCGCGTTGATAGAACTTCTCTCTGATGCCATCACCCATGGTATACGCCGACTAATTGTCAGGCTAGACTCACAACTCGTAATACTACAACTCAATGGTATATATTCTGTCTGAAACCCAGCTATTTATCGCATGTTCCTAAGGGTTAAGATTTTGGAAAGACAATTTGATTTTATTCAATATCAACATATTTCCAGAAACTTAAACACATTAACCGACTCATTAGCAAATTATGTGTTAGATAGACATTTGCAACATTTATAAAAAGAAACACACCATCAATGTTTGCATGTGGATCATGTAACTTAACCAAAGTAAAACTCTGAAAATCAAAAATATATATAACTGTTTATGGTTTACACATAATGTTATGTAACCAAGACAAAATCGGTCAAATGACCCAAAAACGCAAAATGCTAGGGGGCACCCTAGTCTAATGATGCTCGTGATAGCAAGTCACAGCCTGTGCGATCATGCGTAAGAGACGAGTCCATCGTCTTGGCACACCAGTGGTATGCCGCTGTAACCGCAAAGGTAGCTCGTTAGTCCTCACATCTGGAATACCAAGAGTGAGGCCCTCAACCTGCTCCTGTAATGCTGGGAGAGTCTCGGCCACATCGAGGTCACGAAGAATAGCCCTTCCGATGGCCTCTCCTGCTGGTACTCTCAGGCGAACTACTGGACGAACAGGACCAACATCTATATGTACACATGAGTTTGATTAAAGTCTTGATAGAATAAAGAACAAGGACATTATAAACAAAAAATGATAAACAGGGATAGGATCAAAAGGTTTTACCAATGGCGCCCCACTGTTCGCCATCCGGCAGTACTAAATCTGGATCACCCCGGAAGTCCATGCCAGCATATGGATACTCGGAATAAACCATCTCCTGACGATCAAACCACCTGAAGAAGGTATCAAAAAATGAAATCTGAGACTGGCCAGCATGCCTAGACATGTGGTCAACCCATCTCTGCATACGTGGTTCAGTAGGAGAAGGTAAATCGAGTGCAATATACTGTGGCTGCATCAGTGGTATCTTCTCCAAGGCAAAGGCGGTCAAAATAGAACCATACCCAAAGTTCTTCAACCTCCTGCTCTTTATCTTGGTCAACTGTTCTTTCATCACAAGAAGTACTGCGTCGCACCAGTTGAACACCTTCGGTTGGAGGCATTCCAAGGCATGCTGTATGTAAGATCGGTTGGCTACATGAAGAGCCGCACCACCGGCCATCCTACCAAAATTAAACAGAATAGTCCTGAGGGACCTGTCAGTGACATCACGAATGATGATCTTGTCGTCTTTACTCGGCTAAGATCCTTCTCTACAATACCGACGAACATAATCTCTAACCGAGTCACCTCCTCGGGCCGAACCTGATAAAGAGATGGGGGCACCCTACCTCGACAAGCCAGTCAAGAAATAGATGTCTACTACAGTCAAGGGGATAGATTTTCCCCTTATATGGAAAACCTGATTGGTAGGATCCCAAGCATCGAGCAAATACTGCAGTAAGTCGATCTGCTATCTCATGCTAGAAATGCGGAAGAACTTCAGCAAGCCACAGTTCCGCAGTGCGTTCACTGTAAACGAATCATGTAGGGCAAGCATGTCCTCTTCTTCATGCTCACGTTCTCGCCATGTAATGGTCATCTTACTCCAAAGATCTCTGAAAAACAAACAAGGGAGGAGTTAGATCCTGATTTTGGTAAGAAACATGCAAAATTTCCATCAAAAATTGTGCATCAAATTCCCTTTTTGCGCCCAACGCACCTGCAGCAGTGTTCTAGGTGCATTGAATGTCAGATAGCCTTTAGACAGGCCAACATTCAACACAGCTTTCGATACACAGAGGGTGCGCTGAAGGCAGAACGAGTTCTTCAAACCCCAGGGACTCAGTAAAGCTAGGAATCAAACTCAAAATGCAAAATGGAAACCGTGAAATGAAAGAGTTCAGTTTTAGCTCCTACCTGGTCCAGACGGTGCCGAGAATCGTCCACAGAATCTCCTGAAATCAGCTGATGAAAATCGAGGGGGAAAAGGACCTCCAAAGCTCCAACAAACCAAAGTTCAAATGAAATGGTAAAATGAGAGGTAAAAACACTTTTCATTACTTTTTACGTAGTTCAAAGTAAAATATTAGTGTTCTAAACCGTTTTCAAGCATATATTGTTCATTTTGACTAGTTTGATGAAGCAGTTAAAAATACAGTACGATCTTTGAAAGAACAAAGCTATTTATGGTAAAATCAAAACAAGAGCATCTAATCGAGCAGTTTTAGCACATAGTTCATGCTCGTTAAAAAATAAACATAAGACATGAGCAAATGTTTCCACCCGCGTTTAAGCTCGTTAAAAAATGAACTATTCCCCCGGTAAATAACCATCATGAATGTAGTACTTCAGCCGTTAAAGCCTTGGTCGTGTTTACACCACCACCTCCACTTTTTCATTGGCCGATCATTCACCTCCATTTGATTGTTTACCCATTTTGAGGAACAGTTGCGAAGAGTGATTTCACTAGCCATCCTTGTGACACTGTCGTGATTGGAAAATTCCAAACCTTACCTGGAATCAGCTGCTACCCGTTTTATCACTTGTTCCTCAAAAGACGAGTCTCCTTTAAGCTCTTTTCAACTGACTTGTAAAATATGAAAAGATTGCCGAGTCATTGGCCTCTCCAGCTCGTTAAAGGGACAGGAAGTGCTATCCCTCCTCTAGATTTTAATCTTTTTGGACCTGAGGGATTATTACACAAAACGATCGAGCGCTTGTTTTGTTCGGCTCGTTAAAAATATCGAAAATTCATCCCTTCTGTATTGTTTTATACTTTTTCGGACTTAAGGGATTAGATGACGAAAAAGGAATTTTGGAGTTACCTTTACGTTCCTTTTCAGACTCTCTAAAATTGAAAAGTACTGAGTTATCTTTGTCGTTAAACTCGTTAAAAAGATTAATAGTGACAAACTTGTCTATAGACGAGAATGAGTTTCACTATCGCTAGGCTCGTTAAAACATAGCAATGGGTTTGCCCGAAGGGCAAATTATAGAACAAGCATATGTTATCCTCCTCAAGCTTGAAAAAAATAAAGAGGTATTGGTCAGCAATGACTGGCGAAAATTGGGAAGAAAACTCAAAGAAACTTTGTTGGTAGCAAGTCGCTCTTGAACATGACACTTCCGCTCCGTGTCTGAGTCGGGTTGGGTTGTTTCATTCACCGGTCACATCACCATGGTCACGCCATACCATCCACATTTGGGGTTAATGCTACCAATCCATCACATCAGTGTCATCGATATGTTCAAGAGAAGTCATCCAGAGAATTCACCTGTGTCTCACCCACTACCATACATTATACTCCATTCTTTCATGACCGCCACCCTGAACCTTATATCACCAGATCGTTTTCACCTCCATTAAAATCATTTGCTCCGTTTCGTGTCATTGATGTGGGATTCATTAAGGCCCTCCTGTGACGGATCACTTCTTGTCGACATCAGCTCATTATCCAAGAAGTTGATCTAGGAACACCCCATTCAGTACTTTGAAGCTTGCATGCCTCAATGGCAAGTTTCTCACTTCCGGTGACAGGTATACATCAATGGCCTTCGACCGAAAGATTTTGCGTGGTGTTCGACGCCAAGTCCTTTATTCACACCACGTGAATTGTACTGCAGTACCTTGAGGGTCATTATCATTATCCGTGATTCCTCTCGCGCTTGTTAACAGTTTACATCATTGACTGGTAATCAAGCGATGTCTTTCCATGTTCGACTTCAGAACATTTCTCACATGGATCGACTTGTACTTTGAGTGAAGATCGGACGAGAATGAAGACCCCGGATCTAGTTTCATCCATCCGGGCTGCGATATATATTCAGGGAAATAAAGACATTAAATGTACATCATTGCAGCACAGATAATCATCCTATCAAAAGGATGATGGCTCTACCAGAATCATCAGTCTACACTCAGACGATTGTCTGTCCTATGTACATGAAAATGAATTTATAAAGTTGAGCATGGGAATGCCCGCCTCAGCTAGATCATGAAAATATTATGAAGATAATGTATTGTATTGTATCTTATTACAGGTCTCCTCCCAGCATTGAAAGAACTTCGGATCCTCATAATAAAGCATTTCACCCGACACCAAAAGGTTAACGGCCTCATACTTTAGGGGGCAACTGTTATAGACATTTTTGTGCCCTAAAACCCCAAGCATGAAATGTCCATAAACCAAGGGCTCCTAAGTCCTAAAAGTGTTGTTCTAACCCCTAAAGGAACAAGGTCAACAGATTACAGCTTCTCCCAGAAGTTCTCCATGAAAAACTACTCAAAATTGGTCAAAACAGGATCATTGCAGCTGCTCCACTAGCTAGGTGCGTTGCATCTCACCCAAATGCACTGTGGGGGTGTTTGGTCAATTTAGTGATATCTAAATTGCAACTTTTAAATGTCAACCCGGGGCTCGTAAGCTGATGAAGTGAGGTGTACTATATGTACTTAGGTAACTGTTTTCTTAATCTTTTGTCGTTTTTATCTTTTTAGTTTGTTTTTTATTGTATCTTTCCTAATGTGATGTGATGGAGATGTAATAAAGCGAGTGAATGTGGGTGATTGTGATGATTTCTAAGTGATTTCTTGAAACTTAAAGAGTATTCTAAAAGAAAACCTGAACAATAACTGAAATAAAATCAAAGCTTAAAATCAAATAAAGGACTAATGGCATTGGCCCAGTATCTCTGCTGCTGATGAAAATGAAAATGAAATCTATATTAACTCAATTAAAAGCAAGAACAACTACTTTACACTACTTTACACTATTTTAACTCTTCATTTAAATCTAATCAATGTGAAATTTAAGTGAGACAAATCACACTATTTTAACCTTTTCTTAATCATGTGAGAACAATCATGAACAGGTCAGTAATGTGAGTCTTAAAGCAAAATAAACCAAGCTGCACTAAGTGATATTTTGGCTCCAGTAAAGTTAGTTGATTATAGAAAAAAAGAACCATCAATAAATGAACTTGATAACTACTGAGCAGAAAGTAAAGTGCAAGTTAAAGAAATGATACTAATGAAAATCAAACTGCAGAAAAATAAAGGTCAGCAGCCTAGACAAGATGATCACACATGCCACTAGTTGTACAAAGAAAAGAAAGAAAACTATCCCGGGCTCACCTAAGAAACCTACATAACACACTGATCAGTCATGAACAAAAGTGCAGAAATGTAAATCAGCAGAAATCAAAGTTTATGTACAGCTATTATACATGTTGAAAACGCAGCAATTAAAAGACATTTGTACAGCTATTATACATGAAATCAGAAAAAGAAATGCAAGAAATTAAAGATTACTATACAGGACTTCAGCAAACAGGGGCCCTCTGCCTACTTCAGCCGATTCAATGAGCAAATATACGCTTAGATGTAAAACAGTCTTCTCATGTATTAAACATCAAAATGTCAAGTACAATGGGAAGCTCAAAATTACAAAACAATTACAGCAACGACTAACTATCTAGCGTTCAAAGACGCTTTATTTATAACAGAGGAAAGCAAACTAACTTAACGAAAACTAAGCTATTCAAGCAGCTGTGTAAAAACACGTAATCTTGCTGCGTCCTCGGATTTAGGCAACGGTCGTTGTGGGCATTCAATCTGTTGTTGGATTCATGTTTCCCACTGTCTTCGTGGCTGAGGAAGATGCCACCTATTCTTCACGTCCTCCAAAACAGAACACGCAGAGCCGTGCCACCGCCAATGACTTCTGTTGACCGTATTTGCCTCCTCGTTGACCACGGGTTTTTATGACCGGTTTGGGTGAGCTGGAAGGACACACACCATGTCCTTGGTTCCACGAACTTGCCCATGTGGCTCTTCTTCCTGGAGGACACCTAGAACATATCATTTAATAAAATAGCTGCGGAATTCGGGGTTGGCTGCGGAAACCGGGATCAGCTGCGGAAACCCTGTGTGAGCTGCGGAAACGCAGCACTTTGAACCAAAATTCTAAACCAACAATAGTCATTAGCATAATTAGCAAACCATGTAAAAAGTCCTAAAATACAATGATTTGAGCAATTTGATGGAGGGAATGAGTGGCAAAAGAAGGAAATGAATAGGAAAAGGAGGCTGAGAGGATGTGTAAAGAAGTGCAGGTTTGAGGCTCAACATACCCCCACTGTGAAGGTGTTGCATGTCCTCATGCAACCAAAAATTTGTCATTGTTTTTCAATCCATGTGCTCAGATGCTTCTGCCAAAACATCTAGCCTTCTTCTCTTTCTCCTTGCTGCCAAAATTGTCCTTGGTTTCTTGACTAAACACCTGAATTTCAAATTGATCAATGCCCTGCTCAGCTTCTTACATTTTCTCTTCAATTTTCTGTTCTTCTTCTGCCAGAGTCCTAAGTGAAGCATGGTATTGTCATGGACAATTTTGTCCACCTTGCTTTGTTCTTTCAATGCTTCGTTTTCTTGTTTAATATGTCGGTTCAGGACTTCTAGCTCAAACACTTCCTGTTTTAAAGATTGGACCTGTTCATCAAGAGGCAATATAGTGCTTGGACCTGCAACTGATTGCTCCAAGGTCTCCAAATAATTGTATACCTCCTGCTGGTCAGGGTCAATTTCAGGTGTTCTTCTTGGGCTATGTTCAAAATCAAATTCTGTTTGAGGTTCTGGCTGAAAGGGACTCTCTTCACGTGGAGGAGTGGACTCAACACGTGGAGGACTCGACTCAAGGTCAAGCTGAGTTGGAGCCTTTTCAGGTGTACCTTCTCCCAAATCAATGAAATGTGATTGTTTTTCTTTAGTCACACTCATTTTTTCTTTAAGTCTACTGCTTCTTCTCACTTGTGCACTAGTGCTCTTTTGCTGGGCACTCTGTTTTTCTTTCTGTTTCTTCTTTGAGAGGGCAGCAGCTTGAAGTTGTGTTAGTCTATCAGCCAAGGTTTGAGAGTCTTCTTCTACTGAAGGTTCAGGTGATGGATATGATTCTTGAACAATTGTTTTCCCTTTATCCTTTTTCTGTTTCTTGGTTTTATCTCCCTCTTTCTCTTCTTCTTGAGCAGTTTCCTGAGTTTCTACTGTAGGAGGATCTTGGGCTGCAACATCTCTTTCTCTTCTCCTACTTCTTTTTGGGATTCTAGGGGAACTGCTAGAGGCTTCAGTCACCTCTTGGAAATGGTTTCTGATTAGAAACTTTTCCCATGTATCCTTGTTATTCTTCAATTGCTCTTCTATGAGAATTCTAATGAACCCGTGATGATACAAGTGGGGTTCAATATGGCCTACATTTTTCTGGACAGTGGAGCTCATTTTCTTCAGGCTTGCTAACAGAAAGTAGGGTAAATTGAGGGCATGGCCTTCCATGAAATTCATCATAATCTTTGCATGGTACATATACATAATGCCAAAGCGGCCCTCACATGTGATAAACTTTTGAACAAGTAATAACAATGCAGTCCATTCTTCCTTAATTACATGCACAGGAATCCCTTTAGTGAATATTGAAGTGTCCATACCTGGGTTCTTAAGCATGTCTTTCCATCCCTGATCTTCCAGCCCTCTGTTCTTAAACCATCTGTCTCCCTCTTGTGGTAAACTGGTTGCTGCTGCTATGGTGTTCTCTGTTATTGTGAATTTCAGGTCCCCTATTTCCACGGTGTGTCCATTGAAGGATCGAGCAAATGCTTTCGTTACCTCCTTATTATACCCTCTGAATTTTTGAATAAACTTCAACCACTTTGCTTTCTTTAATGCTTCCTTCGTCTGTGGATACCCTTCTAAATACTTCGGACCCTCAGGTTCAGCTCTAAGCAGCTTCCCCATCTTCGGCTCTCAACTTCGGCTGAAGCTTTGACTGTGTGTGGATGCTCAAGGAGGATGCTTACGGGAAAAAACAGGTGGATTACGGCTGTAAGTGGAGTAGCCGTAATGCAAGGTGTATTGCAGAACTGTAATTGGGGTTTGAAACAGAGCTGTGGAGTTTGCAGCGGAAATGAGAGTGGAAATGGTGTGAGTACGAGGGAGTAGAAGACAAACACGAGAAATGAGTTCAATGCATGCGGAAATGGAGTGATAAGTGGACGGAATAACGGCCGAATCCTTTAGAGTCGGGTGGCTTACGCACACGTCTCAGCGTTGGCTGCAGAAATGATGGTAAGGAGAGTCGTGGTACATTGGGTTACATCACAGAGGTACGGCCAATAAATGAAAGCGCAGCCCCATTTCGAGTTTGAATTAAGAGTGATTATGGAACCGTTAGAAAGGTATGAGGTGGATGAAGCATTATCGTGGAGGAGGAGTGGGATGATCTTGCCGAATCATTGCATTTAGTGGCTCTTTCCACGATTTAATAACTATGCACAAAATGACATTAAATTGTTGTTTGGAAAAGATTTTGATCATACCTTCATAAGTTTGTCATTTGCTGATTAAGGTTGTTGACCCATTATTGCTTTCTGATCTTGCAGATGCCTCATATCCTTTGCTGCCTTTGGTGATGATGATGTTAACCTTTGACTGAGATTTTTTTCTTTGAAAACAGAGTGCTGCTGTAGAGACAGAGTGATGCTGGCTGCGGAAATCGTTTCTGGCTGCGGAAACTGGTGCGAGCTGCGGAAACGGTTCCCAGCTGCGGAAACTGAGACAACACCCCTTTAACTACACAAAATAGTTAGAAAAAGAACTAACTGAATGAAATAGTCCTGAGAGGGACTTTTATTGATGATATGAGATGGAGTGAATGGAATGAAGTGATGATGAAATGGAATGGAGATGAAAATGAAGTGGAATGGAGATGGAGATGGAAGTGAGGTGGATGAACTGAAATGGCGAATGAGATGGAAAGAGAGATTTTTTTTTTTTTTTGGAAAATATAGTGTCAGGTGTCCCTGATTTTCACTCCATATTTTCTGTATAAGACCGCCAATCTGAGATTGGTTTTCAGGCTTATACACACATTTTTTTTTTTTTTTTTTTTTTTTTTTTTTTTCAGAAAGAAACAAAGACTAGGCTGATGGAGGAGAAGAATTCTTCTCCACCAGCCTCATTGCAGAATTCTCTTGAAACATTTTGACAAAGTCCTCTTTTGAGAGTGGCTTATGATAAATTTTCAATCGGTGGCCATTCACAATGAGAGGAGTTTGAAACTCATCAATAGTCTTGATTCGAACTGCTCCATTGCTAAAGACTTCATCAATCTCATATGGCCCAAGCCAATGAGTTTGAAATTTTCCTTTGAAGTCTTTAAACTTTGAATCAAACAGTAACGCCCAATCTCCCTTTTGAAACTTCTTCTCTTTGATATATCTGTCATGCCACTTAGTTCTTTGGTGCTGAACTAGATCGGTCCTTAAAATTGCATCTTGTCTTATTTCATCTAGCTCATTCAGCTGCTCCATTCTGTGCTTTTGGGCTTCTGATAGACTCATCCCCAACTGAACTGCCATCTTGAAGGTCTTGACTTGGAACTCAATGGGGAGCAAGACTTCTTTCCCATAAACAAGTTCATAGGGAGAATGTCCTGTTGTGTTCCTCCATGTAGTTCTATAGGCCCATAAGGCTTCAGGAAGCCTTTCTGCCCAATCTCTTTTGTGGAGATGAACAGTTTTGGTGATGATGCTCTCAAGAACTTTGTTTGTAGATTCCACTTGACCATTTGCTTGCGGATGGTATGGAGTAGATTTTCTATGCTTAATTTTGTATTCCTCCATCAGCTTCTCCATCAAGTTAGATGTAAATTGACTTCCCTGATCTGTCACAATTTCTCTTGGGACACCAAAACGAGTAAAAATATCCTCAAAAAGAAATTGAACAACTGAATTTTCAGTGGCAGAAGGCAATGCCTTGGCTTCTACCCATTTAGTAACATAATCAGTGCAAACCAATATATACTTCTTTTGTCTAAATGGTGGATTAATAGGTCCAACGAAATCTAAAGCCCATTTCTCAAAGGGTTCGATGAGTACCTGTGGTTTTAATGGCATTTCATTTGAAAGAGTTGGTCTCCCAACTCTTTGGCAGCTGTCACACCTTCTAACATATTGTTTTGCATCTTTGAAGAGAGAAGGCCAATAATATCCTAAAGAAAGGATTTTATAGGCAGTCCTCTTGTCAGCAAAGTGTCCACCGCACGGTTCATCATGACATGCCTTAAGGATATCAGGCATTTCATCTTCCCGAACACATCTTCTGATCACACAATCTAGCCCTGTTTTAAACAATTCATTAGAAATCCATGAATACTTTGAACTCTCCTGAATGATTTTCCTTTTCTCATTAGGAAATAAGTGTGGAGGTAGCTTCCCTATAACCAAATAGTTAGCAATATCTGCATATCAAGGAGTTTTAGTAGTTACTGCAAACAGATATTCATCTGGAAACTTATCCTCTACGGGAGAATCTTCGTTAGTATTTTGGATTCTAGACAAGAAATCAGCTACTGTATTCTGTTTTCCTGGTCTATCTAACACAGTAATATTGAATTCTTGTAAAAGTAAAATCCATCTTGTAACTCTGCCATTAGTAACAGGTTTGTTCATGAGATATCTAATTGCAGAATGATCAGTATGGACAAAAGTTTCATAGCCTGTTATATAGTGTCTAAACTTGTTAATTGCATGAACAACGGCTAAGAACTCTTTTTCAGTCACAGTATAATTTAACTCAGTGGGAGTCAAATTTTTACTGGTGTAATAAATGGCATAAGGAACTAAATCCTTTTGACCCAACACAGCTCCTAGAGTTGTATCTGAAGCATCTGTAGAAATATGGAAAGGAAGTTTCCAATTTGGCCCTCTCAAAATGGGTGCTTCAGATATTCTTGTTTTTAGAGTTTCAAATACAGATTGACAGTCAGGATCCCACTTGAATTCACAGTCTTTTGTAAGTAATTTGAAGAGCGGAGATGCTATCTTGGTGAAGTTTTCAATAAATCTTCTATAATATCCAGTAAACCCAAGAAAACTTCTAGCATCTTTTTGACAATTTGGAATAGGTAACTTGGAGATGACTTCAACTTTTGATCTATCAACTTTAATTCCATCTCCTGAAATATGATGTCCTAAAACAATCCCTTCAGTAAACATCATAAAACATTTTTCATGACTTAATGAGAGATTTGTTTCTTTACATCATATAAGGACTTTTTCCAAATTTTCTAATGCCTCTTCAAATGAATTACCATAAACTGTAAAATCATCCATATAGACCTCTACACAATCATGAATTAGATCAGAAAAGATTCCTAATACTGCCCTTTGACATGTTGCGGGTGCATTACATAATCCAAAAGGAAGTACTCGGTAAGCAAAAGTTCCCCATGGACAGGTAAATGTGGTCTTGTCCTGATCTTCAGGTGCTACCTAAATTTGATTGTAACCACTAAAACCATCCAAAAATGAGAAATACTTTTTGCCTGCTAAAGTATCTAATACTTGATCAATAAAGGGTAAAGGAAAGTGATCCTTCAAAGTTGCTTTGTTCAATTCCCTGTAATCAATGCAAACCCTCCATTTACCATTCTTTTTAGGTACTATAACCAAAGGGGAAACCCACCGGCTATCTGAAATGGGGTAAATGAAGTTTACATTAAGTAACTTTTGGAGCTCTTCTTTCACTATCTCCCTAAGGTTTGGATTCATCCTTCTTTGAGGTTGTCTGATTGGTCTACTGTTTTCCTCAATGTAGATGTGATGAATGCAAGTCTTAGGATCAATACCTTTCATATCGGTATACTCCCATGCAAATGCAGTAGAATGTTTTTGCAAGATTTTGGTTAGCTCCTCCTGTTGTGATTTTTCCAAGTTTTTGTTGATATTCAATGTTTTTCCTGGAAAGATCTCAATGGCAGAACTACCAAACTCTTCCATAGAGAAAAGAGACATTTGTCTAGATGATAGACACTCAATGTCAGAATCCAACTGAAATTGTGTGGAGTCATATTCTGAAGATGGTTCAAAGTTTTCTAATGTGTTCAGAATTTGACTATCTTCACTAACCTCAGAAATGGTAAAGACAGGTTGTATAGTATCTTCATCATCAATCCACTCATTATCCCCTATTTCTGTAATTGCTTTTGCTGGAGGATACAGATTGAACTTCTTTGTCGAATTACCATCAGAAATATACATATCCCCAGACCTACAACTTATGAAAGCATCAGCTGTGGCTAGCCAAGGTCTTCCTAAAATAAGAGGATGTCCTCCTAGATTACTCTTGGGAGTTAAAATCATAAAATCCACTGGATATTCCCAAGAGTCTAGGGAGACTGGAATGTCTTCTAATACACCATCTGGTTTAATAATTGATCGATCTGCCAATTGCAATAAAGTAGGTGTAAAGAGAAGATTAGGAAGTTTTAGCTGTTCCATAGTCTGTCTACTCATGATGTTGATAGCAGCCCCTAAATCAATCAAAGTATTTGGTATTTCTACCCCATTGATATGTGTTTTGACAATTGGACTACCGGGATCTACATATTTCTGCATAGTAATTTTTCCCATCATGATATCTGCAATTTTTCCTACCAGGTGGATCCTTCTGGTATCTCTTGGTTTCCTTACTGGTCTTTTAAAACTCAACTCCTTTATTGTTTTTGCTAGAATAGGAATTTCCTTAATGGCTTGTAACAATGGAATCTTGATACAGACATTCTTCAATTCATCTAGAAAATTATAGTCAGGCAACCAAATTTGTTTTTCCACTCCTTTGTCGATTTGTAATCTTTCAGGAAAAGGAGGTGTGGATAAAGATGCAGGTTGCTCAACTATGGGAGTTGTGGGGGTTAATTCTTTTTCTTTTTCTTTTTGAGTGTTTGGGTTTTGAAGAGATGCTTCAGAACCCTTATTGGCTTCAAGAGATTCTTCCTCAAAAATGCTTTGCTTTTGAGCATTTATAGAAGGCTTATCTAAGACTCTACCTGATCTGAGTTGTACTTCATTGAGAGGAACAATCATATAGGTAGGAAATTGTTGACCTTCCAACATATAAGCATTTTGAGGGTTTTTATTATTGGGGTTTGGCAATGGCTGAGAAGGAAGTTGATTTGACTTCTGTTGGAATGGAAGCAAGAGTTGAGAATTTGGATTCTGTTGAGAAGGTTGTTGTTGTTGTGGAAATGGCAATGATAGTTGTGGATTTTTATTTGGAAGTTGTGGAGCTTGTTGATTTTGAAAAGATGGAGGATACTGATAAAATTGAGCAAATCTCCCATAAGGATTTTGCATACCTTGTACCCATGCTTGAAAAGGATTTTGAGGTTGGGACCAAGGTTGTTGCCAAGGATTCTAGTTTGGTTGGGGTTGAAAATTCATAGAGTTGTTAAACCCTTGATTTTGTTGCCCCTGCCAAGGTCTCCTTGCGACAAAACAGAGAGATTCGAGTGTATTTGGATCTTCTTGAAAGATAGCCTTGAGCCCAGGGATTGACGGACAATCCTTGGTCTCATGATTCTCTGAACAAATTACACAGGTCTCTACAACTTTTGCATCCAAGGGACATTCCCTTAGAGCATGTTTCTTCCTACACTTTGGGCAAAAGATGGCCAAACCCTCAGCTTCTGCTTTCTGCTTATTGTGAATCTTAAGAGTGTCTAGTTGCTCGCTAAGACTCCCTAAGATATCAGTTTTAAATTCATCAAGCATATTGCCAATCTCAGCCCTACTTACTGATCCAGTTGCAGATTTGTTTGCTCTGATGAGAGAAGGATCTCTAGGCCCTTTTTGAGTTTTAGACTTCCCCCTTGAGAGATGGACACATAGTTCTGCTATATCATTGAGTGAAAGTTGAGATATATCTCCCTTTCCCATCATGTTCAAAATATCTATCCATTCATCTCTAATGGCTTTCAATAGAAGGGCTTTTAAGGTCTCCTCATCTAAGTTGTTCATTTTTGCTCTTTTCAAGTTGTATTGAAATCTTTCAAGCAAATCCTCCAAATTTTCATATTCTTTTTGCATCATTTTGAATACCTCATCCTTATGATTGGTGGGCATACAATAGTCCAGGTACCTATCCAAAAATGTTTGTTTCATATCATTCCAAGACCTAATGGATTGAGTGAGTAATCCCATGAACCACTTCAAGGCTACTCCTTTCAATGTTGAAGGGAACAGTTTGAGTTTTTGAGAGTCTTCTAGATAATCATAAGTTCGACAAACGACTTCAAACTCAAATAGAAATGTTTCAGGGTCCTCATTCCTCATCCCATGAAAGTTTGGGAGGACAGATGGTGAGATGTTTTTCATGGTGGCTCGGGAGTCCTCATCAACTATAGGAAATCCGAATGAGTTATCTCCATCCCTATTTCCCCCAATGTTACCTCGACCTCCTCCATTGTTTCCTCCTCCTCCTCCTCCTCTACCTCTACCTCTACCAAATCCAGGTGCTCCTTCCTCTATCATGGTAGTCTCCCCGGAGACTTCAGAGTTTTCCGGTTCCTCTACTAAGGGTGAATGAGAAGGAATTTCTCCCTCTTCTTCAGATGATTCTATTTCTTCAATTACAATTTGTCCTCCTATGGAAGGAAGAAAAGGGTCCCTTTCTGATTCAGATTCGATGGATGGTGTGGGAGAGTCAACTATTGCCTCTTGAATTCCAAGAATCCTAGGGCTAGGAGTGTAAGTTGGAGATGATGGAGGTGTCTCTTGTCTATTCCTTGAACTAGATGGACTTGTAAAAATCGAACTCTTGGCTCTAGCTAAAAACCTTCCCCTAGAATCTCTTGCTCTATGCATGTCATTTTTTATTTTCCTTCAAGTCGGGTAATAATTCTCTTTCTGATCTTCCAGGTCACTCTAGGTGCAAGAAGAGAGCATACTCAAGAAACTATTAAACCAATAACTTTCTCTTTTCTGATCCTCCAGATCACATTAAGTGTAAGAGGAGAGCATACTTTGAGAGGTTATCAATTTTCCTTCCTTGAAATTTTCTTGTTTTTTTTTTTTTCAAGAATTGGCTACCTAATTTCACTTCCCCGGCAACGGCGCCAAAATGTTTGGTCAATTTAGTGATATCTAAATTGCAACTTTTAAATGTCAACCCGGGGCTCATAAGTTGATGAAGTGAGGTGTACTATATGTACTTAGGTAACTGTTTTCTTAATCTTTTGTCGTTTTTATCTTTTTAGTTTGTTTTTTATTGTATCTTTCCTAATGTGATGTGATGGAGATGTAATAAAGCGAGTGAATGTGGGTGATTGTGATGATTTCTAATTGATTTCTTGAAACTTAAAGAGTATTCTTAAAGAAAACCTGAACAATAACTGAAATAAAATCAAAGCTTAAAATCAAATAAAGGACTAATGGCATTGGCCCAGTATCTCTGCTGCTAATGAAAATGAAAATGAAATCTATATTAACTCAATTAAAAGCAAGAACAACTACTTTACACTATTTTAACTCTTCATTTAAATCTAATCAATGTGAAATTTAAGTGAGACAAATCACACTATTTTAACCTTTTCTTAATCATGTGAGAACAATTATGAACAGGTCAGTAATGTGAGTCTTAAAGCAAAATAAACCAAGCTGCACTAAGTGATATTTTGGCTCCAGTAAAGTTAGTTGATTATAGAAAAAAAGAACCATCAATAAATGAACAACTTGATAACTACTGAGCAGAAAGTAAAGTGCAAGTTAAAGAAATGATACTAATGAAAATCAAACTGTAGAAAAATAAAGGTCAGCAGCCTAGACAAGATGATCACACATGCCACTAGTTGTACAAAGAAAAGAAAGAAAATTGTCCCGGGCTCGCCTAAGAAACCTGCATAACGCACTGATCAGTCATGAACAAAAGTGCAGAAATGTAAATCAGCAGAAATCAAAGTTTATGTACAACTATTATACATGTTGAAAACGCAGCAATTAAAAGACATCTGTACAGCTATTATACATGAAATCAGAAAAAGAAATGCAAGAAATTAAAGATTACTATACAGGACTTCAGCAAACAGGGGCCCTCTGCCTACTTCAGCCGATTCAATGAGCAAATATACGCTTAGATGTAAAACAGTCTTCTCATGTATTAAACATCAAAATGTCAAGTACAGTGGGGAGCTCAAAATTACAAAACGATTACAGCAACGACTAACTATCCAGCGTTCAAAGACGCTTTATTTATAACAGAGGAAAGCAAACTAACTTAACGAAAACTAAGCTATTCAAGCAGCTGTGTAAAAACACGTAATCTTGTTGCGTCCTCGGATTTAGGCAACGGTCGTTGTGGGCATTCAATCTGCTGTTGGATTCATGTTTCCCACTGTCTTCGTGGCTGAGGAAGATGCCACCTGTTCTTCACGTGCTCCAAAACAGAACACGCAGAGCCGTGCCACCGCCAATGACTTCTGTTGACCGTATTTGCCTCCTCGTTGACCACGGGTTTTTATGACTGGTTTGGGTGAGCTGGAAGGACACACACCATGTCCTTGGTTCCACGAACTTTCCCATGTGGCTCTTCTTTCCGGAGAACACCTAGAACATATCATTTAATAAAACAGCTGCGGAATCCGGGGTTGGCTGCGGAAACCGGGATCAGCTGCAGAAACCCTGTGTGAGCTGCGGAAACGCAGCACTTTGAACCAAAATTCTAAACCAACAACAGTCATTAGCATAATTAGCAAACCATGTAAAAAGTCCTAAAATACAATGATTTGAGCAATTTGATGGAGGGAATGAGTGGCAAAAGAAGGAAATGAATAGGAAAAGGAGGCTGAGAGGATGTGTAAAGAAGTGCAGGTTTGAGGCTCAACAGAGGGTGCATTGCATTTCAAAAGTCCCTTCTGTGGGGTGCGATGGACGAGAAAATGACAAATGGCAGTGTCATTCCGCGAAGTGGAGAGGCAAGGGAAGCTTCCAAATCTTCTCCTGTGACACTTGCCTCACTGAATTCGACCAAGGATGAGTAAGAGGCCCTCAGTCTCCAAGTGGAAGCAAGAACTGTCAAAGAGAAGACACTAATCAAATCACAAGCTGACTCATCCCCCTTACAGATATCTATATATGGATCCCTCATCCCAGAGATCCGGAAGCTGGAATTTTGCATATTGTAAGGAATTGATGTTGGTTTCTAGAGACAAACATCAGATTGTTGGGTGATCTAAGCTTTGTTTGAGGTGAAGAGGGGCTTCTTTGCTGGGAGGTTGATGCTGGGTCGGAACAACTGGTTGTAACTCCTCCTGGATCTTTTCTTGTTTATCAATAAAAGCTATTTGAGTTTTCCTCCATGCTTTTGTATCATTGATGCTTGTTACATTTGTATGGTCAATTTACATCTGATCCTAGATTGTTTATGAATATAGATCCATGTCTTTGTATAGTGCTATGCTTCTGTGATCTTACAAGTACTTTGTGAAGCTGGGCGTGCAAGGGAGCAGGTAGCTGGGGACTATCAAAGAAGAGAGGGATCGAATCAAAGGATTAGCGCAAGACAGAGGTTGGTCTTTCTATTCCTCTCTATCTATAATTCATAAAGGAAAAACATAAGTAGCTTTTCTCTGTTTGTTTCTAAGGCAGCTGTCACACCTTAGTGGGATAGAGCAGTTCTAAATAGACACTTTTCCCTATAACAGGTATACACATTTTGGGTGTGGAGCCTGATTATCTTCTGTATTCAAAGGTTTCAGCCGGATGTATACCCCAGGAAGACTGTACACCCCTCCATGCGGGGGGGTGCGGGGGGGACTTGTCCCCCCTCGTGGGGGTCCGGGGGAGCTAATCCCCCCCAACTGGGGGGTCCGGGGGCCAACGGTCCCTTGGCGGGGGTTCGGGGGTAGCGCCCCTGAAGCTAAAAATAGATGTAAAATTGCCTTGTAAAATTCTAGTAATTTCTAGTCAATCTGGGTCATTCATTTGGCGGATGATCTGACAGTAGAAGTTATGTTTAATTTAGGGTTTTTTTCCCTAGAAGGCAACCCCTCACTACATATGAGGGAATTGTATTGCGTCTATGTATATCTGTATTCTGAGTGAAGAAAAGAGAGGAGATTGAGAGCGAAGAGGGTGTTACAGCAGATCTGTTGTAGGTTGTATCTCTTCAGTTTGCTGGATAATATAACAAAAGAAGGACTGGCTGTTTCTTCGTGCATGTAGCCCAAACTGGGTGAACCACGTATATCTGTGTCTCTCTGGTTTTATGCGTTTTTTTTGTTTATATTTCTGTAATATTTTATGTGTTCCATTGCTCTCTAATAAATAATTTTCTAACAACACAGACCCGCGTACACACACATTTAGCTCAGGGTAATGTCGTGTATAGGGAGTAAAACATTGTTTTTTAAGTATTTGGACCAGGCCTGGAAGGAGGGGTTTCCCTAGGCTATGAGTGCAGCATCACAAACATCAAGAGTGAGATTTGGAGCTATAACAGATGCCCCCTAATATATGAGGTCAGAAGGGGTACATGATGGCCGAAATGTATTAAGTAAGTACATGGACAGGAACCTGTCAAAAACTGAGAAGGACTTCACTAGAGTTCAGCCAGCCAAGCCACAAAAGGAGATTAGAAAGAAACACTGTCTGAGGCAAGCATACCCATGCTCCGAGAAAGTAAATATTGTTCGCATATCAAGTACAAGCAGATCCACTAAGTATACAAGTATAGAAGACTGGAAAATACATAATGGATCATCTAATCACGACCGAACAAGTACATGTTTGAATATCACGTATAAGAATGTCAATGATGCTAAAGGATGAAGCTAATCACTGATATCAAAGACTGATCCCAACAGTACCAAATGAACATGATGGAGTAAGATGGTACTATACTGCAAACTCAGGTGCCAGCGTATAGAATGTCGCCATGAATGACTGCAACATATAAGGTGCAGTGGTATCAACTAGCAGCAACAGGAGCAACTGTCAAGTGAACCAATGAATGCTAATGCAACTTGAGGTCTTCACCGACTACCGTGGTACATTTCTACACTATGGGAATAAATGATCTGAAGTCGGCCATGTGAGAAATCGTTTGATTACTGGTCATTGATGTATATTGTTAACAAACACGAGACTACTTACCGATAATGATAATGAGCGCCAAGGTACCCAGTACAATCTAACAAGTGTGAATAGATGAGCTGGAGTCGAACACCTGTAATAATCTATCAATCAGGAGACAATGATGGTTTCCCATTGTCGATAACGAAGGATCTGCCACTAATGACTACAAACCCCAAGGTACTACCAAATGGACTCTAGACCTTTGCCCCAGAGAAATGAGACATAGTCGATGGGGAAAGATCCGCTAGAAGGAAGGCATTAAGGCATCCTTCATCAATCTAGCGCGAGTGTAACCCGTAGGCCAATAATGTGGAAGGAATCAGACGATAAAGATGTAGTAACCCAACCAAAGCATGTTTCCAGTGTACACAAGATGTGGCTAGCGCACGACAAAAACCCTCTGAACCAACCAATAATGAAAGCTATCACAAAGGCGAGGTATCCACCAATAGGGTCAAATGGAAACCAAGGTACTGCACAAATCCCAATGTGTGATAGTGTAAGCTGATGTCAAACACAAGGGAAACCACTCAGTCAAAGACCCATGATATTGATCGATGCTGAGCACAAGGTGACCTATTAATAATGAAAATAGGGCCGAGGTGCAGCTCTAGGCCTGTCCTCAGAGTAAGATGTCATCGTCGATAACAACAAGAACCACCGGCAAGAAGTCAATGGAGACCTTCTCAAACCAGCACGAGTAAAGGACCAATATAACTGATGTGATGATAGACAAGACACTGACAACTAGGGATGGCCAACTGAAAAATGAGTCAAGAGACACCGTAGAGAGGCCGACTCAGGCTAACTTCCCTTGAACAAAATCATGACTCAATGTGACTATGTGGTAGCATATGATGACTCTGTATAAGTTTGTCATGTAGGAGGCACGAACGAACCCTCCATATGATTTGAAGAGATAACCAATCAGGGGAGAACTGACTCAATAACAAGGTTAAGGCGAACCCAAATCAAACTAAATCCCGCCTAAATGGAGGAGACTTTGTTTGGAGTGCTTTGTTGAAGGGCGACACGACTGACTCTAGCTGCCAACAATAAGTGGAAATATTGTCCCGTTCCCACTCTTTTTAGAATATATAATTTTTTGTATTTTTCTTTAAGCTGGAAAAAGAATAAAAGAATGCTATAGTACAGTGGAAAGAACGAGTGTCAGTAAAACAGATGATCTAGTTCCTGAGATTGGAACCGTCCTATGCTCAATGCAGGGAGGCGAAAACTGGTCAAAGACACTCAAAGGTATGTTCCTTCCATGAGTCAGGGTGTGTCAAGTTGCAGAAGCAAAGGGGATGCAAGTTTGATTTTGCAAACGTCATGGTCAAAAGTTGGCTTAAACACGAGTCCAAGTGAAGCCGACTCAAGGCCAAAAGGTGCAAATGGTCAAAATGCTATGTAGTAGTACAACTCAACACAAAGGAGCCTCTAGGGTATAAGGCCAGAACGAAGTGAAGAAGCAAAGAGGAATGAGTCTTCATCGCATAAGTCATGGCGGGACTACAAAGGACTACCGAGCCTACTCAAATCAAAGCAGCATGGGAAACAAATATCAGTGAGGTGCTAACTATGATGCCCATGAAAATGATGGCTCTACCATCATGCTATGATTTAAAAATCAGCGAGTGAAGATGGTTTACGAACCATAACACAATGGGATCGACCCTATGGCAAGTGTATCGACAAATGGAGGCTAGTATGCGTAATGCAACAAAAAAATGGCTTCCCTAACCTATATGCCAGGGAGAAAAAGATACCTACCATGATGGGTCAATAGTCATGGAACCGTCTCGAAACTATAGAAAAAGCATCAAAAATGTCCTAAAAATCAAACCATTATCGACATTCCAAGCTCCCAAGTTAAAAGTTACATGAGACAAAACAAAATCAATTTTTGAAAAAAATTGACATTTTCAAATCTTATAAAATAGTTTTTTGACTCACCATTATCACCATTTGCCGAATTTGAACGTTCAAATCTTCCCAAAATCACCAGGTAACCCTTAAACTCATCTTGCATTCATTTGTGATTGGTTTTAAAAAAAATTATTTCAAGTTTCACTGTTGAATTTATGTCAAAAAATTTGTCGCAGCGTATACGCAAGTTGGATATATGAAACCCGTGTATACGCAGGCCCTAGACGCGACTGTGTATGAAACAAACCCACGTATATGCCGTGAAAACTTCAAAACAAAAATCTAACAGTCCAAACTTATTTTTTCCTCGGGTTGCCAGTCACATGGATGGAAAGAGAGCATGCCACAATGGATGATGAGGTTATGAACGATCCTCAGGCCCTGGATGCCTTAAGAGGATGCGGTTTGCTAAAGTTCTTCAAAATGCCAAACATGAAAGCAAACACTCGCTTGCTCGAAATTCTCATTCACTACTGGAGCACCGAGGATGATTCATTCATGATTGATCAAATGCCACTCAAGATAGAGATTGAGGATATTTATTTCATCACAGGCCTTTCTTGGAGGGCAGAGGTAGTGCATTCCACGGGCAGATCACGAGGTAGTCTCTCTATCGAGGACTACGTGCATATATATTTCCCGGGTCATCTAGAAAAGGTTGGAAGTCAAATTCCAATCAAGCACATGGAGAGTTTATCATTGAGGATCATCCTGTTCACTATAGCCAGAGTGAACGGATCAGCTTCCTTACACCAGGCTTCACGGCTTGTCATGAGCTTGGCGGTAGACTGTCTCACCACAATATTTGATTGGTGTACTCCTCTTCTCGCCAATTTGAAGAGCCAGCTTACATCTATCAAAAGGGCAGACCAAAAACTTCGAGTATGGAACTATTTTGTGCTCTTTCTTCTTTGAGAGGGTCCCAACACTCCGCCCTAGAGTACCAATTTCAATCAGCACCCCACGAGATCCACCGATGGGCAATTGGACTGACCTGATGAAACAACTAGGAGGTGGGGACATTCCATGGACTACTTTCGACAATGACTTCTTCTCCTGGTGGGAGCAGCAGATCATCGCGGTGGATGATTACGCTTATGCCAAGCTGGACTTCCAAGGATTCCTGATCTAGCTTTACCACCAGCTACGACATGGGGAAACATAGGTAAAAAATGTGTTTGATTTTATGATTTTATGATTTTTATGATTTTTCAAATATAAAAATGAACTTTGAAAAATATTTTTAATAGGATTCAAATGATTAATATGATGATCATGTTCCAGATATTGGGCCAGTACGACCAGATGGATTCGTACGGCATGGACATCGCGGCCAAGGTGCCGAAGAGGCGGCTACCACTACAGAGCAACTCCTACACACAGTTCAGCGACACTTGGTGAGATTAACTCACCGAGAACTGATGGAGGTTGTAGAGGATCACTCTATAGATATGCAGCGTCATGTGGTTGGCATGCCACGACACTGGGTTCGGACTCTTAGGCGTGTGACCAAAGCAATAGTCACATACTTAGCCGCTCATCCTAAGCTGGGGCATTAGATGTAATGGGCATGATTATGGGCATTTGGTCCCAATTTTTGTATATTATTTTGGACACACTTATGTACACTCGAGATATTTTATGATATATATATATATATATATATATATATATATATATATATATATATATATATATATATATATATAATTTCGACTTTTTGATGCTTGATTTTATTGTGATGAATGAATGATGTGCCATTCTAATGCTTGATTAGCGATAGAATCAGCTAACTAATTATGAGATCTTGGAATGTGCAAATAATTAATGTAAGTAAATGATCTTTGTAACAACCTCACCCTTAAATACTGGCGATATAAACATGGATCCCTTACCTAATAAATGTTATTAAATTGTGACACTATCAGTTGTGAATCAAGATAGACTACCAACGAATTGATTCCATAAGAAATTGGTTTGGATAGTAAATTAATAACGGCAGTATACTCAGCCATATTATTTGAAGCGGGACCAATGCATACTCCCCTTGACACCATCAACTGACCAGTTGGATAGTAGATTACCCAAGCTTCGGAAGCGAGGTTCCGAGTGTGCCAACTAGCACCATCAATGAATCCAAAATAGACCAATTCATCCATCAACACCTGCCACAGAAGACCAAAAAGTGTTGATATCAAAAAATCCCAATGAGATATGTACAAAAATACAAAATGTACAAAGAAGCCATTGCCTAACTACTAAGAAAAGTATTTCTTAAGGTAGAGCCCATCAGGGGGCTCCGCCAACTTGCTCCTAGAGATGTTTGGAGGTACAGTCATCGAACCAATCAATATATTACCTTCGCAAGAAAACTGTGTTGGAGTCAAAGGAACTGTACAAACATCGCTTGTAGACAAATTGGGGGACCTAGACTCCGCTTCATGCAAAGGAGGACGGAAATATTAATGATGATGTAAATCTTCCAAAGGTCAATCTATAGCCGTCATTACTTCGAATATAGCTTCGTCAAGTGGAAAAACAATATCCAAGCAATCCAAAGCAGAAGTGGAATCGAGGGTCCGAGAATGAGCCACATCACCATCCAACTCCTCCCCAAAGAAAGGGGTAGAATGGTTGTATGCGAAGTTATCAGTAGACTCACATCTAAGCTCTGTTGCAGACATAGAAGATTCTATTTCACCCACCTTGCCGTCATCTATTGTCGTCACAGATGAAGATAAGGCTCCAGGATCTAAAAACTAATGAGTTTGAACAAACTCTTTCCGTAAAGGCTCCTTGGAGGATGAAGTTGTATCTATTCTAGCTATAGGAGGGGGAAGATCAAATGTACCCATCAATGAAGAATACATCCCAACTCCCAGATTCTCAGTAGGCGGACGAGGGTTATCCACTAAGGGAACAGTAGAATCCGAAGTTGCTCGAGGATCAACTGGAGAATAATCCAATTGATCAAATTTAACAATTTTCCCCTCATGAGAAAAGCAAATGACACAAAACTGAGTCGAAACAACACCCAGTTTGTATACCCATTTCCTTCCTACGAGGAGATTGTAATCTAAGTTAGCATCGATGACCTCTACTTCGATATTAACGACCTTTCCTCCAACACATATAGGAAAGGTCGGGACAATCCTGTATGGCCTATGAGAATGACCATCAAACGCTGTCAAGAAGGTAGGTGAAGGAACAACCGAAGGTGATCCAATGGCCTTCCAACATGACATTGACATGACGCATGTGGAAGCTCCTTCATCGATAATGGTTCGAAAAATATTAATTTTCCGATAGGTAGAATTTATTTGAAAATCCATATGATGAGGGAGTCACTTTTTGACATTAAGCATGTCGAAAGTGAGCACTAAAGAATTACTTGGATCAACTGCCCCTATCGCTGAAAGCAAAGCACTTCATTGAGCTAGACACAATTGGAAAACCTCTAAAGTAGACATAGCGCATGGAATCTGTGCCAAATCCTCAACAATGGAGTAACTCGGGGAAGCCCTAGCATTAGGATTGATAGTCGCACATTTAGCGGAACCTTTCGGTATCCGAGGTATAGTCTCAATAGAGGGTCGCTCAATATGAAGTGGGTTGGTAGTTTTGGGAACTGATTTCTCCTTGGATTTTTCAGCTTCACCATAGTCTGTTATGAAACCAGCTCAAGAAAAGATAGAAAAGATAGATCAACGCCTTAGAATTCAGCCTCTTCGAGGGGGCAACCTCCTTTACATTACATAAATGAACAATTCTTGGATGATTCAAATGAAAAAACCTCCTTTCTATATATAGGAATCTAAGGAGTCACAATATAACCCAGCCGACCTAACAATAATAATATAAAGCCACAAAAATAACAATAGAGGGATTCTATGGGGCACAGTAATAACAATATGGGGGCAATAGGGGCACAACAATATTAATAAGGGGTATAACTACAATAGTAATGGGGTAATCACTAGTATTATAGGGACCCAACATGCCCCTCTCCTTCAAAAAAGTGTTGTCCTCAACGCTTGAGTAGTTCTGGATACTTCTGTATAAAATTCGCATCCTCCCATGTGGAATATTCAGCAGATAAGTTCTTCCACTTGATAAGATACTCCGAAATTGATCAATTTCGTAGCTGTCGAGTTCTTGTTTCTGTGACTGCTTCCGGTTCCAATATAATTTTTCCTTCCTCGTCAAGTTCTGGGAATATTTTTTGAACTGGGAGCTTGTTGCCTATAACCTTCTTTAAACATGAAACATGGAAAACTGGGTGCAATCGAAAAGCTACAGGAAGCTCCAATTTGTATGCCATAGTACCAATCTTTTGCAACACCTTGTACGGACCATAATACTTTGGTGATAATTTATTATCCTTCTTAGCTTGCTTGAGGGACATTTTCTTATATGGTTGTAGCCGTAGGAATACCCAATCACCTACATCAAAACTTCTTTCACTGCGATGTTGATCTGCATGTTGATTCATTCTATTCTGTGCCAACACGAGGTTATCCTTTAAGAGTTGGAGGACTTGTTGTTGATGTTCAATGTGATGTTCCACTACCTGAACCTTAGAATTTTCTCTTAAATATGAGGTGATGGATGGTGGTTGATACCCATAAAGTGCCATAAATGGGGTCCTTTTTGTTGCTTTATGGAAGGAAGTGTTATACCACCATTCAGCCAGAGGCAACCATTTGACCCATTGTGTCTGTTTATCAGATACAAAGCAATGAAGATATCCTTCCAAACATTTGTTTACTATCTCAGTTTACCCATCAGATTGAGGATGATAAGATGATCTATGAGCTAACTAAGTACCAAGACAAGAAAATAATTCTGTCCAAAAATTTCCAGTGAAAATGGGATCTCTGTCACTTACAATAATCTTTGGGTTTCCATGTAGCTTTTGAATTGTTTCCATAAATGCAGTAGAAATTGTACTGGCTTTAAATGGATGTGATAATGCACAAAAGTGTGCATACTTGGTAAGTCTGTCAACTACCACCATGATGACACTCTTTCCCTCAGACTTGGGTAAACCTATGATAAAATCCATTGAAACCTCCTCCCAACGTTGGCTTGGAATGGATAAAGGTTGTAATAGACACTGTGTCTTAATTGTTTCAACTTTATTTTGTTGGCAAACCAAACATTCCACCACAAACTTTTGAATATCTGATTTAAGGCCATCCCAAAAAAATTCCTTCTTAACCCTGTGGTAAGTTTTTAAAAATCCTAAGTGCCCTCCTAAGGGAGAAGTGTGCAATTCCATAAGAATATTTTGTTTTAGCTGGGAATTCTTACAGAGGTATAAGCGATCTTTGTACCATAATGAATCATTTTGCCAGCTAAATGTATCAGATGTACTAGAATCTTGTTGTAAATTTCGAATAAGTGCCCACACTTCTTCGTCATTCTTCCATTCCTCCCTTGCTTTGTTTATCCAATCTGGTTGGATAATAGAAATGGCGCACAACAATGCTTCCACATCCTCATCCTTTCTTGAGAGTGCATCTGCCACCACATTTTGCTTCCCTTTTTTGTATATGATTTCAAATTCATAACCCAACATCTTTGTGACCCACTTTTGTTGCTCTTCAGAGGATAATCTTTGTTCTAAAATGTATTTAAGGCTATCATGATCCGTTTTTACCTTGAAGTGTCTTCCCATTAGGTAGGGTCGCCATTTATTAAGTGCATGGAGTATTGCCAACATTTCCTTCTCATAAATAGCTTTGCTTAAAAACTTTCCCTTGATTGGACGACTTTCAAAAGCAATGGGTCTTTCATCTTGCATTAGAACAGCACCAATTCCATTTCCTGAAGCATCACATTCCACAATAAAGGTTTTTGTGAAGTCTAGTGTAGCTAAGACCGGTGCTTGGCACATTGCCTCTTTAAGATGTTCAAAGGCCTTTGTTGCTTCCGGAGTCCATGAAAATGCATCTTTCTTCAATAATGTTGTTAGAGGTGCTGCTATTCTCCCATAATTCTTAACAAACTTGTGATAATACCCTGTCAACCTGAGAAATCCTCGCAGATGCTTTATGGATGTGGGGATTTTCCATTCCTTAATGTCTTTAATTTTGCTAGGGTCTACCTTAACTCCTTCATGAGATACAATATGACCCAGATATTCCACCTCTTGGACTCCAAAGAAACATTTGGATCTTTTTGCATATAATTTTTTCTCCTCCAATAGTTGTAGCACCCTGTCAACATGTTCAACATGATCCTTCCAAGACTTGCTGTAGATTAGTATATCATCAAAAAATACTAACACAAATTTTCTAAGGAATGGTTTGAAAATTGAATTCATCAAACCTTGAAAGGTTGAAGGTGCATTGGTAAGGCCAAAAGGCATGATCTAAAATTCATAATGACCCTCATGAGTTCTAAATGCTGTTTTCGGAATGTCTTCAGTCTTCATTCTAATTTGATGATATCTTGAACGAAGATCCAACTTGGTGAAGTAAATTGATCCATGCAATTCATCTAGTAATTCATCAATGACAGGAATGGGGAACTTATCTTTAATAGTGAGCTTGTTGAGCTCCCTATAATCCGGACAAATGTGCCATGATCCATCCTTCTTGTGCACCAATACTACTGGAGCAGAGAAAGAACTTTGACTCAGTTGAATTATACCAGCCTCTAGCATTTCTGCAACCATACGTTCAATTTCACTCTTTTGGACATAGGGATATCTGTACGGCCTGATGTTGGAGGAACACTTCCTGGAATCAGATTAATTGTTGTAAATAATACTGAGAGGGGGGGGTGAATCAGTATTATTAAGCCAATAAAACTTTTTCATTTCCATACTCTGATTCATATATGCTGCTTCAGTTAATAATACCCGTGTATATTTAGAAAGCTTATGATTCAGTTAATTGATATTCAATGAGTGCATTAGAACATTATTAGCCATATTAACAGTAAACAGGTGCAGTAAAATAGAACAGATCATCACACATAAGCCACACACATGAACACCATGATATAAGGTGGAAACCCAATGTGCGAGAAAACCACTTGCTGCAAGTCATCTCAATCTTCTTCTTAATAAGAAAATCCCTTTACAAAAGTTCTGTACTAGTGCATTCCTTTACCAGTATGCAGGCTACTACCTGCAGAGAGCTACAACCCTCTCTTGTTCTCTAGTCTCTCGTGGAAGGGAGCTACAACCCCCATAGTTCTTGTACTAGCTGATCCATTTACTAGTATGCAGGCTACTACCTGCTACAATGCTCCAAATTTTTCAACTGTTACTAGAAGGGAGCTACCATCCCCTTAGCTCTTGTACTAGCTAAGATACTAGTACGTAGGTGCCGGACTACAATCTTCTCTCCTCCAGGTACCACGTTTCATAAATTTTCAGACTGGATCCATGAACATCAATCAATCATCAAGTATATCTACATCAAACAATCTCATTTTCGCCAATTAGCACTGAATCAAGTAAACACTTCTCTGACAGTTGTACCCAGAACACAATAATAGTAACCACACACCAAATTCTGAACCCAGAACACTGTAGTAATAAACAGGAGCAACTAGATCACAACTAAAAAGATATACACAACTTCAACAACCTGAAACCTGCGTGCATACGCTCCTGTGTTTGGAACAACTTGCGTATACGATGTTTTCAATCACTGAACCGGTGTGTATACGCGCTTTCACTTCACTGAAACTGCATACAGATCTATAAAGGATAATTCACTCTTTCAAATATTCAGACACTAATTAACCCAGATTATCAGATTATAGATGAAGCATGCGCCACATATACCAGATCAAAATCATAAAAAGATACTATCATTCAAGCTTAAAGATTATGACCCATCAATAGAACTTATCCTTATTTATGTGCTAAGATTCCTCCTTCATTCAGATGCAGATTTGCACCATAACCCAAATCATAAATATTTCAGATCTAGCACTTATTAGATATTCAATTAATTCAGATGATGCTTTTCCAAATGATCTCCTTCCTCTTTTATAGTCTTAGGCCTTCCACAATACCACGGTCCAAAACCATAACAAAACAATACCATGGACCCAATACTTGGGGTCAACACTTTTGGATGCAATACCACGGACCAAAACCATAGGATCAAAAACTGTCGGACTAATACCATGAGCCAACGATGAAAGTGAGTTAACTTTTCTCTTCATGAAAGGAACTTTTCTCTGCATGAAAGTGCGTGAACTTTTCTCTATATGAAAGAAACTTTTCTTTGCATGAAAGTGCGTGAACTTTTCTCTACATGAAAGAAACTTTTATCTTCATGAAAGTGCGTGAACTTTTCTCTACATGAAAGAAACTTTTATCTTCATGAAAGTGCGTGAACTTTGTTGCACTATAATTTATCATCTGAGATGAGTGGGTTGCCATCAAGTACAACATATGTATCATAATGCCAACAATCTCCCCCTTTGGACTTGATGGCAACAACAACCAATCACTCTCCCCCTTTGACATCAAGGGCAAAGGGCAGACCAAGATAATCTCTTTCGTAGATGAACATTCCGCTGCCCATACTCCCCCTGAGTACCTGTTGAAATCTCTGAATGAGCTCCCCCTTTGTATATGCCAGGGTGTACCACTCTGTCCATGCTTCCTCTGAGTACATGCTGAAGTCTCTGCTCTGCTGAAGTGTGATGTTCATGCTCCCCCTGACTATAAGCAAGGTCTGCAAAAAAATGTTTTACAAGAAGAACATGACTCTATCATAAATGACCTTCCTATCACCAAGGACTCATACATACATCCATTTCCCAACCAAGTGGGGATACATCAAAAGTTTACACATGATAAAACAAGAACATTACATCTTCATCCCAGGCATAGTGGGGAAACCAAGATAGGTCGTTACATGACCTTGACACCATAAAAGAGATACATGACATAGAGACGAAATATCTAGAGCAAGACTTATGAAAGTCACCAATAACTGATAGCAACAGCATCTGACAATCACCATTCAGATCAGCAACCCTGATTTCCTTCTGTTCTCCCTCTGCATTTGTTCCACCTGAAACCAACAACAATTGTGAACTAGAACCAAAAGCTTCTAAGATAATGCCAACAATGCATCATTAGAAGTTTATCTGCTCCCCCTGAACCTGTGCCAGATGGTCTCTGTCAGACCCATATCAGACTATCTTCAAACAGAGCCTGTCCCTACTGATATCCATCAAGCCTCCATATATGCGACTGTCTCTGCACAAACCGGCGTATGTACGCGGATCCTCCTCAGGAAACTCGCGTACACCCATTTTTCTCTGAAACAGACAAGTTTTAACAGCAAGATGATGCATCAACTACTCCCAGCTTCTGTCTGAGGTATTCAAATGTCTCCCTGGGCAGTGGTTTGGTGAGAATATCAGCAACTTGTTCCTTAGAAGGAACATACTCCAATTTGACCTTTTGTTCCAACACTTGTTCCCGAAGAAAGTGATACTTGATTGGTATGTGCTTGGTCTTTGAATGCATGACTGGGTTCTTTGAAATGCTGATTGCACTTGTATTATCACATAAGATGGAGATAGGTGGTGTACAAGTGATTTGAAAATCCTGCAAGGTTTGCATCATCCAAAGGAGTTGAGTGCAGCAAGATGCAACAGCCACATATTCCGCTTCAACTGTAGATAAAGCAATCGAGCTATGTTTCTTGCTGAACCAAGATACTAATCTGGAGCCCATAAACAATGATCCACCACTTGTGCTCTTTCTAATATGTGGGTATCCGCACCTGCACAGTCTTATTATCTTTGGGTATCCGCACCTGCGCACTCTTCTGCTTTGCGGGTATCCACACCTGCACCATGTTGCACCTGCGGTCCTGCGGCTACATCCGCACCTGTGCACTCTTCTGCTCTGCGGGTATCTGCACCTGCACCGTGTCGCTCCTGCGGTCCTGCGGCTAGATCCGCACCTGCACACTCTTCTGCTCTGCGGGTATCCGCACCTGCACTGCATCGCACCTGCGGTCCTGCGGGTATAGATAGTTTTTCAGTCTTCAAGCATACCCCAGACTATCAGATCTACAGATCTGATCATGCGCCATGGAGATCTCGACCCATTCAGATCTAGCTATCACTCACCAATCGATCACAAGTATTTCAGATCTAGCTCACCTTAAGATATTCAACCCATGAGAGTGCATCCAAATGATCTCCTTCCTCTTTTATAGTCTTAGGCCTTCCACAATACCACGGTCCAAAACCATAACAAAACAATACCATGGACCCAATACTTGGGGTCAACATTTTTGGATGCAATACCACGGACCAAAACCATAGGATCAAAAACTGTCGAACTAATACCATGAGCCAACCATGAAAGTGCGTGAACTTTTCTCTTCATGAAAGGAACTTTTCTCTGCATGAAAGTGTGTGAACTTTTCTCTATGTGAAAGAAACTTTTCTCTGCATGAAAGTGCGTGAACTTTTCTCTACATGAAAGAAACTTTTATCTTCATGAAAGTGCGTGAACTTTTCTCTACATGAAAGAAACTTTTATCTTCATGAAAGTGCGTGAACTTTGTTGCACTATAATTTATAATCTGAGATGAGTGGGTTGCCATCAAGTACAACATATGTATCATAATGCCAACATTAATAGCATGATCATGATCACGCATAGATGGGAGACCTTTGGGAGTCTCAAATACCTTGGAATGATTGTCCAGGACTTTTTGGAGATCTGGAGAAATAGATGATTCCGATGTGGAAACATCTAGCGAACATAATTGTGCAATTACACCTCTTTGTTCCTTTTTTAGAAGCTTTTTCATACCATTAGAGTTGATTATCTTTCCTGGTTTCCATGCAATACCCCTTAATTCAACTTCCTTTCCTTCCATAGAAAATTTGATGAAAAATTCTTGAAAATTAAAAGCTATTGTACCCAAGGATTGTAGCCATTGGACTCCTAGTACAACATCAGCACATCCCATTGGAATGGAAAGCATTGGGCTAGTCAATACATATTCTCCCATGGATAGCTTGATATTATGGCACTTTCCAGAGCAATTTATTGTTCCTCCATTTGCAATCATCACTTGAAACTCTAGTTCTGGATATAGGAAGCAATTCAATTCTTTTGCTACCTTACAATGAATAAAATTGTGGGTGCTTCCTGAATCAATCAACACTATTACCTTTTTCATCTTGATTTGTCCTTCTATCTTGATGTTTTGAGGAGTGGTAATTCCCGCCAATGCATTACAAGATATGGTCGGATTTATTTGTTCTTCATCTGGGCTTTGTTCCTAGAGTATATCCTCTTCTTTTGACCTTTCTTGATCCTTTTCTTCTTCCTCTTCACAATCTATGTAGAATAATTTCCTCTCAGCACACTTATGACCTTTAGTGTATTTGATATCACAACTGTAACAAAGCCCTTTTGCTCTTTTTTCTTCCAATTGTTGTGGTGTCAACCTTATAGGTTGTGGAAGACTAGGGGCAACAACAATTCTGTCTTTATAGTTGTGAGTGGTATGCTTCCTGGTTGCCATAATTTTGCTTTCCATTTTTCTTGCTAACCTGAATGCCTTCTCTAATGAATCAGGTTCCCAAAGGCGAACATCATGTTGGATATTATCCTTTAAAGACCCTATGAACACATCAATCCTATGCTCCTCTAGAATATCTTTTACCCTTATGTTCAATTTTTGGAACTCCTCAATGTGCTCCATTATTGAACCCTTTTGATTGAGACTTATCAATTGACTAATAAAAGTGTTGCTTTGTGTATCCTCATAATGTGCTATCAACTCTTTCGTAAAAATTGCCCAAGTGATAAATTGTTTACGAGAGAAAAGCCATTGATACCATAAAACTGATTTGGTTCCAAATATAAAGTTGCCATACGTACCTTTTGTGTGTTTTGCACATTATTGAGATCGAAGAATTGCTCCATCTGCAATATCCATGTGGCGGGATCCTTGCCATCAAACTTCCTCATATCGATTTTTGGAATATGGTGAGTCTTCGATCCAACATTAGAGTCTATAGAATCATGATTAACATTTCTTTTGTTCTTATCATGAGTTTCCTTTAGTACCCTTTCACCATTAGTGACCATTTCTTGTAGCAACTTATTCATATTTATCTTCAATTCTTCCATCTTATCATCCATGCCATCAATTTTAGCGTCCATGCCATTCACCTTAGCTTCCATGCCATCCATCTTAGCTTCTACGCGTTTCTTTAAACAATCCATCTTAGCTTCTACACCTTTCTTTAAACCATCCATCTTAGCTTCTACATCTTTCCTTAAACCATCCATCTTAGATTCTGTTGCTTTTTGTGCAAGTGACACTTGTTGCACTTGTTCTTGTAATTTTGATATATCATATAGCATTTCTTCTTCTTCTTCATGATTCATGCTAGAGCTTTCAGGTTCCTTACTAGGTGTTTGCATTTTCTTTCCTCGGGGCATCAGTTACTGATAGTAATGCTCTACTAGCCCTTTGAATTCCTTCAAAATAAATTTTCAAACCACTCTTAAGCAAAAATTTAAAAGAATCTACACACCTTTTTTTCACTTTGTAGGAGCTCGATATTGCCTCTGATGTATCTCTGTACTTTCAGATCATCCAGTTCTGAAATTGCAACCTGTGGTATCCCTCTGTGTCCTCTTTCCAATGCCACCAGTCTGATCCAATTTGGATTCTCCAAGGAAGAGTTATGTGAAATCTCCCACAATGACCTGATTATAGACTATTTAAGTAGAGCGAACTTGTACGGCGTGCCACGAGTCACTGTTTCGTCCTTTGGCTGTGAAAAATATATACAAGAAACTACAGTCCGTCCTCTTTCTGAACCTTCTGACGAAATTTCAATCCAATGCTTAGTGAAAAAGTTATGATGATTTTCCCCAGGTCACATGTTTGGAATGTAATTCAGGAGTCTACAAAAAGACCAACTTCCTCAGATCATATCTCCGCAAATATAGCGCAAAAAGCTCTGAAATTCGGACCCGAGATTCAGCGCGATGTCTTCTCAAACCGGTTTTTTTTTTAGCTTCTGAAACGTCACAAAAAAAAAAAGTTATAGCGAAAATTCCACAATGACCTGTTTGGAGCAGCGAAACCCTAGAATCCAAAGCTCTGATACCAAATGTTATGAAACCAGCTCAAGAAAAGATAGAAAAGATAGATCAACGCCTTAGAATTCAGCCTCTTCGAGGGGGAAACCTCCTTTACATTACATAAATGAAAAATTCTTGGATGATTCAAATGACAAAACCTCCTTTCTATATATAGGAATCTAAGGAGTCACAATATAACCCAGCCGACCTAACAATAATAATATAAAGCCACAAAAATAACAATAGAGTGATTCTATGTGGCACAGTAATAACAATATGGGGGCAATAGGGGCACAACAATATTAATAAGGGGTATAACTACAACAGTAATGGGGTAATCACTAGTATTATAGGGACTCAACATAGTCATGTGACCAAGTGGTCACATGGACGTTAGAACCCATCATGAAAACATTTGATGAATTATCCCCTTCCTAGTTGCCCCTGCAGAGGTACCAGGATTTGAATTCGTGCCAGCAAGCATCTGCTGCCCTTGGGGAAAAGGGTTGGTTAACACAGCTTGAGAGCTAGAAGTCCCTTGCTGCCCTAACAAGCGCTGAGCGTCTTGAATTTTTGGGTAGAGATGAGTTAAATGGTCTCCACTGCATAGCTTGCATGGAAACTTGACTTTCTTTCTAGACTCATTTCCACCACCACCAGCATTATTGCTAGGTTTATTTGCGTCAGTCTTCCCATCTTGACTCTTTTTCTTACCTCGTCCTTTCTTTTTCCCATTGGAATTTTGATTTCCTTTGGGGTTGGAAGATTGGACGGCATTAACGGAAGAGGGTTGAGAAGACGAAGGGTTAGACGATGTGACCTGATTGGTAGGAGTAGTTTGTAAAGTCAACTGCTGCAATTGGCTCAACAGGTTCACCGCATTGGTGTTTATGGATCCAACGATACCATCCACATGGGGACCTGGCTTCGACTTGGCTATATCAACCTTAGTCCCAGGAGCATCAGGCAAGATTTTTTTTAGAATCCCAAACTGAGAGTAAATCAATTCTAATTGTTGGGCCCTAAAAATAGCTTGCTCTTCAGAATAAACTCCGGACGGAGATACATCCTTAGAGATCTCAGGTTGTAAGGATTTCAAAAACCATTAGAGACGGTATTTAGGAGGAATTCCAGCTTTATTGAGCCTCTTTCTCCATCTCCATTCCTGAATATGATCAGAAATGTGAATTGTCGTATCCTGACGGAAATTGGCCAGAAGTTTAGTTCCAGCATCATAACGGACGGGAAACTGGAAGTGATTTAGGAAAATGTTAGCCAAATCGATGAAAGATGTAAAGCTGCCCTCTGGCAACTCTATATACCACTTGGCCGCATTGCTAGTTAAGGTGCATTGAAAAAGTCTCAACCTAACCGAGTCATCGATGAGGGAGTTCAATGAGCACCACAAATGGAATGTGGTTACATGGTCGCCCGGGTCTTCACCACCCTTCCCCTCAAACTTTGGAATGTCCGAAGGGAGTTTGGTTGGGATCGAAGGCCAAGCCAGATTGTATTTGATTGGATCATTTGTCAATTTCGTGAGATCTGGAAAATTCAACGTTGCCAGAAAAGGAAGCCTAGGAGGACCTTGGGGATTCCACCCAGATTGGGTGGAGTTCCCAAAGTTCTAAAAAGATTGGCCTGGATTTTGGAAGGCACCAGGCTGCGCGAAGTAACCAGCTGAACCAAAATGCGAACCTTGTGATCCAGCAAAACTCAGAGTTTGACCAACTCTAGCCAAAAAACCTCCATAACCAGCGAAGCTCCCTCCTAAAGGATTATAAGGAGTCGATAACCCCTGATAAGGATTCCAAGCAGAAGCTAAGGGAGGAATACTTCGAAACGAACTAACTGTGGAGTACGGCCTATTCCCTTGTTGGCCGAAAAACGGATTCCGAGTTCCTATGCCACTAACCGCAGGGTTAGTCCAACCTTGAAAGGGATTGTTGCCTTGTCCTGTAGAAGAAAAAGGCATAGATCCTATTGTTGGGTTGGAATGTGGTATATGACCACTTCCAAAAGGAAAACCTTAAAATGAAGCCGACCCACCCATCATGGATGTGGAGGCACTAAATGGAACTGACGGAATACCCTGTGACTAGGTGCCAAACGGAAAGAATCCAAAACTGGATGCATACGATTGGGAACTTCCACTCGTCGACGGAATGGCAGTATACCCAAACAAATATGTGCTAGCAGTAGACCCAAATAAAGATGCAGAGGGATGGAAATAGTTCCTCCCCCTTGTACTGATGTTGGAGTCTGCATGGTTGTAGTGCTTGTGGTAGATGCCATGCTCCCAGTAGTGGTCATCGAAGAGATGTGTGTGTAATAACCTGGACTTGACATTCTATGCGTTGAAGTCCCAATGTATAATAATACGTCTAGGAGATCAGAATGTAGAGGAGAATTCGGAGCCGCTAACGACTCTGAGAGTTCTTCTACCTCAATGTTATCTTCTGACTGGAAGAGAACTCGAGAAAGAACTGGAGTGTTCCTCTCTAGTTCTGTGGAAGTACCAAGCCTATCCTGAACACTAATGCCCCCGAGCTGAGGATCAATCTCCGAAGCGTCGGCTGCCACAGGGTGAAAACCATGGGCAGTATTTCCTCTGCGCCTTCTAGGAGAAGGCTTTGAACTTGGTGGTGAAAGACCACAAAGTCTTCGAGACCGTCTAGGTGATCGGTCAGCCACTTTGAATTTTTTATTAAGATCTAATTAAGGACTCAAGAAAAAATAAAATCTAGGCCAACTAAGAGCACAGAGAACACACTAAAAAGTCCCTAAAAGATGTCAGCCAGTCAAACAACTTTCAATTATTTCCACTACGGGTGATGAGGACTGGACACCAAAATACAGGAAAGTGAAGTAAGGGGCCTTTCGAAGATAGTCTGGGATAATTATGGCCCAGTCCTACCAGCGAAGGTAACATAGGAAGTTACGTTGACCTCCTAACAACAGCCTGTGCCGGTGCAAGCCCCCAAGCTTTGTAAGGGTGCCCTCCAAAAGTACTGTTGAGAGTGATACAACGTCAACCTCAGGTGCCATGGGATTCCCCTCCGCAGCCACCTGTGTAGATCCCTAGGAGAAGCAACGAAAGTTACCAACTCGTGTCAAAAGCCAGGCGGAACAGTCTTGAGGTAAGATCCGATAAGGAGGAGAGGGGGTATCTCTCTTCCTTATCTTCAAAAACCCTCGTGCTTAACTCCCAGATCCGGAGCTTTCCTGGTCTCCCTAACCCTATTGGGTTTGCACTCACTATTCAGACTTCTATGTTTGATAGTTTAAAATGGCCTTGGAGAGTTTTCTCTCCACCCTAAAACTTGTTAGTGTGTCTAAATTGACATTATAAAAAAGTTCTAGTATATTTTAATTAGTGCTTGTTTTTAAATCGATTGTTCTTAAGTCAAGGGATAAGCGGAAATGAAACTTGTGGTATTTTTTGACGTAAAATAAATTAATAAAAACCAAACTATATGCAAATGCACTTGTTTCGTTCTTCGATGAAAGAAATTTCTACTAGGTTTTAAGGAACTTCTAAGAAAGCAATAAATTTTTCTTTTCTTTTCTTTACTCAAGCTTCACACTCACATAAATTAACAAAACTATGGATGCCCTAAAAGATGCACAAATTTATCCTAATGCAATGAGTATATGTTGATGCAAAACTTAAGACTACTCTAAATCAAAGAATGAAAGTAACTTGCTTATCACTTCTAATTAGCCACTTAAGATGTTTAGATAGAATATAAATTGCTAATGCTCATTTTCATCCAAATACTAAAAGAAAATCTCAAGACAAACAAAAATGCACTTTCACTCGCAAAAAAAAACTAAATCAAAACAAGACCAAAGAAAGCAAAAACCAAGTTTTCAAGAAGTTTTCTTCAAAAAACAAAAATGACTTTTCAAAAGTGCTCCAAATACTATTGAAAACTTTGAGACCGAAGAATAAGCAACCAAAACACTTTGCAAGTTATCAACTCAAAATGGGCGAAAAATGAACAAAATAGGTGTTTCAAGATGCTCTCAACAACCAAAAAGCAACAAAAAGAGCTTGGTGACAATGATCAAAAAATCAAGAAAGACAACTCTCACAATCGTCATTCAACAACTTTCAAAAAGAAAGAAAATTAAATGGCCACAGCGTGCAGTTTTGACACAAAGCAAGAAGATCACAAAGATAAAGTTTGTTACAAAGATTGAAAACAATCTTTCTACCCTATAAGACCAGAACAGCCAAGATTCTCAGAGATAAATCTCGTGTGCTCAAACACAAATGATGACACTTGCAACAAAACAAAACAAGACCAAAACTTTCCACAAATGGAGAGAATTTGAAACCGGAAACTTGTTGTAAAAACAGAGACTGACAACCAAACTTCACTGCTCAGGAAACACTTAGACCAACAAACAAATTTACTGAACAAGAAAGATCTGCAAAAATCTTGGAAAATTAGGGTATATGCGACTGTGTCAATGCACAGCTGCGTGTATGCGCGATTCAACCCAAAGAAACCTGCGTATACGCGGGTTAATATGGGGAAACTTGCATACATACACTTTTGTAACCTGGAAAAACTGCGTATATAACAGTTCACAAGAAAAAGAAAAAAAGGGGTCTTAAGAAAATGTTTAGACTTAAAGCCTGAGTTCCTATAGGAACAGACAACTCAGTTACAATAAGAAAATCAAAAGCTAAGCCCTGAATGGCTTAAATTAACCCAGACTAGGAAAAACAATATTGTTGTCCCTAGCAGCCAGGAGAACTAGACGGTAGTCCTCGCCAGGAAACCTAACCATAGCAACCAGGAGAACTAGACAGTAGTCCTCGCCAGGAAACCTAACCATAGCAGCCAGACCTATAACTCCACATAATCACTCTACCCCACATAGCCAGTCATACTCAGACCCTTGAAATCAATGCTCACGTCCCAATCAAAGGCCCCAAGGGTGCTAACGCAGCCTGTTGGCAGTATGAGCGAGAAGGCCCAGCAGCCATCCCATTTGATTAGCCGAGCCCGGGAGCTAATCCAACCAAGTAGCCCGGCTGAGTAGCCCAGCCAAGCGAATGAATCCATCCCGCCTGTCATAGGGAACCTTTGTGAAATGGCCTCTCCCTTTTGGTCGAGCCTGCTGTCGCATCCTAGTTCAGTCATAATCAAATCCATTTCTGTGCCCGAATGAGGGTTTCTATTTAGGTCACTGGCTGGCTAAATAAAATAGCTTAGCGGAGTCGCCAATTATGTTGAGGGACAAAGTCCCCTAGGGTTTTGGGTCAATACCCTAGCAGAGCGGGCATTATCTACAATGAAAAATAAGCATTCCACACAGCCATGATACTAATATAAGCAAACTACACGAAGAGAGGTGCACTTGGGGGTCCTTTGTTCGGGTAGATCCAGCCAGGGTCCAAACCCTCTTGGAGCTCCTTTCGATCCTTAAACCTGCAAAACAATCAATTCAAAGAAGCATAGTAGTATATGGACCAAGCCTCATATAGAAATCAACTTCATAACATATTAAAAGGTATTTAGTTATACAATTGAAACAACTATTCACATGCAAACCATAATAACGACACCATAAGCATGAAGAAGATTGATTTCGAGAACAAGACAAATGTTTCTTTATTGCAGATAACTAAAGTAAAGCAAGGAATGATATCACCTGAATCTTCCTCTCGCAGGCTCCAAGCGGAACCGTCCTTCGGATCTGTCCAATCCCAAGTCTTCAAAAAGCTCCTTCCATGACTCACACAAGGATATCTCAACTAGTGAAAAGACATCATAACTCAAGGAAACAAGGGTTTCTTGTAATGGTGGAAGTGTTGGAAGCACAAGGATCTTCAGACCTAATCAAGGATAATCTCAGCAGAGTGATTTTTCTCTCTCTTCTCTCCTCCTTTAGGCCTTCCCATAGAAGCCTTTTTATACTTCTCCCAAAGTAGTTTTTTAGTTGGGAATTCGTTGGGAACAGTTGGGCCACGGGCACTAATAGGTAATCAACATGTAAAACCTATGATCTCCGTCCGAAATTAAGGAGATTTAATTTTTTTAAGTGTTTTAAGACATATACACGAGTTGGGTATACACGGACCCGCGTACACACGCGTTTAGCTCAGGGCAATGTCACGTATAAGGAGTAAAACATTGTTTTTTAAGTATTTGGACCAGGTCTGGAAGGAGGGGTTGCCCTAGGCCATGAGTGCAGCATCACAAACATCAAGAGTGAGATTTGGAGTTATAACAGCAACCCACCCCCAACAAAGTTAAATGCAATGATGGATGCATTGTAAAGGAAACTAACTCTGATGGGAAGGAGAAGATCAAAGTCTAAGGATGGAAGGAGCAGTCAATTTATTCATGTAATGGTATAAGTGATTATGACCTCACTGACGTTGTTAAATCCACGATGAAGGAATGTTGGATCCCTGGTTGCATGTAGAGGGAAGGAGGTGGAGTAGGAAGAGCCAATCTCACTGGTGACAATGGTGAATGTGTCAAGAGCATATAGAAATTATGAAGGGTCCTATAGTACAGAGATACCAACTCGCCATCTGGAAATCCATAAGACAATAATTGGTGTCCTCCTCCAATCATTGCATTTTTAGCTGTTAACTAGTATTAATGTGTTTATCCTCCTATTCATACTATTTGAGTTATATTGGAATCAGTGCAGGGTGCTTTCTGTAGTGTTCAAGGAGGTTGGTGGTCATTTATTTTTCCTTTTTCGTTCTCCTCCCCTTGTTATTCCAAGTGTAAAAGTCCATTTCCATATCCTAGCAAATTTTTTAGTGTTGTTTTAATCCCTTCTCCTCAATTTTAGTCTAAGCTTTGCACTCTTACCTTTCTCCATCTCTGGGCAACGTTATTTCCTTTTCCACATGATGGCAACCTTATTCTAAGGCAGGGAAAATTTTAAGAACCCCCCCTAAATTTATAAATATAATAAATGGGCGAATCTCCATGGTATATAGGAAAAATGGAAGGCGATTTTATCAATAATATAATATGTATATATAATTTTTTGGCGAATCTCTCACCAGGCATGGCGAATATTTTACTCAATTATAAAATCTTGTAAGATCTTGGCGAGTCTTTCACTAAATAATAAAACTTTGTAAAGTCCTAGTGAATCTTAGCATAGGCTACATGATGGTTTAATTCCCCCATTTAAATAGGCTACATTCCAGGTGAATACCATGGGTCAATACCATGTGCCATTTTGGTGAATACCATGGGTCAATACCATGTGCCATTTTTATTTTTATTAATTCTAATATTAGGGTTAATAATGGTTTTTTGCATGGTATTAATAACAATCTAGTCCATGGTATTTGTCCCATAGTATTTTGGCCATAGGTTTCACCTAAATATAACCCATTTTTTGAGTGTTCGTAAATATAAGGTGACTTATGGAGTAAATATAAAAAAATGTTTTATTTGTTTACCATGCCTCTCGTTTATTTATATTTTTATTAATTTACCATACCTCTTTTACAAATATGGTATTTGGCCCATAGGATTCACTTAAATAAAACCTCTTTCTTGAGCCTTCATAAATAGAACGAGGCTTATGGACTAAATATAAAAAGAGGTTTTATTTATTTACGATACGTCTAGTTTATTTATATTTTTATTTATTTACCATACCTTTTGAGTAAGTATAAAAAGACGTTTTATTTATTTACCATACCTCCACTTTACTTATATTTCTATTTGTTTACACCCTTACATGTATATAAGGTGACTTATGGAGTAAATATAAAAAATGTTTTATTTATTTACCATACCTCTCATTTATTTATATTTTTATTAATTTACCATACCTCTTTCATAAATATGGTATTTGGCCCATAGGATTCACTTAAATAAAACCTATTCTTGAAAATGGGCGAATGGAAGGTTGTAAGTCCTAATTTCAAGGGCTAAATTTACCTTTTTTACCCTCTCCCTTAAAATAAGGTGGGCTATTTGAGGTGATTTGTAAAAATGTACTATGATACAAAATATTCGCCCACTAAAAATTTAAAACCCCTTAATTTCGCCAAAGGGCGAACATTCGCCCCTAAAATTATCCTTGTTCTAAGGGGAGTATTAGCTCGGTGGTTTATTGGCCTTGTTATTGGTTTTTGTTGGGTGAGGAATTCGTGGTCAGTAGGTTATAATGTTTTTTTTATTTTATTGGCTTTTAGCTTCTCTCTTCAACCAAGTCGGTGTACGGTGTATGCAGCTCCCTGCCTTGGCTATTGTCTTAATTCTACAGTCCTGCCACTCTCATCCTTCAAGTGGTCTTGATTCCTTGTTCGCCTACAAGATTTTCTTTTCTCAGGGGGTGGTTATCTTGATGGCTTATTTCTAAAGTGATTGGTTTATGTTGGGTGGGGAATTTGTGGTTGGTGGAATTTTTTGTGGTTTTTCCTTATTCATAGCTATTTGGAGGTTCTCTTTTGGGCAATGGCTTCTTGGGGAAGCACCATTGCACCTCTTGCATTATGGGTCGAGGTTGGTCTCTTTTTGAATTCCTTCTACCTGTGGGTATGCTCCCTGTGCCACACCAAAGGGCCCACGTCAAAAGAGGGGCCACTTACTACCAATAACGAGCCCATAGAGGTCACACTTGCATGCACCACATACTAGAAGGATTTTCATCTTGATACCAGGAGCTTACACAAGCCAATGTTCAAGGAAAACTCTCCCGATCTAAACCATGTCTATATGTATTTTCTTTTATTTTTAATTATTAAAATCATGTATACAGACTGTTTATATATTTATTTCATGGTGTGTATATATATATATATATATATATTTTGGATTTAAATATAAAAGCTAATAATATTATTAAAAATTAAATAAAATATTAATTTTTAATTATTAAATTAACAATTATATAAAATTTATACAAGAGATTGGAATTATGGAATTATATTGTTAATGATTATGATTAACTTTATTAAAATCAAATTTTAGTGTATAAAATTTTAAAATAGATGAAAAATTACTTGATTATTTATTTATTATTTAAAAAAAAATCATTTTTAATTAATATAGTTTTATAAATTAAAAAATTGATATCATAATATATTTTAAAATATTAATAATTAATATTAATATTAAAAATTAAATAAAATTTATAAATAAATTAATTTATATCAAAGTTAATGTATAAATTAACACATTAAAATAACATAAACATAAAACTAAAATAACATAACTATAATGTTAAACAATAACATGTATTTATGAATATTTAATAAAGAATTATTATGATAATTGGAGATACTCTTAATTATTAGTATTTCTCTTCCTTAACTAACACAAACTTAATTTCCTCAACCACAACTAATCCAAACTTAATTAGTTAACATTTTACCTCTATTATGTTTAAATCCAATATTAAAAATTTGTCATTTTGCATTGTAAGATTAATCAAATTGTATCTATGTTTCTCACAAAAATTTCACCAAACTCTAGAATAACACTCACAATTGTGATAGTTTGGTAGGTGAAGTGTTATAAGACTCTGTGCTTCATCACATAAGGCGTATCCAAGAACTTTAATAATCATTATATACAGGTTACAGGTTAGTTTTATTTGAAAATTTTGTATTTTTATTGACTGAAAGGCAAGAAAAGACCTTTTTTATTAAATATATTTTTAACAATAAAAATATTAAAGTAAAATTGAGCTATAAAATCAAATTTTATTTATTTATTTCTTTATTTTTTTTTAAGATTAAATTTCAGATTAATCATATAGAATATTTTTTTGGTCCGACCAGAACAATGTTCTATGTGATTAATCCTAAAGTTAGTTTAAAAAATCATTATAGATCACAAAAGTCTGAAATAAAAAAATTGTAATTATCAAAATCGACTTTAAAGAGTCAATAAGATTTCAAATATAAAATTGAAATGATGATGTCAACCATAAAAGTAAATAGTTTTGGAAGAAATAAGAGAAAAAAAAACTTATTTCCTTATAGGATTGAAATACCTTTTTTTTTTCCCAATATATGTACTATTTATGTCACTTAAGTTTTATAAAAAATATTCAAATTGGATATTTATTCATACAAAATTTAACTAAATATACAACAAAATGTCTTTAATTCCCATTCTAGTAAGAATTCATAACTTTTATTTGATTTTTTTAAACACATTTTAAACTTTGAGAGCATAAAGAAGAATTGACCCTGTGACCTCTCAACAACAAGATGCTTTTAAAAATAAAAACTCAACCAATTGAATTAACCATTGAAATTATCAATTATATATAACTAACCTATATAAAAAAAACATTTTATTTTTCTATATTCAATTTTATTTTTATAAAATTAATACTATATTTTATTTCTTATCTAAAAATTCTTAAATATGAAACTCTTTAATTCATTTTAAAATTAAACAATTTTTTTTCAAAATATAAAATTCTTTATTCATACTTCTTTATCTAACTTCATGAAATCTTATTATCATATATCTAAATATATCACATTTTTCCTTTTTTAATTAAAAACATACAATTTTTTTTATTTTTTATTATTTTTATAATCATATATCTAACTCCATATGAAATTTAAGATCTTATATCTAACTTCATCAAAGACTTCAGCTCTTATTAGTCCCCCACTGTTCATGTAAACAAGAAGAAAGTCAATAAATCTAAAAACTTTGCTCAATAAATTTTATTAGTTATAAATTTTATATTCCACTCAAGACACATATTTGTTCTATGTATTTTCTTTTTTCCACCGAATAAATTTTCCTCTATTTTTATAATTTTTTATAATTAAATTAAATTTTATATATTATATTTAATTTTATTTTATCATTTTTCCTAACTACTTTTTTTTTTTTAATATTAGTTTATATATTTTTCTTTTTAAATTCTTAATAACCAATTTTCATATAATTACCATACAAGCTTATATAATTTCCATATAGATATTTTTCTAAAATTTATTTTTATTTAAATAAACTAAAATGACCCGTGAATGTGTAGGATCATTTGAACATTAAACTATACAAAATAAATGAATTAATATAAATGGGTGAATCACTGGTAATGGATTATAGTTTGACGCAAATAAATGAGGGTCTGCTAAGAAATTAACTTGGGAGTCATCTATGGAGACAGAGGAATTGCTCGAACGACCAAAAGTGAATCTGGGCAAAAAATAATAAAAAAATCTTGTATAAGAAGTGTTTAAATCATGTTTTTGATGGTGGAAATGGATTCAGCGCCATAAAAAACTTTTAGGGCACCTAAAATTATGAAGTTTGATAAATTTTACTTGGATTTACAAAAATCCATACTGAATTTTTTCAAAATATGGCCGGAATTTCCATAACTTTCAGGGAAAAAAAGCATAATCGTTAGACTACGACATTAACTTGAATAGGCCTTTGAGCATTTCCATTCTCTTTATCTTAATTATTGGTTGGAGTGAGTATCTCTATGATTAACATGTAAAACAAAAATATTCTTTTCACCCTAAAAGAGTATTATGTTTGGAGTGAGTATCTCTATAATTAATTTGTGAAACAAAAATATTATTTTGACTCGAGAAGAGTTTTTTGTTTGGACTATTAATTTTAACAAATAGATTTGTTAATGGTTCTTAGTTTGAGTGGTTGAAATGGTGGTTTTCCATCCCATCTACATGGTTTCAAGTTTTTGGCGACACCCATGGCCCATCATAATAAGATTGGAAGGATAGGCGTCCTGTTGGAGTATGGGATCCCGGTTCCAGTTTTTGGTGGTCTCTCGATGTCTCAATCCTAGGCTGAACTATGAGTTTTTGATATATGTAGTTGACGTCTTGGTCCCTGGCTAAACTATAAGTTTATGATATATGTGGCTTGTGGGTTGTTGCATATATATGGGGAAGTTGCTAGTTCCCCATTAAATTTTTTCCTAAAAAAGATATTGACAAATAAATTTATTTTCGGTTGAAATTTCATGTTTCAAGGAGTATTAATTAGGCTACCATAAATAGTGTGAAACTTCCATAATTTCATTTTTTAATATTTACAAATAAATTTCAAAATTAAAATTTACTTTAAAATATAAATATTTATTAGAACTTACACACTTAATGTTGTATGAAATTATATCTTTAAAATTAACTAATTTATATTTCATTATTAAATATATATATATATATATATATATATATATATAAAATTTTAATTTTAATAATATATCTATATATAGTGTGAGGTGAATTGTATTATTTTTGGAAAATGAAATTTATATAGTGGGATATATACCATCAGGTTTGTTTCTCACTGGGGCGACCAAACATATCCAAAAAATGCATTCTCTTTAAAAAGGACAGAGATCACTGAGTTCTAAAATAAAAAATAAATAAATTAACTGAGACTAATAAGATGACCTAAGTGGCCTTGTACATAGATATCTGAAAACAAAAATAAAAAGTCCATAACCAATATTATAACATATCTAAGTCGAATGATCTGTATCTGATACTGCAACTTGGATGGGCACTTTTGGGTCCTCTGTAGTGCCACCTACCACTAGAGGAATACTGAGGTGTCATTCAATCCTCTCCATTCTTTGATCCATGTCTCTCAGATACCTATGCAAGTGTTCAAGAGAGTGCAAGATATCCATGCAGTTCTCATGCCATTCCAAGATAGTCCATTCTAGTAAAAACTTCATTTTCCAGTAAAGGCATATCATTTACATGTATTGGTTGAATTGTTCCCTTGCGTGCCCTATATATGAGATCCAATCAACCTATTTAGTAAAAACCTTTATGTATGAGAGAGTAATCCTATGAGAGGATGCTTCCCCCTTAGATTGGGAGAGTTCTTCTTGAACATTGGCTGGTGTAAGCTCCTGGTATCAAGATGAAAATCCTTCTAGCATGTGGTGCATGCAAGTGTGACCTCTATGGGCTCACTCTTGGTAGTAAGTGGCCCCTCTTTTGAAATGGGCCCTTTGGTGTGGCACAGGGAGCATACCCACTAGTAGAAGGAATTCAGAAAGAGACCAAGCTCGACCCATAATGCGAGAGGTGAATGGTGCTTCCCGAGAAGCCACTGCCCAAAAGAGAACCTACAAATAGCTCCGAATAAGGAAAAACCACAAATTCCCCACCCAACATAAACCAATCACTTTAGCAATAAGCCATCAAGATAAGCACCCCCTAAGAAAAGAAAAACTTGTAGGCGAATAAGGAATCAAGACCACTTGAAGGATGGGAGTGGTAGGAATGTAGAATTTAGACAATAGCCAAGGCAGGGAGTTGCATACACCATACACCGACTTGCTTGAAGAGAGAAGCTGAAAGCTAATAAAAGGAAAAGAAACATTATAACCTACTGACCACGAATTCCTCACCCAACAAAAACCAATAACAAGTCCAATAAACCACCGAGCTAATACTCCCCTTAGAATAAGGTCACAATCATGCGGAAAAGGAAATAACGTTCTTGAGAGACGGAGAAAGGCAAGAGTGTAAAGCTTAGACTAAAATTGAGGAGAAGGGATTAAAACAACACTAAAAAATTTGCTAAGATATGGAAATGGAATTTTACACTTGGAGTAACAAGGGGAGGAGCGAAAAAGGAAAAATAAATGACCACCAACCTCCTTGAACACTACAGAAAGCACCCTGCATTGATTCCAATATAACTCAAGTAGTATAAAGAGGAGGATAAACACATTAATACTAGATAACAACTAAAAATGCAATGATTGGAGGAGGACACCAATTATCGTCTTATGGATTTCCATATGGGGAGTTGGTATATCTATGCTATAGGACCCTTCATAATTTCTATATGCTCTCGACCCATTCACCATTATCACTAGTGAGATTGGCTCTTCCTACTCCACCTCCTTCCCTCTACATGCAACCAGGGATCCAACATTCCTTCACCGTGGATTTAACAGCCTCAGTGAGGTCATAATCACTTATACCATTACATGAATAAATTGGCTGCTCCCTCCATCCTTAGACTTCCATCTTCTCCTTCCCATCAGAGTTAGTTTCCTTTACAATGCATCCACCACTACATTTAACTTTGTTGGGGGCGGGTTGCCACATCCCCTAACTCATTTTCGAGGTTGGGCAACGACGTCTCACATCCCCCCTTGTCTTGTTAGTCACCCCATTTGGGGATTCAATATATAATTATATAATAAAATTTAAAAACAAAAATTTAAATAAAATATGTCATAGTCAAAATCTTCCCTGTTTTGGCTCTTTTTCAAGCATATTTTCTGGTCATTTTTTCCCAGCATTTGATAGGAATTCATTAGAATCGCAAGTTTGAATTATGAAATTTACGTAATACAAATGGTATTAGGGTTCTCGTGGCATTGAATCCATTTATGCATTTAGAAACACATTTAAACAAAAAAAAACATGATTCCATTAAAATTTTTATCATTAGATTTTGGCAAAAAAGCCAAAATGTACAAGAGTTATGCTTAGACACAAAACACTACATTAAAAATATACACAAATTGCTGAACATCATTCAATATTTTAATATTCAATGGATAATTTCCCCTGAGGGCTTACCCTGAAGCCACGGGTCACCTTAAGGTGGTAGTTGAACACGTGGTTGCACGCAATGAGATTATGTTAAAAATAAATAGTGGAATGGATGGAAGCTATAATGAAGATTGAGAATTATTCTCAATGGATAGGGTAAATGCTAGGTGTCTCCCTTGCCTCTTATCTTCAAATTAAGCATGCTTATTAACTTGCCTTCGTAGATCAAAATCATTGCTTTCTAATTTTTCTTGGTGTTAGAGAGTTATGGAGTTGTTTGTCATCAATTTCGTGTCATGTACCTTTTAAAATTGAAGCTAAATCATGGGTAATGTTCATGGAATCCATCAATAAATATTCTAAGACATTTAATGTACTTGTTTAGGCCCTAACCTCGAGTAGGCACCCTCATCCATTTTCACTCCATTTTGTTAAAAAAATAGAGGCTATTTTGGATATCTTATCTTTTGAGAAAAAACGAAAAGCCCTTATTATGTCAAAAAGGGCTATGGTAGGTAGTTTACCAGGCTATGGCCCGTCCTAAAAAATTGCTGACACATGGGTAGAAGAATATTGGGTCTTAAAAATGAATAGCCATGGATTTTCATTTTCCTTAGGTTGTGGTATTTTTATCTTTCTTTTTTTAGGCAGGGTAGTAGGGCATCTAATTTCATATCTAGACCTTATTTCATAGAAACTAAAGAAATGTATCTATCCCCTTGCACTTTATATTTCAACCCAGAATGAGAAATCACATCCATCTATATTTGAGTAAGCCTCCCCCATCTCCCATTAATCAATTGGGGTGATTTTTCATTAAGAGGGAATCATAAAAAAATGAGTAGCTTCCTTGATTGCATAGAACTAAAAGGAAATATGTACTCTTGTGCAAAGGGAATTCCTAAATCTATGAAAATTAATATTGATGCATGGAAATTAATATTGATGCGTGGAGTCATCAACAAGCATTATAATATGATAAAATCTCATTTAAATGCATGGATTGTCATGCATATGAATATTTTGTCAAAAATTATGCAAAAAATCAAGACAAGCATCCCCCCTTTGAAGAAGTCTAGGGAGGATCCTAATTCAATATGGTTTTGAACCCTTGTAGAAAAGAAGGACATCCAATGCATAACCATCTCAATTAAATTCAAACCCTTGTAGCAAAAATAAATATGAAGTTCTTGGAAATTTAGAGGAGAAGGAAAATCTAGAAAACAAGTGAAACAAATTCAGGAGGAACCGATAATGATTCTTGTTAGTAAAAAGAAGGGTTGAGAAAGGTCATAGTTTTCCCGGTCTTTAGATTCACTAAGATTTCCCCTCTTCTCTTCCCTCTACATACACAAACACACATTATTTGTTTAATAAGTTTTAGATTTTTTATAAATATATTTTTTAAATTGGTAATTCTTTTTGAAATATTAACAATTTTTTAAATTTGATCTATAAATAGATATGGATATTCCACTGAATATTTGGTAATTATAGATTTGATAGAATAAATTGAAGCCTATTCTATGAAAGTTAAATTCCTTTAGATTCTAGGTTTGTTAATCACCATTTTTTTTCTTATGCATTAAATAAAAAAATGTGGAAAATAGAAAATAACAAATACAATCACACATGATCCATAATGAACACAAGGATTTTCCTTGAGAAATGCTTATGGGAGAAAACCTAGCTAGAAGGTGTGGCTACTCTACCATTTTTTGTGGTATGGAGATAGTGCATGTACAAAGGATAAGGCACTCTCTTTGGAGTTATTTGACATATGTGGCCTATTAGTATACTACAAAATACTAATCCTATTTGTTTTTCTCTCTCTCCCACTCCTAGTTTCTCTGCTCTACTATGGGACAAGATATAAAATCATAGAATGAAAGCCCCACTCCTCCTAGTGGGCCAATTTTAACATAGTCCAATAGTCAACTATGGGTTAGGTTTGACTCCTCTCAACTAAGTTACAACTTTAACCCTTCTAGAGTCTCCTTCATACTCCCCACATGGTTATCCATTTTGCATGAGTAATGGGGGTTGATGTGGCATTGTCTCGAACCATGGTGGTAAAACCAAAAGGTTAACTTCTAGGAGGCATAACTTTGCATATGAACTTCAATTGTTGTCTTTTTTGTGCCATTGGAAAGGTCTTCGAGTTTAGAATATTGTTTAGGCATTTAGCATAAGAAATTGATTTTATACCCCAAAAAACTTTGTTTAATGTGCCAAATTACTTTGGAAGGTTTTAGACCCTCATTCTCCAAACTAGGACCCATAGGTAAAAATGGCCCTGCAAGTTGATTCCTTTAAATTTTCCACTCTAAAAGCGTTGAGATAGATGAAAATATTATAATGATCCAATTTGGATCATACCTCCCCATTTTCTGAGGAGTTTTGTCCCTAAAAGATTTTACTAAATCAGGTGAGAAAATTTTTCCTCTACCTTCTCCCTTGAGTACCATTTTTATTTACTTGGAAGTTTTCCCTTCAATCTAATCTGCCAAAGGTCATGCTACCCTTTTCTTGTAGTTCTGGACCTCTTCTACAAAATTACATCCTCTATCAACTTCTAGGTGGAAAATATTCAAGACAAGTTTCAAATGGAGACTTACTAGTAGAAGTATGGATTGATTTATTTTAAGAGTGTTGAACATAGACTAGATCGTCATCCCAGGTCTTCAAATGCTTCTAATTCTAACCCTTGAAACGTTGCACCAAATTCTTATTAACTACTTCTGCTTACCCATTTTCCTATCGATGGAATGTTGTAGACAACTTTAACTTTGTGTTTATCTTCTTCCACAATGTAGTGCAAAATGCACTCAAAAATTTGGAGACCCTATATGAAATGACGCTCCTTGGTATCCCAAATTGCACCTAGGCCCATTCAAAGAAAAATTTTGTTGTTTCTTTCCCTTTAATTATCTTTTGATAGGCATGAGAATGCACAACTTGTTGAACCTGCCAACTACCACAAACACATTATCATGTCCCTTCTTGGAAGTTTGAAAACCTCATACAAAATCCATGGAAATGCTTTTCCAAGGAGGAGTGGGTATAGGGAAGGGATGATATCAACCCTACTTCCTATTACTAAGATTACTAGTACAACAAAGTATATATCCTCTAATGAACCCTGTTGCATCTTATTTCATTATGGGATAGTACATATACCTCTAAAAATTGGCAAATATCTCCCAAATGCCGAAATTCCATATAGTCTTTAAGGTATGGAGTAGGAGTCCCAACATTGGGTCGTAAGGTAATTCCTTGACTGCAATGTCGCATAGAGGAAAGTAAGATAACTCTGTCGGTAGCAAGGGTGTGACTGCTGCAGTGTGTCAGGCAAGGTGTATGAGAGGTTCTAACACATAAAGCGAGAGATAAGGGTGAAGGTGAGTTCCAGGTTGAAAGGGATTAGTCCCAACTCGGCTAGGAACACACAACACAAAATGACATACACATATTCTGACAAAGCAGTCCACTCGGATGCCATAGTCACAACATACAAGGTAGGATAACACGTACAACAGTCACGGATCAGTTTGAACAAGTGCAATGATTGTTACAACGAGGTTCATGTGAAAGGTCTGTCTGGTGTCCTATAGAGCAGTTGACACGGACGAGACAAAATTAACAACATATACAACAAGATTCATATAATTGCATACAAATCAGTTCATACAAAAATACGTAAGTTAAACAACATATATCATTAAGGCAACCGGAACAGTCCAACTACAATAACAACATATGCATGAAAATGTGCTGGCTTTTATTATATAAAAGTGTAAGTTCCAATCATACAATACATCCATGTAAACCTGCTAGCCCCATCAGCGAAACGTTACAGTGACATCTGCCTGCTCCTCCAAAGAGATGTACTAGCTTCGTGCAGTGGAGAAGCCAAGGCGCATTACAATACTGTCCAAGCTTTCTTCAAGATAGTCTTAGTAGAAGCTTGGCTGACCAAAAGCCCATACAATGAGTTATGAGGGAATATTTATAGCAAAGGGTGGGGTGACCCTTGACATTCCCCTTTGTGACCATTCAACTACCCTCATGACTCTTCACCTACTCTATGACTGTTACATCCACTATTGAGACTGGTCTCACACTTGACATGACTCAGCATTACAATGCACATGTACCCATGTGAGCAATGGCCTGAATAAGCCAAACTAGACATCATTCTCACTTAGACAATCATAGAAGTCCAACTGCTCGACATCCTCATGTTGATAACAGTAACATATTGATGCCAAGATTGGTAGTCCTTGATAGTGTTCGTGTGTTCTGTCGTGATGTCTATCTGAAACTTGAACCTTTCCTCCATAACATCTGGGTACACTGCTCGGGCTCCTCTGTCCAACTCATCTAAGAGCATGTGCATCATTGTCTTCAATGTGGCCGGACCAGAAACGTACTTGCACATGATGTCTGCACTGATAGGAAAGTCTGGGTTGGTGGTGCACATCAACTCGTCGAAGTACAAGTCAAGCTCCTGTCAGACCTACTTCTTTGTCTTTGCCTGGGTGAGAGTCCCAAGTGATGGGATCGCATGAGTGTGCACTATAACATCCATGCTCTTGAATACTCATGCATGGGAATCCTGTATGCTAGTGATGAGTTGTGGTAGGTCTTCATAGTTTCGGATCTGACTCCGGATACATGCTTGCAGCTCAACTGCATTGGCCCTCATCATCTTTGGCAAGTGAAGCAGGGCTCCCTTGTACTTCATCATCCATGCTTGCATGTTATCAACAACAACATGTATGTTCTTCAAGATGCGTGCTCTTCTCGCACATCACTGCTGCCATCTATGGAGATGGATGACTGCTTGGTGCATGGTACCAAACTTGGAGTACAATGCTCGCATAACTGTATCAAGGGACAATAATTCATCTAGTATTTCCTTCTTCAGTTCAGCTTGGGCGGACATTGTCACCAAGTCCCCTCCTTGCTTGGCCACCTGTAATTCATTTGCCATTCGCTCATTCTTAGCTATGAGGAAATGAACACTTGATCTAGTGGCTTTGGCATACACTCTAGTTGCATCGGCCAAAGCAGTTGGATGCTTGTGCACATCAGTCACGATCACTTGTTCTTCAACTTGCATAGGGGATGTTTGGTCCTCCGGAGTCAGTACTTTGTGAGACTGCATAACTTGATGATGAGATTCATCAAAGGAGATGTTGTGCACCTCTACTTCCTGCTAACCACCAAGGATCTCAGTGCCTTGTTGGTCATTTAAGGCTTTCTCATCATCTGGATGCATCGAGGTGGGTGAGTCGACCTCTTTGTGGTGAGGCATGAGGTCGGTGTCCTATTCAAACTCCTGCTACTCCATGTATGCATCCAATTGTTCAAGTGCCTATTCTATCTCATCAACAAAGTATTTCCCCTATGATGGTTCACCCTGTTCGCCTGATGCCAACTGTTTAGATGAATCAACTACTTGTAGGGGCATTGCTTCGTCTGTTTGCACATGATTCACCCCCTGTTGTATCTACTGCTACTACGCTTCCTTATCTTGTTGGCACAGCTCTTGTTCTTTCTGGAGTTGCTCCCTCAGCTCATGCAACTCACTCTATGCTTCTTTCATTCTCTTCTTGTCCCTCTTCCTTCACGCGATTCACTTGTCGTGTTGCTGTCTCTTTGCCTGAATAGCCATAGCTTCTTGTTATACAATTGGATTCTCAAAATTCGTAGCTTTGCTCCTCCTCCATGCAGTTGACAATCTTCCTCTTCCCTTTATCGTGCACAGGTATGCTTGGCCTTGTTGTCTCTGCTGCTGATACTGCTACTACTGCTGGTGCTCTCCATGATGCTACTTTGCTAAAGACTCTACAACAAATTTGTCCTGTTCATTGGGTCCAAAAGAATTGTAGCAATACCTCCATGAGTCTTCCTTAGCCTAATGAAATTCCCCATGGATCTAGTTGAACTGAACTCTCATGCAGTGATCCTTCACAATGCAATGTGGGTCATATGGGTTGAAGCTTCGGAGGTGAAATGGGTACTTCTTCATCTATTCAACTTCAACATTCGCTTGCTTGATTCTCCAGATCTCATATAACCCAATCTGCAATGGAAGAGTGGTCCAAGGTGTCTTCTTCTTCCGCTACAGTCTAGCTATCAATCCTACTGAGATATGATAGGCTACTTCCTGCATGACAAGTATGTCCAAGGAAAAATTTGGCAAAACATGCGGAGGCTTCTCCGCACTGAACATTCGGATGAAAGTACCAGACAATGAAGCATACCAATTTGCAATGCCTCCATTGCCTCCTTTCACATGCAAGGTGGATCCTGTTCGAATATCAACCTATACACTAGGGTGAAAAAATGGTCAAACAACCGTATGATTACTCCCCTGAAGCTGCATTTAGACAACAACTTGAAATATGTGTTCACAACAGTCTCTGCCGGTGACCATGCCCACTCCAAGCCTGGGAACTCATGTTAGGCACAAACTGCATCTAGGATGTAGGCAGACATGTAAATATTTGCATGCATACCCTCGGGTGATTATCGAGCCTTCGTGACTTGTTCCTTCAGCTGGTGAGCCAATGTACCAGGCCAATCACATGGTATTCCTTCTCTAGCCAGTTGGTCCAATGCGATCGCCTAGCTTTGAGGGAAGGTCAGTGTTTGCTTGCCCACTCAATCGACATGCAAATATGACCAAGTATTGGTACGCCTTCCTCAATATCTTTGTCTTGTAGATCTAGTTGGGTGTCATCCTAAAACCAGTTGACTCCTTTACCCAATCCTTCAGAATGTCTTTGGAATTACCTCTGCTACTGGGTAAGCTGAATGCAGGACTCATGACAGTCATGGGCTCTGACATCTGATACATCTCATCATAATCTCGTGACCAAAAGTTTGCAAGCTTCGTCCCACTGACACTGCTCAAGGTCATCGTCTTGGGGTCAATGTGAGAGACGATCCAGTGAATCATGTCCGTGCATGGGAATGTGGGGTATCTCCATGGAATTTGGTACAAGCTAGGTCTTCCCCAAAAGTGCCTGCGAATGTTTTATTAACCTCATGCCATTTCAGTTTGATGTCCTTGTCTATATATAGCTTCGTATCTTCATAGATCGATAAACTAGAGGACACCGGCTCAACTGCTACCCCAGTTGCAACTCCATTAGTAACCTGTGATCATGTTCTCTTAGAAGCCATTGATATAGATGAGCACCTGAAAGATATGAAAACAAGCAGCATGCATGGCAAGAAATATGTCAGTAGTAAAAAAGAAAATCTAGGCAAGGACACAACACATACTTGGGAAATTGATGAGAAAGATGGTGCAAATTTTAATGGGAGGTTGGGTGACTGGCAGCCAGAACTGTGCAAAAGTAAGTCTGAGCTATCTAGGAGGAAAGATTAGATACTGGATATGCGAAATGTGCGATCAGTTAGGTAGCTGGCTGTTGGGATTGCGCAATGAACAATTCTAGCTTGGGAAGGACTGCTGACCCAGGGACAAATTTGCGCAATTTCTTGGGCCAAACAACCACTGTCCTCCAGAAATGCGCAAAACAGTCTTGGGAAAGAATACACATTTCTGGGGAGGAAGGTGAGCATTCCTTCCCCAGATTGCGCAATGCAGCCTTGGTGAAGGTAGAGCCCGGGGCCAAGGTTGGCCCGACTCGCCTGACAAGCAACTGAAAGCAACTAAGACAGTAAATGCATTGTGACACTAAGTGATAGAAGAAGTGATTGACAGTGCATGCAAAACATGAATGAAAGATTCAAAAAATAAATCAACATGCATGTGGATGAGGTAGTTTTCCGGTTGGGCGAACATCCGTGCAAAACAGTTTCATGCATGTGACAACAATGAGATAGCAACAAAAACTGAAACAGAGTTAGGACAAGATAATATACATGTAAACGACAAAAATAATTCAAAGAAATCAAGCAAACATCACTCACACAAGCGAATACACAAAAAATGATAGAAATGTTGAAAAACACAAGTTGAGGCCATTTACCTGTGAATAACTGAGCCGGATGTGTCGAAGAGTCCTGGATGTGTTATGGGATGTTAGAGCTCCAAGATCGATGTGAATGAATGAGGTCTGATGCATTGAATAAATAAGTTTGGTCTCATGACGTGCATGCCACCAATCTAGGAAAAAGCAACACTTGGAGGGAAACTTCTAAAACCACTTTGCATGTAACCCCCGACTGCTAAAAATAGCTCCCTGAATCATGGGATGCTTTTTGCATGTTGTCTCTTGCTATCTCGGGAAGAGAAAATCATGCATGCATGCAGGTCAAGTTTCCTTGGTCCCAGGTGGAACTAGTCAACCAAACTATTCATGCATGCAATTGCTCAGCTGCTTCGGAAAAATATGTATTCCTGGCTAGGAGCTAGGATGACTGATCAAGAGGATTGCACAATATCTAGGAAGAGTAGCTGACTGCTTCCCAGATTTGCACAAATCCTAGGCTGAGCAACCCTCCTGGGGAAATTTGCGCAAATCCTACTGGTAGTGTTGGATGGCAGGATTGCGCAATCCTGGAGCCCAGCAAGCTGCCAGAGAGGCTTGTGCAATTTATAGAGGGAAGGATTACTACCCTCTATAAATGCATAATTTTCAAGGGGAAGCTGCTTAGCCTGTAGCTGGACCAAGTCCGGGTGAACAACCTATGAGGGGAATGGACCGATTGTGATCAACATGCTTCCTTTATGCGAGGAAAACATTGAAGCTTGAGTACTTGATGAAGCAAGACAAAGTGCTGTGATAGGTTGGTAGGGAGGCTCCAAAATAGGCTAAGGCAAAATTTTGTGTAGGTTTTAACCCCATACAGAAATTACCTGCATACAAATTCTAAAACATAGAAAATAAACAATGCGAGAACATAACATATAAAACACATATACACAAAGATTTTCCCTTGGATCCCAAAACCGGGACTACCAGCTTGATTTTTCATTTTGTTCCTTTCAATGTTACAATACATATTTATACATGCCGAAGCATTCAATACCATGGACCGAAAACCATCGCGTCCAAAACCATGGACCGAAAAAACATCGCGTCCAAAAACCATGTGCGAAAATCATGCACAAAACCATAGGTAGGTACGCCCAACCTAATATAGGGTCTAAAAAACCAAAATTTTCCGGGGCGCTACCCCAGACCCCATAGAGGGGGGTTACCTGCACCCCTCAAACCCCGTGTAACGCCCCCCGCTATGTAATCGGTGCAACAAAGGGGGGGCTCCATCCCCCCTCTAACCCCCCCCTTAACTACGTGGGCTAGTCATGGAAAGAATATAACATAACCCAACATTCTCCCACTTGTTGTTTTCTTTCCACAAGGGGCCACAAGAGAGCTTAGCCATTTATCCAGCCCTGCAACATGCATTGTTTCTCTACACCAAGAGAACTTCTCAGAGCTCACAGATTTTGTCAATGCATCTGCAATATTCTTCAAAGTGTCCACCTTTACCAGCAACACCTTTTTGTCTTCTATCATATCCCTCACAAAGTGATACTGAACATCAATGTGCTTTGTCTTTGAATGATATGCAGGGTTCTTTGCCAGGAAAATTGCACTTTGGCTATCATAGTCTATCCTTATAGCTCCCTGTACTAACCCCATACTTGAACACAATCTCTGCAACCAAACTGCTTCCATGCTTGCATAAGTGGCTGCCATGTATTCTGCCTCTATAGTTGATAGTGCCACTAACAGATTGTTTCTTACTCATCCAACTGACTGCACCTCCAAATAGGTTAAACACATACCCACTTGTAGCTCTTCTCTGATACAGATCTCCAGCCCAGTCTGCATCAACAAAGACACGAATATCCAACACTCTGTCCAATCCTAGTCTTCCTTGGTAGAAAAAACCATAATCACTAGTGCCACGCAAATACCTAAAAACTCACTTCACTGCTGTCCAGTGCTCCTTCCCTGGTTTTGACATAAACTTGCTCAATACTTCCACTGCATGTGAAATGTTTGGTCTAGTACAGACCATTGCATACATCAGGCTACCGATTGCACTTGCATATGAATACAGGACATGTCCTCTTCCTATTCTTGTGTCTTGGGACACTATTCAACAGATAACTTCACACCTATAGGAATAGGAACCTTCACTGATTTACTATCCTGCATATTAAACCTCTGCAGTATTTTCTCGACGTACTTCCTCTGGTTTAACCAGAGCTTCCTCTTTGCCTGATCTCTTTTAATTTCCATGCCCAAATTATAGTTTGCAGCACCAAGATCTTTCATGTTGAATTTGGAGGAAAATTGGGTCTTCAAATCCTGGATAATTTCTTTTTCATTTCCAACTAGCAACATATCATCCACATACAAGACCAGATAAATAATACGGTCACCGATTAATTTAAAATATACACAGTGATCTTCTTTGCTTCTGGTGAAGCCAAGTCCCCGTATAAATGTATCAAATTTCTGATACCACATACTTGGTGACTGTTTTAACCCATACAAAGACTTCTTTAACTTGCATACCAGTTCTTTCTTATCCTTCACCGCAAAGCCTTCAGGTTGCTTCATGTATATTTTCTCTTCCAGATCCCCGTGAAGAAATGTTGTCTTCACATCCATCTATTCTACCTCAAAATTAAAAGCAACAACAACAGATAAAAGTAATCTAATAGAAGTTACCTTGGCAACAAGAGAAAAAATATCACCAAAATCAATTCCCGGCACCTGGGAATAACCTTTTTCTACCAACCGAGCTTTGTATTTCTCCACCTTTCATTCTGCATTTGTCTTCTTCTTGAACACCCATTTGCTGCCAATGGGTTTCCTTCTAGCCGACAACTCCACCAGATCCCAAGCCTCATTTTTGTGCAAAGATGCCATTTCATCAACCATGGCTTTTTCCAGAGTTTTCCATCCTCTGAATCTACTACTTCCTTCACAGTTCCGGGATCATCATTAGTAATAGATAAAACAAAATTTGAACAGAAAGCAGATGGACTATACCTTTCTGGCTGCCTTCTTTCTTGAACTAATCTTCTCACACCCGGAGTTTGTGGCTCTTCATCTTCCGATTCCTCCTTTGTTGTAGAGTCTGATTCTTCCTCCTTGAGCTCAAACTCTATCTTCTCAGATTCCTTTGGTTGGACTTCATGTTTAATAACATCTTTTACTTCTCTGAACACCACATCTCGACTGTACACAACCTTCCCTATTACTAGGTTCCAAAGCTTATAACCCTTTAGATCATCCTTATACCCAATAAAGAAGCACTTTTCAGATTTACTATCCAACTTAGTTCATTTCTCCTTTGGAACATGTACATATGCATCACATCCAAATACCCTCAGATGTGAAAGAGAGGGTTTCTTACCAGAACATAACTCTTGTGGAGTCTTATCCTCCAACACTAATGAAGGTGATCTGTTGACCAGGTAACATGTTGTCTCCACCACCTCTGCCCAGAATTCCTGTCCTAACTCGACACCACTGAGCATGCTTCTTGCCCTTTCCATCAACGTTTTGTTCATTCTTTCTGCAACTCCATTTTTCTCAAGTGTGTATGGAGTAGTCTTCTACCATGCTATACCACACTTCTTATAGAATTCTTCAAGTTTCTTACTGCAAAACTCTCCACCGTTATCTGTCCTCAACACCTTTATCTTCTTCTCTGTCTGGTTTTCCACCAGAGCCTTAAATTCTCTAAACCTGTCAAAGACTTCATATTTATTCTTAAGGAAATATATCCATGTATTCCTTGAGAAGTCATCTATAAATGATACATAGTACATAGACCCAATGATGGAACCTTCACAGGTCCAAACACATCACTGTGCACAAGTTCCAATATCTGTTTCACCCTCTTACCACCAGGGGGGGAACTCACCCAATTATGCTTCCCATATACACAATTTTCACAGAAATCAAAATCCAGAGAGCTATTACTCATACCTTCTACCATACCTTTACCATGAAGTATTCGAAGTCCCTTCTCTCCAATATATCCAAGCCTTTTATGCCACAACATGGTCTTCTCTTCAGAGACCACTAGATTTTCTGCTCCACTTTCAGGAACCACAGAGATGTTGCACCCATCAACAATAGTGCTACCTTGCAACTTGTACAGAGTTCCAATCCGAACTTCCCACATCAATACCAGTGCTCCCCGAACCATTTTGCAGGTATCCTTCTCGAACACTGTTTTTACACCTGCATCATCCAGCTTGCTTACAGAAATCAGATTTCTGGCTAATGCAGGAATATGCAGAACACCTGGAAGTGTTCTAACCCTTCCACCTTGCAACTTCAACTTTACTTTTCCACGACCAACGATTCTAGCCTTCCTATCATCCCCTAAGAATACATCACCACCATCGTATTTCTCATACTCGCAGAACCACTCTCTATGGGGAGTGAAGTGAAAGGATGCACCCGAGTCAATCAACCATGCCTCATGATCTACATGTGTACTTGAAGAAGCCAAGTAGACATCCACACCTTCATTTGAGGTGGTTTTCACCTCTGCAGAAGGAGCATCATCAAATCCTTTTCCTTTATCAGGAGCTTTAGATTTACAGTCCCTTTTGTAGTGCCCTTCCTTTCTGCATTTCCAACACACCACCTTTACAGGTTTTCCTGGAGATTTAGATCTCCCTCTAGATTTAGATCTCCCACTCGATGACTTATTTTTGTTTTTGTTCTAGGACCGTCCTCGTACAGACAAGGAATCACCATTTTGGCTCTCCATATTTTTTCGTCTCATCTCCTCCGTCAGCAAGGATGAGACTATTTCATCAAATTGCAAGGCAGTTGTATTGCTACCTATTGCAATAACCAGACTATCCCACGAATCTGGTAGAGAACACAACAAACTGATGCACTTATCTTCATCTGAAATTTTAATATCAATAGATAATAACTGACTTACCACAGTATTAAATACATTCAGATGCTCTGTCATCGAGTCTCGATCTTTCATCCTCAGGTTTTATGGCTTTTTCCGCAGGAAAAATGTATTCATTGGAGACTTAGATTGATACAAAGTCCCTAATTTGTCCCACAAAGCCTTCACCATAGCTTCCCCTGATACATTCAACAATATTGAATCTGAGACACACAATCGTATTGTGCTCTTTGCCTTCCGATCCAACTTCTTCCATTCTTCATCGGACACTCTTGTTGGTTTAGTACCTGGATCTACCGTGATCCACTGATCTTTATCCATCAACAGATCCTCCATATTGAATTTCCAAAACTCTTTGACCATTAAATTTCTTGATCTCTATCTTTCCATTGCTCACCATCTTCTTTCACCACCAGAATCGATCTCGTAGATCTTCCACTGAACAGGGTCTACCATAGGCCCGAGCGAAACCCCTCAGCAATAAAGGCATCCCCTTGAAGTCAAAACAACTTTGATACCAAATGTAGGTTTTAACCCCTTATAGAAATTACCTACATACGAATTCTAAAACACAAAAAATAAACAATGCGAGAGCATAACACATAAAATACATATACACAAAGATTTTCCCCTGGATCCCAAAACTAGGACTACCAGTTTGATTTTTCATTATGTTCCTTTCAATGTTACAATACATATTTATACATGCCGAAGCATCCAATACCAAGCACAGAAAACCATCGCGTCCAAATCCATGGACCGAAAAACCATTGCATCCAAAAACCATGTGCGAAAATCATGCACAAAACCATAGGTAGGTCCGCCCAACCTAATATAGGGTCCAAAAAACCCCCTGTGACCCCCCTGCTACGCAATTGGCGCAACGGGGGTTACCTACACCCCTCAAACCCCCTGTGATCCCCCCGTTACGCAATTGGCGCAACGAAAGGGGGGCTCCACTCCCCCTCTAACTCCCTGGTTAATTACGTGGGCTAGTCGTGGAAAGAATATAACACAACCCAACATTTTAGAGGGTGGTTGTAGCCACTACAACACTTGGCGACACACTGGTAGAACTCCAGCTCTTTTCATAGACCTTATTCATGAAAAACAAGTGTAGCACCTCCGGAAGTATTATTCAGTTCGTAGCTCATCTTGGCTTCACACTAACTTGATTGTAAGATGTGGCATCTGCCAAACCCTTGGTCGATTGACACACATTCCAGGCCAAGGAAACACCGTTTTTTCGATTGAGTTTGAGGGGTATATAGGTGCACAAGCAGTACAGTCGTCAGAGTCTTAGTTTCATCTCTGATATTGCTCCACTGCTAGCATGCCTGGATAGTACCCCAGTGGAGTCACATAAGAACATAAGCATGGCTCCGCTACCAGTGAGCCTATTCAGTACTCCGACGGAGTTACTTGCATCACCTCCCTATGCAGGAAGCCTTTCCTCTTCTTTTGCAGTATTCATTTTTCATTTTGATTTTTTTGACTTTTCATTTTTTCATTTTCATTTTCACTGTGCATAACACTTATTCATTTCAGAGGCGGAAGAGGGATCTCGACTTATTGAGAGCAGAGGAGGTTGTTCCAACAGAGAAGTAGTTTATTGTATCTTTGATGTGCCTGTTAAGGTTTTCCCCCTCACCTTACTCTACTTGACTGAGTTGACAAGGGTTAACCCAAAAACAACTGACTAGAGAAGGTGACACTAGTTAGCACGCAAGTGTTGTGTTTTCACCAAGGTTCACTTTGAACAGTACGTATTTTCCTTCGACGTATCATGGACTAAGAGTAACAAGTTCATCATACAGAGGAAAGATGACAGATAACCAAGTAGTGGTAGCTGTACAAGCCCTCTTGTACTTTACCCAACTCGCTTCAAGAGTCATACATGGTTTCATGCAAGACTAACCTACGAATGAAACAAATGAGCTAACAAACATCAAAGCAAAGCAAAAGCAGAAGCGAAAGTGAAAGCAAAGCATGTAAACAAACAAGCAAACAAAGCATATAAGCAAACAAGCATGCAAGCAAACAACTGAAAGCAAACACTACTCCTACTCCTACACTAACGGTACATGGGCCTGATCATGTGAAGTGATACTTCCAATGTAGCCATGACGCATTGGTAGACCCATGTTGGTGAAGGCTTGGTCTGCGAGCAACCTAGTTGTGCAAACCAGCAAACAAGAAAGATATAACAATGAAGACAACCACACTCTATGTTTCAAAGTGCCCACGGGACATAAGTGAGTGCATGTGCATGACGAGCAGTCTATGGACTTATCATGGTGTTGGGTAACATTACATGCAACCTTGAAACACAAGCACATTCTTCACTGTGACATGCAAGCAAACGAAAGAAACAAAGATAACTTGCATCACGAATGAGTGCTTGCAATGTAAGACTCCTCCAATGCATGAGCAATGGGATCATGTAGTTCAAGTGGAGGAAGTGTGATATGTGAGTGAGATGGATCTTCAATGCATACATACGAGTGATGAGGAGCCTTGGGTGATTGAACAATTTCATGATCGGAAGTGAGACTAACCCCAAGAGAGAGAGGACTTGACATAACCATCAGCTCGTGCTGAAGTGCCTCGATAGTCTTGGGTGTCTCAACTTCATCATCAGGTAGATCATCATAAACGGTGGCTTCGAATGATCAATTACGATAGAGTCATGATCATGATAAAAAAAATGGGAGTAAATGGATCATGACCACCACGATCAGGAAAATCAATGAATTCTTCAGCACCCTCATGATCAGATAAATCAAATAGAGGGGTAGATGGAAAGCGAACAAACTCATCCTTTGTATCTCTGGAAAATATAGATGAAGGATCAAGTGAATCTTCAATGAGTAACTTATCCTCTTCGTTGTTGAATGATGGAATAACAACCGGTGAGTTCTGCGAGATCAACAATGGGTGCATCTGTAGATGAAGACACATATGCAAAATCATGGATGGCAGGTTCACCAAAGAGGTCAGGAAAGAACGGAGGGGGCTCAGATGGAAGGGAGTCATCCTTCGTCGAGTGTTGATGTTAAAGCTCCCACTCATACTCTTGATGAATGACAACGCATGTTGGTTGTGCAACACCAACTATGTCAATGGGTTGTTTCTAATTCACAGGAAGTGAAGAGTCTGGAACGGATGAACACAAGACAACATCATTCAGAGGAACACCTGAGTGTGAAGACGAAGGTCGTAGACAAGAATGCATATGAGAACTCGAAGGACTCACAACCAAATATGCACAAAAATTGAGTGAAGTGATGTTGAGAGAGTGTGAAGGATGAACAGGTGTGTGAGCATGCTCTTCAACATCACTTGGCAGTGGTGGAGTTGTTGAATGAGAGGAAGGAGGAAAGTCAGTTGAGACAGTGTCCACATCCATATGAGCTTACACAACTCCATCAATGAAGAATGTTGAGCGAGGCTTGATTTCAAGCTCTCTCTTGGGATGGGAAGATTTCTTAAGGCAATACTCAAACTAGTCCTAGATATAAGAAAATTTCATCTGGCTCCTCTAAGCTCGACACTGCAAGTCACGGAAGCATTGCCAAAAATCAATAACTAATTCATGCGGAGCCCTCCGTTGCTGTAACAGTTTCCGGTCAATATGGGCTGGATCAAAATGATAGAATATGTCTTCAATGGGAACACATAAGTGATCAAATGAGTGTACGGTCTCAGCTGGTAGGCTAAGCACCCAACAAAATGGAGATTCACGAAGTGTGTATGCAAGCAACAAACAGGCCTATTCGTAAAAAACCTCATCTTCCTGATGAAGCATGGAAAGAAAGTTATGTAACTGCTCATGCCAGGCCACTTCGCCTTCACCATCATACGTGTGAGTGGACAAGAGATTGAAAAGCTTCCTCGTGATGGAGACATCTTCATGATTCGAAAAACAATGCCGAGGAAGAAGAGTGCAAGACTCCATGAAAGATGTGAAAAGGGTTCAAAAATGGATGAGAGGACACAACTTGTCATCATGCCCTCCTTCTAGCACTAGAAATTTTAACGGTGCTGGACCCACCAACATGTCAAGGGAATCTCCCCGATAAGAAGTCCCAATTAGACCTCAGACCGTTTGGTGTAGAAGTCCCACCAGTGGGTCATAAGATAATGCATTGACCGCGATGTCGCACAGAGGCATGTAATATAACTCTGTCTGTAGCAAGTGTGTGACTGTTGCAGTGAGTCAAGGAAGGTGTATGAGAGGTTCTAACACATAAAGGGGGAGATAAGGGTGAAGGTGAGTTCCAGGTTGAAAGGGATCAGTCCCAACTTGGCTAGGAATACACAACATAAAAGGACATACATAGCTTCTGGCGGAGCAGTCCACTCGGATGCGGTAGTTACAACACACAAGGTAGGATAACACGTACAACACTCACGGATTAGTTTGAACGAGTGCAACAATTTTTACAACAAGGTTCATGTGAAAGGTCTATCTGGTGTTCGACTGATCTGATAATCACCCTATGAGTGACCTTAGTTAAAGATTTATTGAATAAAGATATTACAGACTCATGTGTTGGTGTGTGTGTCTATGTTATTTAGGAAATGGATTGATCAAATTGCAAATAAATAGACACTTGAAATGGAAAGACAACAGAGAAATAAAGTAAGAAAATACAAGAACACAAGATATTAATAAGGAGTTCACCCTATGCTCCAGGGCTACATCTTCGGTCCAGCTCTCAGTGGTGGCCTTATTTTATTGTGTCTTAATCAAAGAATTACAATGCAGGAGCTAAATATGAGTCTCCTGAAATAGATTTGCTTGGTAGGGTGGTTCTTGGATTCCCGAAGCCACTGGAGTGCACAGACTCTTTTACCTACCAGCTTTTCGACATCTCTGGTTTGACAAATCCTCTCAGGGATGGCTTGAATCTCTCAAGCTCTCTGGTACTCGATGTTGTATTTGGTCAGCTTGACCCTCTATCTTCTTTGTTCTTTTCTTTGCTTCACTGTCTTCTGTCTTCGATTCTCTGTGTCTTCTGTTCTCTATCTGTGGCTTTAAGGCCATTCGGGCTCATGGCTGTTCGGTTCTTCTTCCACCTCCATCAGATTGCCTTCTGCAGCTACACTTGGAGTCCTCTGTTCGGCATCATCATCAGGCTCACAAGGAGTGACCACATGTCCTCTTGTAAATGGCGCCAGCCTGCTTCGTCGGTTCAATTCTTCGGTTACGTCGTGGAATGAGTCTTCCTCCACTGTGGCGGTCAAAGCAGACCTCAAATCCTTCTAAATCATGGCTTATTCCCTCGTTAAATCTGATCTTGCCGTCGGGCGCAATGTCAACCGTCCGATCTGGATCCCCCAGATCCAACGCCATCTGCTCATTTCGCGCGGTTGACTTGCTTGACCATTAGCACGCAATGAGTGGTGGTTTTCTCTCTCCTCTTCTTGCCATGCGTCGATCGTTGAGTGGGATCGCTCTGATTTCACCAAAATTGCTTACTGCCCAAGGAGCCCCCGATCAATACTGCCAGTTTTGGAGCGGGTCTCGCCTTTTAGCTTTTAGCCTTTTCGCCTTTTATCCTTTAGTTCTCTGGCTCTCCATGTGACCAAGCACTCGGGGCTTCTCCATTTTGAGGGTTTTCGCCCAGCGATGCACGACTAGCTTTAAGTGCTAAGCGCTAATTGCGCAACAAAAACTCCCTCTGTTTCCCGATCTGGGCCTCCTAGGGGCTAATTTTGCCTCCTGCGCAGTCTCCATGGGCCATTCTGAATTCTTTGATGTTAGTCTCGACCTGATACAACCATAATTCTTTTGATTATTCTTCATGGATCCAATTCGGATCACGACCTTCCCACTGAAAAGCTTTTGGACCACCAAAATTTGGTTTTTAAGCATCGACTAAGTGAGGGTATTTTTTTCTCACATGCCCAATCTCAATCCACTTTGCACTGCTTGGCTTTGAACCTTTGTGCCCAACTCTGAGGTACTCAACATCTCCCCTGTGCATTGTCCTCACCTTCCTGTCCAGTACTGTGTCTTCCTGCAATTCATTAAGATATTTAGGTAGCAGGTCATCGATAGAAGGCAACTGACTTTGCTCTTCAGGGTCCTTAATCATTGAAGGTTCAAACAATCTCAAGAAATCTGCATTTACGATTGAGTAGATGTGCATGTAAGCTGGTAGATCAACGCGAAAAAGAATTTTCACCAATCTTCTCAAGTATCTTGAAGGGTCCATACCTGATAGGCTTTAGCTTTTTACCTTCACCTTACATCCTATCCTTGCTGATATACAGTCAGACCTGGTCACCAACTTGAAAACTATGCTCCATCCGATGCTTGTCATGCCTAGCCTTGTACGTGGTTTGGCTCTTTTCCAATTGTTCCTGTACTGCTTGGTGGATCTCCTGGATCTGTTCAATGAACCTAGTTGCCCTGTCCACATCACTGTGTCCATCAACCATGGTATCTTTACCAAAGACAAAATCCAAAGAAGACCTTGGTGTGAAACCAAAACAGGTCTCAAAAGGAGATCTCTGTATAGAAGAATGTTTTTCTCTATTGTAAGCATGCTGCACATAACACAAATGTTCATCCTAAAGCTTAGGATGTTTGCTGCAATATCCTCTCAGTAACTGGATCACTGTCCTATTAACTACTTCTGTTTGGCCATCAGTTTGTGGATGAAAAGTTGTGCTTTTCTTCAATTTGGTGTCCATTAGTTCCCACGGACTTGACCAAAACTTCCCCACAAATAGGTTTTCTCGATCAGATACAATAGAAGTGGGTAACCCAAAATGAGCCCATACATGTTCAAAGAATAACTTTGCAGTCTGTTCAGCTGTAAACTGTTTATTACAAGGTATCAAAATACACATTTTTCTGAACCTATCCACAACAACATATAGATAATCATGACCTTTCCTATATTTAGGCAGTCCTCCAACAAAATCCATGGAAACACTTTCCCAAGGGTGAGAAGGAACTGGCAATGGAGTGTACAAGCCTAGTTTTTTGTTACTGAGCTTGCTTTTAGCACACATAGCACACCCTCTTACATATCTAGAAACTGTCTCATTCATTTTCGGCCAATAACAAAATCTTTGCAGCTGTGCAACTATTTTACTTACCCCAAAGTGACCTGATATCAGAGAAGTGTGTGCTTCCCTAATTATCTTTATTCTCTCAGTTTGTGGAATGCAGAGTTTCCCATAATGATATAAGAGTTGGTCCTTCACATGATAATCCAATTCTTCTACTCTTTTGCCTTGACTCAAAGTTGCATATACATCTTTAAAGTCCATATCCTGAGCATATTGTTCAATGTAGCTTTCATGTAGTACAGAATTATGCTTAAGTATGGTAGATGCATTTATAATGGGTCTCGATAACATGTCTGCAAATTTGTTATGTATTCCCTTTTTATATCTGATGACTAAATGAAACTGTTGTAGAAAACTCATCCATCTGTAATGTCTTGATTGTTGCAACTTAGTTTGGGAGTGTAGATATTGAAGTGGTTGATGATTAGTATGTATTACTGTCTCTTTGCCCATTAAGTAATGTTTCCACTTTTTCACACTTTGAACTAATGCATACAATTCTTTATCATATGTAGGATAGTTAACTACTGCAGGATTAAAAGTCTCAGAATGATAACATATGGGTTTACCGTGCTGTGTCAACACTGCTCCCATGGCATAGTCACTGGCATCAGTTTGGATCTCAAATGGTCTTTGCAGATCAGGCAGTGCTAATACAGGTGTTGTACTAATCTTTTCTTTCAAGGTGTCAAAGGCTTTCTGATGTTTGCCTCCCCACTGAAACACCTTGTTCAATCCTGTTAAAGCATGTAAGGGAGCTGCAATTGAGGAAAAGTTAGAAATGAACTTCCTCCAATATTGTGCTGCTCCTAAGAAGCTTCTCACTTCTGTAGCAGACTTTTAGGCCAGTTTACAATGACTGCCACTTTAGAGGGATCTATTTTCAATTCACCACCCCCTACTATATAACCCAAATAATTCAGAGATGTCTTGCCAAATTCACATTTTGAGAGTTTAACATAAAGTTTTTCTCTTTTCAAAACATCTAGTGTCTGCGTAACATGCTTTAAATGTTCTTCCCATGTTTTACTAAAAATCAGAATGCCATCTAGGTACACAATAACAAAATGATCAAGAAAAGGTCTGAGTACATCATTCATTAATCTCATGAAAGTAGCAGGAGCGTTAGTTAAGCCAAAAGGCATAACCAACCATTCATACAATCCCTGCTTTGTTTTGAAAGAAATCTTCCATGCATCTTACTCTGCAACTCTGACTTGATGGTATCCACTATGCAAGTCTAGTTTGGTGAAATAAACAACTTCCTTCAATTGATCTAAAAGATCATCTATGCGAGGAAGGGGATAACGATTTTTGATTGTTATCTTATTTAGTGCCCAGTAATTAATGCACATTCTCCATGAGCCATCTTTCTTTCTCACCAAAACGATTGGTGACCCACATGGTGATGTGCTAGGCCTCATGAATCCCTTCTCAAGCAACTCCTGCACCTGCATCTTGATTTCAACATTCTCTAAGCAGACAACCTGTACATTCCAATGTTAGGCAACGAAACATCTTGCTGCAAAATAATATCATGTACTATTCCCTTTTTGGGTGGTAGACCTTTAGGTTCTTGAAATAAGACATCATACTCTAGAACAACTTTTTCTATATCAGCTTGTTGTTCAGCATTACAACCCTCAAATACATTGGTTTTATCAGGTTTCTTTTCCTTTACAACCATCAACAAGAATTGTTTGCATGAATTTATCATTGTTTTCATCTGCCCCGAGTTTATGAGAGTATAATTATTCTTGAGCTTATTCTTACAAAGTATTTGATTCCATCTTTAACAAGCAGATACTTTTTCTCAGCGCTATAGAAGATAACCTTCCTATCATACAAGTAAGGACTTCCTAAAACAATTCCACATATATCCAAAGGAATTATGTCTAACTCAACCTCATCTACAAATGCTGACCCAAAAGAAAACTTGAGTTTGCACTGTCTAGTCACTTGTAGTTGTGCTTTATCATTCAACCAACCTAATGGGTATGGTTTCTTATGAGGTTTAATCGCTAATCCCAATTTCTTTACAATTGCTTCAGAAATCAAATTTACTTGTGAGCCACTATCAAGCAAAGTATCAATCTTTTGATATTTGGAAACAACTCGAATATGGAAAAAATCATGTCTTTTTCTCTCATTTTCTTCATCAATAACAGATTGAGCAGAATTGCTAGTAGATGCTTCAGAATTCTTACCTTTTATACCTGTGGCTACAATAGTTGTTTCATCTCCTGAGTCTGACCCCAAATCCTTCTGAATAGCTGCAACAGTCTTCTTCTTCTTGCCCTTGGACTTCTTAGGTCTTAGCTCTGGATGCAGAATCCAACAATGCTCATCATCATGCCCATCCTTTTTATAGTGAGTGCATGAAGCTTTGCTTTTCTGTGCAGTTTTAGCCTTCCTTGCTTTCCACTTCTGCTTTCTTTTCTCCTTGCTCTTACTTACAGTGGGTTGGGATGGTCCCCCAACTTTTGGATTTCCATTATTTCCTCTAGCTTCTAGATGAGTAGCTTGTACAAATACCTCATCTATACTAGTGGGATTGAACATGAGGATGGTATGCCTCATGTAGCTGTGTATACCACCAATGTACTTCAAAAGAGTCTTTGGTGAGTCTAATGAGATCCCTAGAATCAATGCTCTCTTTCTAAACTCTTGAGTGTACCCTTGCACACTTTTCCCTTTCAACTGTCGAAGAGTTTGCCAACTCATCATGGCTTGTTGCATGTAGGCCAATGGATAGAACTGCTTTTTGATTGCAGAAACAAATTCACTCCAGACAGAGATGGTCTTACCATGTCTTTTCATATCAGCTTGGGTTCTTCCTTCCCACCAAACCAAGGCAGTGCCTCCTAGGCATAGGCTTGCCAGCTGAATCTTGCTCTTGTCTGAGTCTATGTTCTGTACTCTGCAATACACATCAATTTGTCTAATCCAATTGTCCAACTTTTCAGCATTTAGCTCTCCATCATATATAGGCAAATCAAATTTAACATCTAACTTCAACAAAGATGCTTTCTTATTATGCACAGGGCTATTAGGAGGTGTGAGAAAGCTTTCTTCTTTCCCTTTTCCTTTGGACTGGTCATGGAAGTGAGACTCATCTTCTTCTTTATCTTGTTTAGAATTTGATGAATCTTCAACCTTATGCTTGCTAAAGTCCTTATACATTTCTTATACCATAGACTTTATAGCTAGGAAACTTTCTATGAATTGAGGGTCTGGCCCCACAGAACCTTCCTCTGACATCGTCTTCCGAGGATAAACTCTCCCAATTTCAGGATTAGTTTTGACCAACTCTCCTTCTCCTAATTTTAACTTTGATCTAGTGAGCATTCAACAGCTAACCAACACAAGCTTGTCTAACCTTACAACCTTAAGCTCTGATACCACTTGATATGATAATCACCCTATAAGTGACCTCAGTTAAAGATTAATTGAATAAAGGTATTACAGACTCATGTTCTGGTGTGTGTGTGTCTATGTTATTTAGGCAACAGATTGATCAGATTGCAAATACACAGACACTTGAAATGGAAAGACAACAGAGAAATACAGTAAGCATATACAAGAACACAAGAAATTAATAAAGAGTTCACCCTATCCTCCAGGGCTACATCTTTGGTCCAGCTCTCAGTGGTGGCCTTATTTTATTGTGTCTTAAGTAGAGAATTACAATGCAGGAGCTAAATATGAGTCTCCTAAAACAGATTTGCTTGGCATGGTGGTTCTTCGATTCCCCAAGCCATTGGAGTGCACAGACTCTTTTGCCTACCAGATTTTCGACCTCCCTGGTCTGATAGATCCACTCAGGGATGGCTTGAATCTCTCAAGCTCTCTGGTGCTAGACGCTGCCTTTGGTCAGCTCGGCCCTCTGTCTTCTTTCTTCTTTTCTTTGCTTCACTGTCTTCTTTGCTTCTCTGTCTTCTGTCTTTGGTTCTCTGTGTCTTCTATTCTCTGTATGTGGCTTTAAGGCCATTTGGGCTCATGGATATTTGGTTCCTCTTCCACCTTCATCGGATCGCCTTCTGTAACTATGCTTAGAGTCCCCTGTTCGACGTCATCATCAGGCTCACAGGGAGTGGCCACATGTCCTCCTGTAAACGACGCCAGCCAACTTCGTTGGTTCAATTCTTTGGTTATGTCGTGGAATGAGTCTTCCTCCACCGTGGTGGTCAAAGTGGACCTCAAATCCTTCTAAATCGTGGCTTATTCCCTCGTTAAATTTGGTCTTGCTATCGGGCGCAATGTCAACCGTCTGATCTGGATCCCCCAGATCCAACGCCATCTGCTCATTTCGCGCGGTTGACTTGCTCGACCGTTAGTGCGCAATGAGTGGTGATTTTCTCTCTCCTCCGCTTGCCACGCATCGATCGCTGAGTGGGATCGCTCCGATTTCACCAAAACTGCTTATAGCCCAAGGAGCCCCCGATCAATACCGTCGGTTTCGGAGCGGGTCTTGCCTTTTAGCTTTTAGCCTTTTCGCCTTTTTTCCTTCGGTTCTCCGGCTCTCCATGCGATCAAGCGCTTGGGGCTTCTCCATTTTGAGGGTTTTCACCCTGTGATGCGCGAATAACGCTAATCGTGTATCAAAAACTCCTTCTGTTTCCCTATCTGGGCCTCCCAGGGGCTAATTTCGCCTCCCGCGCAGTCTCCATGTTCCTCGGTCAGCGCGCTTTAACTGAGGTCCTCGTTATTCCATGCTGGCTACTAACTGCCACTGGTTTAGAGGTGATTTTGATCGCTATTCTGAATTCTTTGATGTCTGTCCCGACCTGATACAACCATGGTTCTTTTGGTTATTCTTCATGGATCCAATTCAAATCATCGACAGAGCATTTGACACAGACAAGACAACATTAACAACATATACAACACATTTACAAAAAGATTCATATAATTGCATACAAATCAGTTCATACACAAATACGTAAGTTAAATAACCTATATCATTAAGGCAACCAAAAAATTCCAACTACAATAACAACATATGCATGAAAATGTGCTAGCTCTTATTATATAAAAGTGTAAGTTCCAATCATACAATACATCCACATAAACCTGCTAGCCCCATCAATGAAACGTTATAGTGACATCCGCTTGCTCCTCCAAAGAGATGTACTAGCTCCGTGCAGTGGAGAAGCCAAGGCGCGTTACAATATTGTCCAAGCTTTCTTCAAGATAGTCTTAGTAGAAGCTTGGCTGACCAAAATCCAATACAATGAGTTATGAGGGGTTATTTATAGAAAACGGTGGGGTGACCCTTGACATTCCCCTTTGTGACCATTCAACTACCCTCATGACTCTTCACCTACTCTATGACTGTTACATCCACTATTGAGACTTGACTTACACTTGACATGACTCAACATTACAATGCACATGTACCCATGTGAACAATGGATTGAATAAGCCAAACTAGACATCATTTTGACTTAGACAACTATAGAAGTCCAATTGCTCGACATCCTCATGCTGATCAACAATAAAATATTGATGCCAAGATTGGTAGTCCTTGATAGTGTACGTGTGTTCTGCCATGACATCTGTCTGAAACCTGAACCTTTCCTCCATAACATCTGGGTACACTGCTCGGGCTCCTATGTCCAACTCATCTGAGAGCATAAGCATCATTGTCTTCAATGTGGCCAGACCAAAAACGTACTTGCGCATGATGTTTGCACTGATAGGCAAGTATGGGCTGGTGGCGGTGTGCATCAACTCGTCGAAGTACGAGTCAAGCTCCTATCAGACTTGCTTCTTTGTCTTTGCCTGGGTGAGAGTCCCAAGTGATGGGATCGCATGAGTGTGCACTATAACATCCATGCTCTTGAATACTCGTGCATGGGAAGTCTATATGCTAGTGATGAGTTGCGGTAGGTCTTCATAGTTCTGAATCTGACTCTGGATACATGCTTTTAGCTCAACCGCATTGGCCTTCATCATCTTTGGCAAGTGAAGGAGTGAGCTTTTGTACTTCATCATCCATGCTTACATGTTATCAACAACAACATGTATGTTCTTCAAAATGCGTGCTCTTCTCACACATCATTGCTGCCATCCGTGGAGATGGACGACTTCTTGGTGCACGATACCAAACTTGGAGTACAATGCTCACATAACTGTATCAAGGGACAATACTTCATCTAGTATTTCCTTCTTTAGTTCAGCTTGGGTGGACATTGTCACCAAGTCCCCTCCTTGCTTGGTCACATGTAGTTCCTTCGCCATTCGCTCATTCTCAACTATGAGGAAATGAACACTTGAGCTAGTGGCTTCGGCATACACTCTAGTTGCATCAGCCAAAGTAGCTGGATGCTTGTGTAGATCAGTCACGATCACTTGTTCTTCAACTTGCGTAGGGGATGTTTGGTCCTCCAGAGTCAGTACTCTGTGAGACTGCACAACTCGATGATGATATTTGTCAAAGGAGATGTTGTGCACCTTTGCTTCTCGCTAACCACCGAGGATCTAATTGCCTCCTTGCTCATTTGAGACTTGCTCATCATCTGGATGAATTGAAGTGGGCGAGTTAACCTCTTTGTGGTGAGGCATGAGGTTTGTGTCTTGTTCCAACTCCTGCTGCTCCATGTCTGCATCTAATTGTTCAAGCACCTATTCTATCTCATCATCAAAGTCTTGCCCCTGCAATGGTTCACCCTGTTCACTTGATGCCAGTTGTTCAGATGAATCAACTACTTGTACGGGCACTGCTTCATCTATCTGCACGTGATGCGCCCCCTGCGATATCTATTGCTGCTATGCTTCCTTCTCCTTTTGGGGCAGCTCTTGTTATTTCCATAGTTGCTCCCTCAGCTCATGCAACTCCCTCTCTGCTTCTTCCATTCTCTTCTTATCCCTTTGCCTTCATGCGATTCGCTTGTTGCACTGCTGCCTCTTTGCCTGAATAACCATAGCTGCTTGATCTACAAGTGGATTTGCTCAAAACTTACAACTTTGCTCCTCCTCCATGTGGTCGAAAATCTTCCTCTTTCCTTTGTCGTGCACAAGTATGCTTCGCTTTGCTGCCTCTACTGCTGATACTGCTGGTGCTCTCCATGATAGTGTTTCATGCTACTTTTCCAACCACTCTTTAAGCCAACCTGTTCATTGGGTTCAGAAGAATTGTAGTAATACCTCCATGAGTCTTCCTCAGCCCAATGAAATGCCCCATGGATCTAGTTGAACTGAACTCTCATGCAGTGATCCTTCACAATGCAATGTGGGTCATATGGGTTGATGCTTCGGAGGTCGAAACGGTACTTATTCATCTGTTCTGCTTCGACATCTGCTTGCTTGATACTGCAAATCTCATATAACCCAATCCACAATGGAAGAGTGGGCCAAGGTGCCTTCTTCATCCGCTGTAGTCTAGTTGTCAATCTTGCTGAGATATGATACGCTACTTACTGCATGACAAGTACATCCAAGGCAAACTTTGGTAGAACATCTGGAGGCTTCTTCGCATTGAAAATTCAAATGAAAGTGTCGGATAGTGAGGCATACCAATCTGTAATGCCTAACAATGCCTCCATTGCTTCCTTTGACATGCAGGGTAGATCCTGTTCGAATATCAACCTATACACTGGGGTGACAAAATGGTCGAACAACTGTATGATTACTCCCCTGAAGCTGCATTCGGACAACAACTTGAAATATGTGTTCACAATAGCCTCTGCTGCTGACCATGCCCACTCCAAGCCCAGGAACTCATGGCGGGCACAAATTGCATATAGGATGTAGGAGGACATGTAAATATCTGCATGCATACCCTCGGGTGACTTTCTAGCCTTCGTGACTTGTTCCTTCAGCTGGTGAGCCAGTATGTCAGACTAGTTGCATGGTCTTCCTTCTCTAGCCAGTTGGTCCAGTGCGATCACCTAGCTCTGAGGGAAGGTTTCAGTGCTTGCTTGGCCACTCTGTCGACATGCGAATATGACCAAGTATTGGTACACCTTCCTCAATATCTTTGTCATGTAGATCTGGTTGAGTGTCATCCTAAAACGAGTTGGCTCCTTTACCCAATCCTTCAGAATGTCTCTGGAATTACCTTTGCTACTGGGCAAGCTGAATGGAGGAATCATGATAGTCATAGAATCTGACATCTGATACATCTCATCATAATCTCATGCTTAGAAGGTTTCAAACTTCATCCCACTAACAGTTCTCAAGGTCATCGTCTCGGGGTTAGTGTGAGAGACGATCCAATGAATCAGGTCCGCGCATGGGAATGCGGGGTATCTGCATGAAATCCGGTACAAGCCGGACTTGTGAATGTTCACGTACACTTGACGATCTTCAAGGTCTTCCCCAAAAGTGTCTGCGAATGTTTCATTAACCTTTTGCCACTTCAGTTTGATGTCCTTGTCTAGATACAACTTCGTATCTTCATAGATCTGCAGACTAGAGGACACCTGCTCAATTGATGCTCTAGTTGCAACTCCATCAGTGTCCTGTGATCCTATTCCCTTGGAAGCCATTGAGATAGATGAACACTTGAAAGATATGGAAACAAGCAGCATGCATGGAAAGAAATATGTCAATGGAAACAAAGAAAATCCGTGGAAGGACACAACACATACTTGGGAAACTGATGAGAAATATGGCTCAAATTTTACTGGGAGGCTGGGTGACTAGCAGCCATAACTACGCAAAAGGCAGTCTGGGATGTTTGGGAGGCAGGACTAGTTGTCGGATCTGTGAAATGTGCAATCCAGTCAGGCAGCTGGCTGCTAGGATTGTGTAATGCACAATTCCAGCTGGGAAGGACTGCTAGCCCAGGGACGGATTTGCACAATTTCTTGGGCCAAGTAGCCACTGTCCTCCAGAAATGTGCAAAATAGTCCTCGAGGCTAGTGCTGGGCAAGAATGCGCATTTCTAGGGAGGAATGTGAGCCTTCCTTCCCCAGATTGTGCAATGCAGCCTTGGTGAAGGTAGAGCCCAGGTCAAAGTTGGCTCGACTCGCTGACGGGAAACTGAAAGCAACTAAAACAATAAATGCATGGTAACACTAAGTGATAGCACAAGTGATTGACAATGCATGCAAAACTAATCAATTTCTTGGCTTGGTTGGAACTTACTAGTGCAATCTTGAATTCTCTTTCATGTGTTTATGATGAATGATTTCCCATCCTTAATGAGGTTGTCCTAGCTAGCTCTTTATATTAAGATTGCATCCCACATATACATGTAGGGATTCCCAAACATGATTCCACATGCATCTAGTAATACATCCATTTCTACTTCATTAATATATTAAGGAATGGTAACAAATTTTATTCTATTGTGTTTTGTGAAAGTTAATTTCCACATCATTATTTACCCATCACAATGGATACATGATAATATTATCACAAACCTCCAATTCATTTTTATTGACTAGATCCGTTGATATGATATTATCCTGCGAACATGTGTCTATTGGGGCATCAATATTGGTCTTCTTGACTTGGATCTTAATATGGAAGAGTTTGGTCATCTCCTTCTCTTCCTGGTGATGAAGGCTTCTTAGATTCACCTCCCTTTTCACTTATGTGCATAAAACATTCTCATAAATGTTGGAGTTACTTTCCACCTGATTTCTCAAATTCAAGGTGAGAAGATTTTTTTTCTTCTCATCCTTCTTCCATTTCTTTGGGATCAACTTTGGAAGTAGTTTCCAACAATTCTCCTCAGTGTGAACATCAATCTTGTAGTGGTCTCCTTAGTGTGACCATCAATGTTGTAGTGGCTTCAATGATTCTTAGGATCCTTGCACTGATGAACAATGGTTGTTGTAATCTTATCCTCTCCCCCTTTCCATATCTTCTTCCCTTCCTTGGAAGCTTCCTACTTTTCATTACATTTTGAACCACTTGAATTCCCTTTCTTTTGGCCTATTATTTCCAAGTGTTGTGCTTGTGCACTCGCCTTGTTCATTGTGCTTGGTTTGAACAACATCACTTGCTTTTGTAGACCCCCCAAGTCTAGAGTTAGTGGGAGAAGAATATCTATGGTATACTCTACTAGGAACACCTTGGTTCCCAAGAAAGGGTGTATTTGTTGCACTTGGATGAGGCAACAAAAATAATACAATTGAGGAAGGTGTTGAAGGTGATGATGGGAAGAGGGGAAATTTTGAGAGTGGAAATTTATCTTAAAATTTAGGAACCTTGGCAAATCTTACTAGTCTCTAATATGCAAATTGTAAAATATTTGGCAATATTTTTGTAAAAAATTCAACTTTCTAATGATCTTATAAAATTTTGATGAATCATTTTTAGAAAAAATGGAAAATAACAATTATTTTTTAGAAAACTGATGGAAAATTAGTCCGTTTGCGAATATTATCCCTTAATTTTTCCCTTGATGGGAAAGATCAAAATAAATTGAAGCAAGAGATGGGTATGAAATTTTCCTTATTTCAAAGAGGAAGAGCTATCCCAATGGTGATAAATGGGAAAAAACTAGAACACTTGATGTGAACGTTAATAACATGGAGATCCATGATAATTTAAACAAGTTCCCTACTTGGATGATCATATAATTGGAATAGGATGTTAATAGAAAAATAAAAAATTAAACCTAAGTAACCTAGTTAAAAATAACCTAACTTTATATAGATATGGTTAAAATCAAAGAGATGAAAATTTTGGAGGATATTAGCACTACATTGGATGTTAAGGAATTAGGAACCACAAGGGCTTGGAATATGCATGAGACCACATGAAATATACTTAAAAATTTAGTAGATGACTAGTAGGAAGAGAACCTCAAATTAAAGATAGGGGTCACTTAGTTGGAAGTTGCACTAAGATTTGAACATTCGTTTACACAACCAATCTAGAAGAGATTCGTAACAAGATCGTCAAGGCAAACGGAGCTCAAGAGCTATTGTACATGGTAAGGAAAAGTATGTTTGTTAATATTGAGGATAGAATGGCAATGTTATTTAGTCAATCAAGTTTTTTTCTTTCTAGAAGGATTCTTTCAAGGAAAAATGATTCAAAATTGAACTTCAATATTATATGAATTTTAAAAACTATGTAGATACATTCATTAAGAAACTAGTTGACATGAAAAAGCATAAAAGATATGAGGATAATATTTCCTCAAATAATAGGTTGAAATAGATTGGAGGAGGTTGGGACATAATTAGGATTGTGTTGTGCTCTACAACAACCCCCCATTTCATACATATTTTTATTTTTCAAAACTATAATATGAAATGGGTCCCTTTTCATTTAAATTGGTATCAACTTATCCTTATTCAAAAGGTCCGAAACGAAATAAAACATTATAAAACCTTTTTGATAAACCAATTAATTGGTCTTATAATAAAGAATGAGTAATCTTTTATTATTGCGATAAAGCGATCTCAAGATCACATATCGCAATGACAAAGGATGCATAACTTAAAAGACCCATCAATTTTCCCCAATGCGACAATGCACAAATGGATATCGGATATAGGGAAGGCAAGTGATAATAACAAAAGGCCCCTCTTCGCTTCGATGTGATATCGCTATCGGCGATCGGGGATGTACCATGCATGCATCTAAAGCCCTCATTCAAAACTCCCGATGCGAATTGGCGATATCGCTATCGGCGATCGGGGATTCCGAAAGGACACCAATATAACAACTTAAGCTTTCCCCCGATCGCCGATTGCGATAAAGCTAAAGCACAGATTTCAAAAAAGATTGATAAAAGTCGGGATATATTATGGTTATTTGGTATTAAAGGCCTTTCTCTTCCTGATAGTGATTCACTTACGCTCAACCGCCAAAACATCAAAGCCATGCTTAAATGAATCATTCGGCCAATAAACGATATGATGAGCATTTAAAGGATTGACAGGTTTAAATGGCCATTTAATGAAACAGTAAGGCCAAAATCTCTTCAGAGATTGTATCCGCGACCACCTTAAGTTAAATCCTCCATTATTCATTGATTAATATATCTCGTTCATATTTGGTTTGCGCTACCAATTCTCCGCATTACGTTCATTTTCTCTCCTGTGCAGAGCTCTTCCGAAGCAGCAAATTCAAGCCAATGGGGAAGAAATCTAAGAAAACTGCAACAACTTCCGCTTCGGCAGCTACAGGACAACACATTGCCGATCAAGGAGCAAGCAAAAAGGGACTGATATCTGACACCACATGTCTAGGACTCGGTAAAATTACTTGGCTGAGCATCTACAATCTGATTGAGGCCAAAGAGCTTGAGGTAACAACGGTGCAAGCCACAGCAGACACGAGTCGGAAGTCTGATGCTACTCTAAAGGATTTAGCCGACTCTTACCTTCATCGGATAGCAGCCCGAGAACAAATTCTCCCAATCACAAACAGGACATTTTGCACCATAGACGGGAGAGTCTTCGGCTCGTTTCAACCTAATGATTTGAGGCAAATGTACCATTTTCCTGCACCAGAGAAGAAGTACAACAAGGCATTCTTGGAGAAATTCAGGAATGAAAACGACATTGAATCAGAACCCATTCAGGATTGGAGGCAAAACCCAACAAAACACAAGCATGAGTCTTCGGGTAAGTACTCTGCCGATTCCTTGTGTTCTCCTTATTGTTATGCCAGGGTAATGATGTGTAGGTTGTGGGGGTTACATGATTCCACAAACTTCACTATAGAGATGGTGCCTTTGATGGAGGCAGCATGCAATAGTGAAATAATGGATTGGGGAAATATACTGTCTGATAAGTTAGCAACCGCAGTTCTTGAATTTAGAAACAAATCCCGCATTACTGAAAGGTTCATTCCCCCATTTTACTATAGTGCCTACATCCTGGACACCCTGTGTTTTAATTCCGAATTTCCTGTGCTCAGGTGGGCATGGACTCCACAAGACCCCATGCCCATTCATATATACCACCAAAAGTTATGGAAAGCCCACTATAAACACCATTTATATCAAGTTTGCAATGGTTTTATGTTACCCATTCACTATGCCATTTTTGACAAACCTGCTCCTAAGATTTCCTACCAAGCGGAGATTGACTTGACAGCCATAGGGAGATGGTTCGGAGAAGAAAAATTCACCTATGTAAGAGTTTTCGGCAGCCAGGCCAAGCCTCATGTCCTCCCTTTGTATATACCCGACAAACTATTAGCCCGAGAGGTAGCATATCAGATTACATCCGAAGGAGTTACACAGACTCTAAGGAATAAAAAGAAGCAGGTTTGGCCTTCTTTTCCTCTAAGATGTGGTGTCTACGCTCTGCATGACTTTAAACATGCAGAGAAAGAAGCAGATAAGATTAAGGCACTGAATCTCGCCACTCTTCCTAATAGGCGATTTGATCCCAACAAAGTCGCCTACAATGCACTTGAACAGGCAAAATTAAATAAGTTTGACCATCAAGATGATATGTTTGATGACCTGTTCTCCTTAGCCGAGTCGCTATTCCAGGTTAAATCACTAGCCAGAATGAAATATCAGGATGACGAGTTAGTTGAATTTAACAGACTTAGAGAACAGAGGTTGCAAACTCTGCCTCTAGATCTGTTAGCAACAACCCCGATGATAGAATCAAGCGAGCCTGAGCAGCGACTCACTAATGAACCTCTTGCTACATCAAAAATTGCTGGAGAATCCAAACAAAAGAGCAGGAGGAAGTGCAGAGAAAAGAGCAGGAAGAAGTGCAGAGAAGAGAGCAAGAGGAAATACAGAGGAAAGAACAGGAGCAGAGCAGCACGGATGTGAATGTAGATGCCCAGATTGACCCAAAATTTCTCCAGGAATGGCAGCAATTCGACTCAATCATAAGCAATCTTGAGAGCTCAAAGGAAGTCGATACATCAAAAGCGGCTGACACAAGGAGACAACATCTAAAGAGGTTCCAAGTGGAACCAGCGGCCTACCCATTTCTACAGGAATAGAGATAATTCCTAAGGATCCTTCCGATCAGATTGTTTTGCAAGTGGAGGAGATACCTCCATTGGATGTCTTTTACAGCCCAAAGCACATGGCTGTAGTAAAAAAACATCGGAAAAGGAGAAGGACTGATCAACCTTCCCTATTCCCTGAACAAACAGTGACAGTTAATGTGGTCTGGAAAGAGGAATTTGATCCTTCTGATGACCTTACTAAATTGTCCCAATATGCTGGAGCCTATTCGGCAGCCACCATGGACAAGGCATCAGAAGTGACTAATCTGTTAAGAGAAAAGGACCAATCAATCGCCTCGCTACAAGTACAATTATCGGAGGCACAGCAAAAGGTAGAGCAACTTGAACAGCAGTTGTCTACACAGCAACAAATAAACAATCAATTGAATAAACAATTGCAGGAAGAAAAAAAGAGAATTGATTCAATTGCCATTCAAAAGCAGAAGGATCTGTCAGAAGCGTTGGAAAAATTGAAAGCAGTGCATGAACAGATGGGGAAATCTAAAGATGAGCAAATTGCTCAATTATCAGCCCAAATAGAAAAGTCCAAGAATCTTCCACAGCCAGCTGAGTTCAGAGCCGAAGCATTACAGATTAACAAAGCATTGGTGACACAAATAAGGCTGTTATGTCAACAAATCGCTCAAGCAGAACCTTTATGTGACTTAACAGCATCAATAAGTGATAAATCGGTTGATGCTAGAACAGATTTGGAGCAGGCCGATGAGACCTTGACCAATTTTCTTGAGTGGCAAGACACTGATGAGGGACAGGAAGCTAATTTGCCAAAAATCCTAGAATCACATAAAGAGATCCTGTTTATGGAATGGTAGTCCCAGTTAATGAAGGCAGAGAGAGCAGTTTCCAGATGCAAGTTAACCACAAGTAATTTGGTTGAATTGATTAATGATACTCTCTACTTATCTAACATGATCTCTCAATGTACCCCAGGTAAATTGCTATCGGCTAAAACATTGGAGCAGTCATGTTATCAAGAGCTGGAGAAAAATGGGAGATTGATCGCAGGTATTAACAGTTTGACTTGGGACACCTATTGGTTGTTCCTAGTCAAACCATACAGCCAGAGAGCCGCCCTCAAGTGCCTGACAGATGCAATCGGGTGTATCATTCCCGATATACAAGATGCCACCTATGCTGCCCAACTCAATTCTTGTCTCAACTGACCACCAGAAGTGGAACCAATGCTTGCAATATGCCAACTCAGGTTGAAAGGCAAACAGCCTAAGTGATGAATCATGCTGCCGACTGCCAGATTGCCGTGAGGAAGATATTCCGAATCAAGTTGTACCAATTAAGTAGGATTTTAATTTCATAGTTAGTTAGTTTTAGTCAAGTATTTATAGACCCTTTCAATGCATTGGAAAGGGTCGTAAATTTTTGTATATGACTTAAACCTGAAGTTGCACTACTGTACTTCAGGGATATTCTTTTATATAGACTGGGCCAATTATTCCAATTTTGATAGCGAAGCTTTTATGTGGATGTGCACTATTGCCTTTGTTTAAAAGTATTTTTGCGTCGAAAGAAGGAATTCAAATAGAAATTGATATTGGGAATGATTTGCAGCTCATATGGTACTACTATCTATGTCTGAGTTCATTCTGCTTATGTGAATTGTTGTTTGATCGCTCTTGCTATTATCGGATATATGCGTGTGTTTTTAACAGCATTCTTTACAATTTCCACTATTGGATGTTTACAGCATGCTTTTCTTTTATCATACATGTATCGGTAATATAAAAGGATAAGTGTAACAATGTTTTGTTAATCACTTTGTTCAACTACTTGAACAAAGTGATCATTAAGTAAATGAATGTCTATGTTTATTGTGTAGAGTCATCTATATGCCTATCTATGAACAGAGATCATCAAGTGTTGCACTTAAAAGAATAGAAGCCTCCCGGGATAGAATAGTCATATATGTTTTTGCTGTTGGATTAAGTCATCCATTCGTTATCATTTATTAGAAACCAATCACTCATCCATCCCCTTTTATTCATTATTGGGAAACTGGTCCCATTATATCCAGTTGGAGCCACCATCCCAAACGGAAAAGGAGTTGTATTAAGGTCCGGACCGGGTGGTTATCCCCCAATGTTGATACAACGATTTTCGGGGCATCAACATTTTTGGCGCTAGAAGGAGGGCCTAACTATGAATGGCGAGCAAATCCAAATCTACAGACCATTCTGAGAGTAAATCTCCCTCCACATCACCTCGTACTTCCCAATTGCATGCTGGTTCTCCAGTATCCAAGCAAGAAGAAGAGGAATCAACTACCACTGCTCAAATCCATAACACTCCAGAACGATTAAGTCCTGAATCCCCTGAAGTTCAGTTACTCATCCATAAACTTCAAGGCTTCTCGATATCACCACAGAAATCTGAAGTATCTCAAAGCAGTGAGACTTCGCAATTCAATCTACCTCATCCCCTCACTAGACTTCAGAGTGGAAAGCTCGGTATTGAACCCACTGAGCTGCCCTTACCTAAAAGGAAAAGGGCAAAGAAGAACACTGAAGGATCTGACAGTGAGGCACTTTCATCCACATCCTCCATCTCATCTTCGCCTATGCGAAGTCAACCATCCACTCCCTCATTACACATTGTTGTTCATCGGGGATTAGGAACTTCAACATCCCAACCTCCTCAATCCTCAATATCAAGTCCTTCCCAAACATATGCAATTTCATCAGCCATCTCATCCCCTACTGGTGTTTCAATGGCAAATCCATGGAATAGACCTGGTGCGGTCAATATGCCTGCACCATTACATGCATTACCTGATGCTCCTGAAAAATGGCTACCCAAGTTTAACCCAGATGATGGAATACAGGCTGAGGAACATATTAATAACTTCATGTTATCAGTTAACTTGAAAGGAGTGATGGAGGAAGATGTTGTCGTTAGACTTTTCCCTTACACTTTGCAAGGATCAGCAGGATCCTGGTATTTTTCCTTGCCTTCTGGATCCATTACCAGTTGGACCATTTGCCAAGAGCAGTTTCTCACTAAGTATGGTGATGATAGATCTTTAGCCACATTAATAAATGATCTCTCCAATATTAGAATAGAGCATAGGGAGCCGATTAAAGAATTCAATGCGCGATTCAATAAACTCTTGAATAAAATCCCAACGGCCTCCAAACCAAGTGAACAAATCAGAAGTGAGTGGTATATAACTGCCCTACCTGCCAATATAGCTATTTTTGTAGACAGGGCCGGAAAACCAACTTTAGCTGAAAACATGAAAGAAGCACTTGCTGTGGAGAAACGTATTAATGCTCTAGAGAAGAAAGCTGCTCTTGAAGATAGAAAATCCAAAAAAGTTTCTTTTAAAGATGATTCAAAGAAGAAAACCCCTAAAGATCCCTATGATATGGAAGGTCTGCAAAAAGTCCTTAAGACTTTGTCAAATGAAATGGTTGAAATCAAAAAACAAGTAGCAGAAACCTCAACTAAAAGGCCCTTTAGAAATTTCAAGAAAACCAAATCAAAACCACCAAATGTTATATCTAATGCAGATTTAGACCCTGAGGAAGAAGAAGAAGAGGAAACAATCCCACCAACTGATGAAGAAGAGGAAGTTGTTGAATGCCATGGAATGTGGGATTTTATACTGCCTAACTCCGATACAGAAAATGAACAAGAAGCCTTTCCTGTCACCACTAGGAGTAAAGGTGCCCCTGAACCCATCCAGGCAACTTCAAAGAAAAGAAGTGCAGGTGCTACTACTACAAAGGAAAAGGTATCCACAAGGAAGCCAGCTGCAACAGTTCCTCAAAATCAACCTTCATCCTCAAATATACCTTCAACATCTAAAACGTTGGTAGTATCTGATTCAATGGATTACAATATTGTTGATGATATGAAGAAAACTAAGGCAAACATTACTATGTTTGAACTTAGTAAACTAAAACATCAGCAGAAATTGCTTCTCAAAGAATTGAATGTTGTTCCTTCTTCACCTCTTCCCAGTGCTAAAGCTGCAAATGATTCAAGACAACCACCTTCTAGCAGGATTGAAGCTACTGATACGATTCTGATTGGAGACAGATCCAATTCCCATACTCCTCCTTTCCTATTAACCTATGAGATTTATAATCGTAGTCTGCACAATTGTTTGATTGACTCAGGGGCATCCTCAAATATAATGCCAGCTTCGATTTGTTCCAAACTGAACATTGAGCCCCAAAAATCTGCAATTCACATTGTACAGTTAGATAGGACCAAGGTACAGGTTGTAGGAGAAATTAACTCTGTAACTATCAGATTATCGGCCGATCCACGAGTACTTCAAAGAATTGATATCTTAATTGCCGATATACCTGAATTTTATGGTTTAATCTTGAGTAGGGATTGGTCTGAGAAGCTCCATGGGTATATTTCAACCGATTGGTCACACATGTGGCTACCCTACAAGGGAAAGCCAAATCAGATAAAAATCAATCGGGAAAAGCACATGACCCACACTGTTATAGAATTTGAACAGGAGAATCAACCAATAGCATTTAATAACAATATCTTGGGGAATATTTCATCTGAATCATTCTTTGGAAATTTCACAGCCCAACCATCTCCTTTCTCAGTGAACAATTTTACATCTCAGATCGAAAATTATTCACAAACAGATAGGTCAAGATGTTTTAATGATACTGAGAAAACTGTAAATAACATTGTTGATAGTTCTTTATTTTGGTCTCTATATTTTGATGGCTCTAAGTCTAACGAAGGCTCGGGAGCAGGATGTATCTTGGTTAGCCCTCAGGGAGAAAAAAAAATGCTGTCCTATAGGTTGGAGTTTGAATGCACAAACAACACAGCTGAGTATGAAGCCTTAGTCCAAGGACTATACAAAGCGATTGGCCTTAAGGTTCAATATTTGAAAGTGTTCGGCGATTCAGAAATTATTATCAAACAGGTGAGAAATACGATTCATTGTCTTTCAAATCACCTCAAGCATTATCAGTCGCTGGTGCAAGAACTCACCTCTCACTTTTCAGCATTCAATATTTCTTCCATTCCTAGGTCTCAAAATTCAGCAGCCGACTTGCTAGCCAATGTTGCTTCCAAACTCCTACCTTCCGAAGATTATAGCCCAGATAGATTTTCAGTAGAGTTGCTTTTTAGACCATCAATTCCTGACAATGTCACTAATTGGAGAGTATTCAATCACGATGAAGACATCTTACAATTTTTGACTTCTGAAAAGTCCTACAATGATCAGATCATAGAGGAAAGTGAGCATGATCTTCAGATGAGAGAAAAGCATGAGGAAAACTCAATACCGAAGCCTGTGGTGAAGCTTGAGGATCTTTATGATATTAAAGACAGGTTTAAACATGTGACCAATACTAAGCTCCAAAGTTCCACCTTAAGGTTTGAATTGATAAATCTTGGCATTGAGCAAAATCCTCAAAACATTAATCTAGGATTAGGACTTTCTGTGGAAGAAAAGACAGCATTAATTAAACTGTTAAGGAAAAATAAACATGTCTTCGCTTGGAAATGTGATGATTTAAAGACATATGATACATCTATTATCCAGCATACCATTCCAATGCTTGCCAAACAAAAACCAGTTCAACAGAATCTCAGGAAAATACATCCGAACTTAGAGAGTCAAATAAAATCAGAACTCAATAAACTCTTGAAAGCTAAGATTATTTTTCCTGTTCGGCACTCAAACTGGGTCTCCAATATGGTGCATGTTAGGAAGAAAAATGGCGATATCAGGATTTGTATAGATTTTAGAAATCTGAATAAGGCAAGCCTAAAAGATAATTTCCCATTACCTACTATGGAGCAGATACTCCATTCAGTAGCAGGCTCTGAGTTGATGTCCTTTTTAGATGGTTTTTCAGGATATAACCAAGTTTTGGTCCATCCTGATGACAGACTCAAAACTACATTCAGAAAAAAATGGGGAACTTATGCTTATCAGAAAATGCCTTTCGGACTTATTAATGCAGGAGCCACGTTCCAAAGAGCGATGGATATAGCTTTCAAAGGATTGATCAACAAAATAGTAGTTGTCTATTTAGATGATATTATTGTATTTTCTAAGAAGAGATCCAATCATTTGCATGATTTAAACCAAATCTTTGAACGCTGCAGAAGGTACGGTATTTCACTCAATCCCAAAAAATCCTTCTTCGCTCTTAATCAAGGAAAGCTCTTGGGCTTTATTGTTTCCAAAGATGGCATTTATATTGATCCGGATAGGATTAAAGAAATCTCTGAAATCCCTTTTCCTCATAATAAAAAATCCATGCAGTCATTTTTAGGCCAAATCAATTTTGTAAAAAGATTTGTTCCAGACTTTTCTCACATCATTTTGCCACTACAAACTATGATTAAGAAAAATTCAGTGTTTAGATGGGGATCAGCAGAAAAGGAAGCATTTGATTCAATCAAACAATCAATAATCAATGCTCCCGCTTTAAATACTCCCAATTTTTCTAATCATTTCACATTGTATACTATCGCATCTGATTCATCTTATGCAGTAGTACTCACTCAGATTAATGATCACAACTTGGAAGCACCTATTTCATTTTATAGTTCAAACCTGCAGGGTGCTGAACTGAATTACTCTGAAGTAGAAAAACAAGCCTTTGCTGTATATAAAGTTGTCAAACATTACAGACCCTTCATTTTAAAAGCCCATACAAAAGTTATAGTTCCTTTTCCTGCAGTAAGGCAACTATTAATCCAAAGGGAATTAGGTGAAAAAAGGGCAAACTGGGTTACAGCACTTCAAGAATATGACTTGGAAATCAAGCCAGCAAAGATTGTTAGAGGCCAAGGTTTTTGCAGGTTATTGGCAGGAGCATCCAACATTCAACAACCAGGTGATACAGAACACATCAAAGAAATCAATCAGATAAGTATTACTGATTCTGAATCACAATATGCAGACTTGATCTTTTATTTGAAAAATGGATATGCACCTCCTAACCTATCTTATAAAAACAAAAGGACCATTAGATTAAAATCCAGAAACTTCACAATCATTGATGATGTACTTTTTAGGCAAAATTATGATTCAATTTTATTAAGATGCCTAGAAAAACCTGAAGCACAAAAGGTTTTGCAGGAATTACATGACGGACCAGCAGGAGGACATTTTGGAGCTGACACAACAGCCCAAAAAATCATTCATGCTGGATACTAATGGCCCACCCTGTTTAGAGATGCTCATGAATATGTAAGGAAATGTCGAAGTTGCCAAACTTCTAGTGGAAGACAAAGAAAGCCAGCTTTCCCTTTGCAACCAGTCAACATTGAACAACCATTTGAGCAATGGGGATTGGACATCATTGGAGAAATCACTCCACATTCTCCCAAACAGCATAAGTATATCCTTACTGCCACTGATTATTTTACTAAGTGAGTTGAAGCGATTCCTTTAAAGACAACAAATTCTAAGGCAATTATGGAATTCATAGATCAATTCATCATTACCAGGTTTGGTGTCCCAAATGCTCTTGTTTTTTATAATGCATCTTATTTCTCTGGAAATGCTATGTTTGATTTCGCTATTAAAAGAGGATTTAAATTGAAATATTCTGCTAATTACTATCCCCAGGGTAACGGTTTAGCAGAATCTACCAATAAAAATCTAGTTAAGATTATTAAGCAAACTATCGAACAGAATCATAAAAACTGGCACAAATCTTTAATATTCGCACTATGGGCTGATAGGATAACACAGAAGGTTTCCATAGGTTCTTCTCCATTCAATCTTGTATATGGGAAAGAAGCAGTGCTACCAACAAATCTTGTCCTTCCTTCTCTAGCCCTAGTTCAGTTTATTGAAGAAAGCCCTTCTTCTTCTATTCAACTTAGACATGATCAAATCTTAAAATTAGAAGAGGAAAGAGAGAAGGCCAAAATTACTCATGCAAAACATCAGCAAATTATCAAGTCATCCTTTGATTCAACTTCATCCAGTTCAAAACAGTTGCAAGTCGGTGATCTAGTTCTGAAATGGGACAAAGCCCACGAACACACCAAGTTCCAGAAAATGTGGCTTGGACCATTTCAGATCTGCGAGAAGATAGGCCATTCGACATTCATATTACAAGATTTATCAGGTAAGAGAGATTCTCTCCCTGTTAATGGCCTCATCTTAAAGAAATTCTTCAATTGAGGAGGTAACCCCTTCTTCTTTTTTTAGTTTAGTGGAATTTGTAGTTTGTAGGACTATTAGGAAATAAAGTTGTAAGGTATCTTCCATTGAACTTTGCTGTATTTAAAAGTTGCTCAAAGAAGTAGTGTTGATATTTACTTTTAAAATAATAGAAGCCTTAGACAAAAGGGACAATTTCTAGGAAACTAGGTATAATTGCATTCTGAAACCACATTTCAATTTTTGTGAACTCTTCTCAAGGTTTAGAAGTATTGTAAATCATTTTATGTTTTCAAATTGGTCACAAAAAAGGTTATCAATATCAAAACAGAAACTAATCCAACTTCAGCATCTTCAACTCTTACCCTGTCATCCATTCTCTCTTAAGGAGAAAATTGTCCATCCCATTCATCAAAGTTTGTGATTACTCAGAGTGTAATTCTAAAATATTTGATATAAAAGATAAGGGGTCTTATTACAAGCCTGCTTACCATGATCATCGGGAAATAGTTTAACCGACATGACCAATACTGCATACCAAAACAGGGTAATGGCTTAGAATCATAAGACAAGGGGTCTCATCACGAGCCAGCTTGTTCGGTTAGATTACTACCAGTGAATGGCATTGTCAAAAAAGCTGGCCACCAAACCAGGACAATGGCTTTTTATCTTACAAAATAGCAGAAAAGTAAAAAGAAATACAAAATATGAAAGCATGTTTTGAATTCATTTTGTTAATCATACTCTGAAATGGATGGGATAATGGACAATAACGTGGTTAAAAGGTATCCCTGTCGAAACTATGAATGTTTGATGGCAACAGAGGCTCTACCTATGACAAAGGAGTCAATTTAAAAAGCTGATTTGGAAAGGTTTTCTGTTTTATCATTATCAACCAATAGAGGCCAATTTAAAACTTAGAATGTATCTAATTTTAACAAGAGAAGAAATTAGCAAAGATAGTTTTTATTTTATTTGGAATGCATATATACCTAGTTATATTAGAATTTTCCTCTTTGATGAGACTCCTATTTAGGGTAAGTTTACGTATTTCAGTACTTCTCAGAGAAAACTGTTTCTCCCAGTGAATCGCCAATTGTTGTGCTCTACAACAACCCCCCATTTCATACATATTTTTATTTTTCAAAACTATAATATGAAATGGGTCCCTTTTCATTTAAATTGGTATCAACTTATCCTTATTCAAAAGGTCCGAAACGAAATAAAACATTACAAAACCTTTTTGATAAACCAATTAATCGGTCTTATAATAAAGAATGAGTAATATTTTATTATTGCGATAAAGCGATCGCAAGATCGCATATCGCAATGACAAAGGATGCATAACTTAAAAAAACCATCGATTTTCCCCGATGCGACAATGCACAAATGGTTATCAGATATAGGGAAGGCAAGTGATAATAACAAAAGGCCCCTCTTCGCTTCGATGCGATATCGCTATCGGCGATCGGGGATGTACCATGCATGCATCTAAAGCCCTCATTCAAAACTCCCGATGCGAATTGGCAATATCGCTATCGGCGATCGGGGATCCCGAAAGGACACCAATATAACAACTTAAGCTTTCCCCCGATCGCCAATTGCGATAAAGCTAAAGCGCAGATTTCAAAAAAGATTGATAAAAGCCGGGATCTATTATGGTTATTTGGTATTAAAGACCTTTCTCTTCCCGATAGCGATTCACTTACGCTCAACCGCCAAAACATCAAAGCCACGCTTAAATGAATCATTCGACCAATAAACGATATGATGAGCATTTAAAGGATTGACAGGTTTAAATGGCCATTTAATGAAACAGTAAGGCCAAAATCTCTTCAGAGATTGTATCCACGGCCACCTTAAGTTAAATCCTCCATTATTCATTGATTAATATATCTCATTCATCTTTGGTTTGCGCTACCAATTCTCCGCATTACGTTCATTTTCTCTCCTGTGCAGAGCTCTTCCGAAGCAGCAAATTCAAGCTAAATGGGGAAGAAATCTAAGAAAACTGCAATAACTTCCGCTTTGGCAGCTACAGGACAACACATTGTTGATCAAGGAGCAAGCAAAAAGGGACTGATATCCAACACCACATGTCTAGGGCTCGGTAAAACTACTTGGCTGAGCATCTACAATCTGATTGAGGCCGAAGAGCCTGAGGTAACAACGGTGCAAGCCACAGCAGACACGACTCAGAAGTCTGATGCTACTCTAAAGGATTTAGCTGACTCTTACCTTCATCGGATAGCAGCCCGAGAACAAATTCTCCCATATACAGATGTGGTGAGATGGGCAATTGAAGAAATCCTAATCACAAACAGGACATTTTGCACCATGGACGGGAGAGTCTTCGGCTCGTTTCAACCTAATGATTTGAGGCAAATGTACCATTTGCCTGCACCGGAGAAGAAGTACAACAAGGCATTCTTGGAGAAATTCAGGAATGAAAACGACATTGAATCAGAACCCATTCGGGATTGGAGGCAAAACCTAGCAAAACACAAGCATGATTCTTCGAGTAAGTACTCCGCCGATTCCTTGTGTTCTCCTTATTGTTATGCCAGGGTAATGATGTGTAGGTTGTGGGGGTTACATGATTCCACAAACTTCACTATAGAGATGGTGCCTTTGATGGAGGCAGCATGTAATAGTGAAATAATGGATTGGGGAAATATACTGTCTGATAAATTAGCAACCGCAGTTCTTGAATTTAGAAACAAATCCCGCATTACTGAAAGGTTCATTCCCCCATTTTACTATAGTGCCTACATCCTGGACACCCTGTGTTTTAATTCTGAATTTCCTGTGCTCAGGTGGGGATGGACTCCACAAGGCCCCATGCCCATTCATATATACCACCAAAAGTTATGGAAAGCCCACTATAAACATCATTTATATCAAGTTTGCAATGGTTTTATGTTACCCATTCATTATGCCATTTTTGACAAACCTGCTCCTAAGATTTCCTACCAAGAAGAGATTGACTTGACAGCCATAGGGAGATGGTTCGGAGAAGAAAAATTCACCTATGTAAGAGTTTTCGGCAGCCAGGCCAAACCTCATGTCCTCCCTTTGTATATACCCGACAAACTGTTAGCCCGAGAGGTAGCATATCAGATTACATCCGAAGGAGTTACACAGACTCTAAGGAATAAAAAGAAGCAGGTTTGGCCTTCTTTTCCTCTAAGACGTGGTGTCTACGCTCTGCATGACTTTAAACATGCAGAGAAAGAAGCAGATAAGATTAAGGCACTGAATCTCGCCACTCTTCCTAATAGGCGATTTGATCCCAACAAAGTCGCCTACAATGCACTTGAACAGGCAAAATTAACTAAGTTTGACCATAAAGATGATATGTTTGATGACTTGTTCTCCTTAGCCGAGTCGCTATTCCAGGTTAAATCACTAGCCAGAATGAAATATCAGGATGACGGGTTAGTTGAATTTAACAGACTTAGAGAACAGAGGTTGCAAACTCTGCCTCTAGATCTGTTAGCAACAACCCCGATGACAGAATCAAGCGAGCCTGAGCAGCGACTCACTAATGAACCTCCTGCTACATCAAAAATTGTTGGAGAAATCCAAACAAAAGAGCAGGAGGAAGTGCAGAGAAAAGAGCAGGAAGAAGTGCAGAGAAGAGAGCAAGAGGAAATACAGAGGAAAGAACAGGAGCAGAGCAGCACGGACGTGAATGTAGATGCCCAGATTGACCCAAAATTGCTCCAGGAATGGCAGCAATTCGACTCAATCATAAGCAATCTTGAGAGCTCAAAGGAAGCCGATACATCAAAAGCGGCTGACACACAGGAGACAACATCTAAAGAGGTTCCAAGTGGAACCAGCGACCTACCCATTTCTACAGGAATAGAGATAATTCCTAAGGATCCTTCCGATCAGATTGTTTTGCAAGTGGAGGAGATACCTCCATTGGATGTCTTTTACAGCCCAAAGCACAGGGCTGTAGTAAAACAACATCGGAAAAGGAGAAGGACTGATCAACCTTCCCTATTCCCTGAACAAACAGTGACAGTTAATGTGGTCTGGAAAGAGGAATTTGATCCTTCTGATGACCTTACTAAATTGTCCCAATATGCTGGAGCCTATTCAGCAGCCACCATGGACAAGGCATCAGAAGTGACTAATTTGTTAAGAGAAAAGGACCAATCAATCACCTCGCTACAAGTACAGTTATCGGAGGCACAACAAAAGGTAGAGCAACTTGAACAACAGTTGTCTACACAGCAACAAATAAACAATCAATTGAATAAACAATTGCAGGAAGAAAAACAGAGAATTGATTCAAGTGCCATTCAAAAGCAGAAGGAGCTGTCGGAAGCGCTGGAAAAATTGAAAGCAGTGCATGAACAGATGGGGAAATCTAAAGATGAGCAAATTGCTCAATTATCAGCCCAAATAGAAAAGTCCAAGAATCTTCCACAGCCAGCTGAGTTCAGAGCCAAAGCATTACAGATTAACAAAGCATTGGTGACACAAATAAGGCTGTTATGTCAACAAATCGCTCAAGCAGAACCTTTATGTGACTTAACAACATCAATAAGTGATAAATCGGTTGATGCTAGAACAGACTTGGAGCAGGCCGATGAGACCTTGACCAATTTTCTTGAGTGGCAAGACACTGATGAGGGACAGGCAGCTAATTTGCCAAAAATCCTAGAATCACATAAAGAGATCCTATTTATGGAATGGCAGTCCCAGTTAATGAAGGCAGAGAGAGCAGTTTCCAGATGCAAGTTAACCACAAGTAATTTGGTTGAATTGATTAATGATACTCTCTACTTATCTAACATGATCTCTCAATGTACCCCAGGTAAATTGCTATCGGCTAAAACATTGGAGCAGTCATGTTATCAAGAGCTGGAGAAAAATGGGAGATTGATCGCAGGTATTAACAGTTTGACTTGGGACACCTATTGGTTGTTCCTAGTCAAACCATACAGCCAGAGAGCCGCCCTCAAGTGCCTGACAGATGCAATCGGGTGTATCATTCCCGATATACAAGATGCCACCTATGCTGCCCAACTCAATTCTCGTCTCAACCGACCACCAAAAGTGGAACCAATGCTTGCAATATGCCAACTCAGGTCGAAAGGCAAACAGCCTAAGTGATGAATCATGCTACCGACTGCGAGATTGCCGTGACGAAGATATTCCGAATCAAGTTGTACCAATTAAGTAGGATTTTAATTTCATAGTTAGTTAGTTTTAGTCAAGTACTTATAGACCCTTTCAATGCATTGGAAAGGGTCGTAAGTTTTTGTATATGACTTAAACCTGAGGTTGCACTACTGTACTTCATGCATATTCTTTTATAAAGACTGGGCCAATTATTCCAATTTTGATAGCGAAGCTTTTATGTGGATGTGCACTATTACCTTTGTTTAAAAGTATTTCTGCGTCGGAAGAAGGAATTCAAATAGCGATTGATATTGGGAATGATTTGCAGCTCATATGGTACTACTATCTATGTCTGAGTTCATTCTGTTTATGTGAATTGTTGTTTGATCGCTCTTGCTATTATCGGATATATGCGTGTGTTTTTAACAGCATTCTTTACAATTTCCACTATTGGATGTTTACAGAATGCTTTTCTTTTATCATACATGTATCAGTAATATAAAAGGATAAGTGTAACAATGTTTTGTTAATCACTTTGTTCAACTACTTGAACAAAGTGATCATTAAGTAAATGAATGTCTATGTTTATTGTGTAGAGTCATCTATATGCCTATCTATGAACAGAGATCATCAAGCGTTGCACTTAAAAGAATAGAAGCCTCCCGGGATAGAATAGTCATTTATGTTTTTGCTGTTGGATTAAGTCGTCCATTCGTTATCATTTATTAGAAACCAATCACTCATCCATCCCCTTTTATTCATTATTGGGAAACTGGTCCCATTATATCCAGTCGGAGCCACCATCCCAAACGGAAAAGGAGCTGTATTAAGGTCCGGACCGGGTGGTTATCCCCCAATGTTGATACAACAATTTTCAGGGCATCAACAAATTGATATACTACAATGGTTGATTGCAACTTTTGAAATGTTGGAGCAAAGAAGAAGCAAAGTATCCTTTAAGATAACTAAGTTCATAAAACAATTGGAGGGTATTCCATTATGTGATGTGATAAAATTTATTCTAATAATTTGAAGTGAAGTTGAAGGAAGCTAAAACATTCGTGGGTGTAGAGTTTTAAGATCTCGTAGGTTTTTATGAAGCTAAGATAAACAAATGGCTCATTAACATTGTCATTGAATATATACTTCATAACTCTATTATTAAGGAGAAACACATTAATTTAAATAACATTGAGAATGAAATTTTTTTACTTAGGGTAAAAGAAGAAATCATCATGGTCCCTCTTGATGACTACATTGAAGTATCGATGAACCCAACCATGGAGGAAATCTCTAAGATATCTTGAATATGAAGTTTTTGAAGTAGTTAGTTCAAACGAAGCACATGTAATAGGAATAAATTATTTAAGCATCATTATTTAACAAGAGAAAGATTTAGATGACAATAACTTGCACCCGTTCAATTTTTAAGTAATAACCACTTGCAACTTTCACCTCCTTTTGTTTCCTTTGGTTGCATATTTGTCATTCAATCTTTATATGTGTTTACACAATAAATAGTATGGATTGACCAATTTTCTTCTCATCCCACCTTCAGGATTTCCCCAATTTTTCAAGCTTGTGGGAGTCCCATCCCAATTCATGAGAGAAAAAACTTTGAATCTTCATTGAAAATATTAGCCACAAGAATTTCATCAAGGACTTTAATAACCATTGTTCTTGATAATGTTGAATGATTCATACTGGGATTCATTCATAGTTTAATTTTTCTCCATCAAGAACTATTGAAGTTTCATTTACTTTTTTATAATTCAATCTTGGTTTTGTCGATAAATAAAATCTTTGAGGAAATGATTCCCTTCAAACTTTTTGATAATGTGATAGAATTTTAAAGTTATTTGGATGATCTATGCCATATTTTCCTTTTACTTTCCTCTTGCAAAGTCATAATAATATTCTATTGCTTATATTGTGTGAAATGAGTGAAGATATCCATATCTTGAGCAAATCTACCTATCATAGAATATAAATACTCAAATAATATTTATTTTTCTTAAAAGCCTTATATTGTTTGAAAATCAATGATCACATCGGATTTAGCTATTCCTATTCCTATGCCAAAACAAAGCAAAGCAAAAATCTATTTTTTAACAAAAAAGAATATAACATCTATAAAAACAAAAACAAAGTATATTTTTTATTTATCCTCAAATCCTCTACAATGTTAATCTTTTTCCTTGATAAGAAAAAAAAACAACCAATGTAGTAGTCATTTAATAATGTTTTGATATATATCATATATTCAAAATTATTTTAATTTAAATAAATTTAATTTTACTTCATATTAAAAATTATAACTAATTATATATATATATATATAAACCATAGATAGTTTGTTTTATTAACATTAAAACTAGTATTATATATTAATTATATGATTACGCATCTATCATTATTAACCTAATTAAAATTAAACCTAATTAAAATTAGATTTATTCTCTTCTTGCTTTTTTTAACATAGAAAACCTATGATATTAATTAAAAGAACATATGTTTGATATTAATTAAAAGAACATATATAAATGTTAAACATGAATACTCACATACTTAATACATGCATGTAGCTTCAATTACTCACATACTTAATACATGCATGTAGCTTTAGTTCCTGTACTTATGAACATATATGCTTTCTTTGATGCATCCATTTATTTTATGTGGTTCTTATTCTTCCATTCCTAGGGATGCTAGGGACTAGCAACTTAGAAGATATTGACTAGTGGCTTACAAATATTGATTGATTCATCTAGGAATAGATATTGAGAAGACTTAAATGAAGGTTGTGTACAATGCATGGCATTAGGTAATTGATTCTAAGGTCAACATAACTTTGCAAGTTGAAAGTGAATAATCCTAAAGCTTGAAATCACAGTGCCCTTTCAAATGATTCTTTTGGAGAGACAAGTGGATTTTCAACACTAACGAATGGTAGCCAATTCAATTATTATTATTTTGTCAAACAACCTTTGCAGTGTTTAATTGTTTGGCTTAAAGAAACCGTATACAATGAAGTGGGCTATGGAGGTGGCAGCCTTACATTGTGAGGATAATTTTAATCATTATTGTGAAGTCAAATTAACTTTACAAGTGTAAAAATGCTTGGTTTAAAATGATGGGGACAATGATAAATCCCCAAATATTCCCCTAACAAAATTCGTATCATTCGTGACTCCACTTGGAATCAATGTGAGGATTAATTCCTTTGTTTAATGAGAATGTATTCTCCATGTTCGCATGTCTCCCTTCATACGTTTAACGATGGAATGCATGGTATATTTTAATGGGCATAGCACCACTTTTTTGAAACAAGTATATATTTTATTTTATTTTGTTTAACAATAGTTTAAATAAGCTATATATGAAATTTAATTAAAATTTTATTTATAAAAAATATTTTATTAATGGAATTAGTTTAAGTAATTAGAAGTAAGGAGTATTATCTTTTTTATTTTATATCTATTTTTTATAAAATATTAAAGTTAAAAAAAATTATCATTATAATAACTTTGACCTTTGTATTGACAAAACCTTGAAATTTCGTAAAAAAATAAAAATTAAATTAATATAGTAATATAAATCATTAGTTCCCATTATAACTACAATATCAAATAATAATAGGTATAATTTGTTTAATTAATTGAGAATTTTAAAGATGGTCTCAATTAATAAAAATGTTTTCTTTTTAAGTACAATCACTTCTCAATAATTACTAGTTAGTGTTTTTTAACTCTATTATGGCTAAGTTCAATGTTAGATATTTATTATTTTGCATTTTAAGATTAACCTAGTTATTCTTACATTTCTCCCCAACATTTCAACCAACCTTGTGATATGATCTATCATTACCACATTGCACTTGTGATATTTAAGTAGGTGAAGTGTTATGTGGTTCCTTGCACACATCACACAAAGACCTCTCTAAAAAAATTAATAGCCATTGTATATGGGTTAATTTGATTTGAAAATTTTAAAAAAGTTCATAAAACAAAGTGTTATCACATTATGTGAACAATTTATTAGGCCAAAGATCACATTGAGAGGGGGTGAATCAATGTGGCAACAATTTTATCATTTCACAACTTTTCATTAATGAAAAATTATGTAATAATGAATCATAACCATTTGCATCATATCAATAAATGTTGAAAAATGCAGCAATAAATTCTCAATTTGATTTTTCCTTGATTAAATTGAGAAAATTCAAATTTCCACATCAACAGACAACTATGAATAGTCTAAAAAATTTAATAGCCATTGTATATGGGTCAATTTGATTTGAAAATTTTAAACAAGTTCATAAAACAAAGTGTTATCACATCATGTGAACAATTTATTAGGCTAAAGATCACACTGAGAGGGGGTGAATCAATGTGGCAACAATTTTATCATTTCACAACTTTTCATTAATGAACAATTATGTAAGAATGAATCATAACCATTTGCATCATACCAATAAATGTTGAAAAATGCAATAATAAATTCTCAATTTGATTTTTCCTTGATTAAATTGAGAAAATTCGAATTTCCACATCAATAGACAACTTGGATGCAGTTAACTTGTGTGACATGGCTTGTGTAACCCAGTTTGCTCAATAAATTCGAGTTAGAGGAGTTAGAGTTCAGTGAAGCATGTGTGATTGCTAATTTGTAGTAATCAAAGTTAGTTATCTCAAGTTGTTTTCAATTAAACTAGTTCCAATTATTGGAGGAACTAGTGGAAGGTCAGTTGTGTAGTGGGACTTCAATCAAACTCAATGATCATCCAGTTAACTGGTCAATCCACACAAAATAGCTAGTGCATGCAGAGAATTTGAGTTCCCCAACTATGGTGGAGATTCCAAGGCAGTGTAACATCAGTTGTAGACTAGTCTTGAGTTTACATGTGTTTCATGTAGTCCGATGATCAACCTTGGGAATTCCGTAATCCATTTTGGAGAAATCCATAAATAATAGGGGCCTAATTTCTCAAGGAATTGCACAATGAAATAGGGGCTCAAGCAAAGGCATAAATTGACTAAGTCTGGGACAAAGCTCCTTAGTGAATAGAGAGATAGGTTATTCACTTGCAGGTTTTGGTTAGTTGAGCAAAGAAATTTGTGTCTCTCTCCTTTCTTTTTCTCTTCCCTTTCCCTTATTTTTCTCCCTCCCAAAACTTTGCTAATTTTCATAGTTTTTACTCTCTCATACCTCATCATCCTTCACTATTTTTCGTAATTTTTAATCTCTCATATTTCTTTATAAAGAAACTAATCATATATTTAATTATCCTAATAATACTAATAATATATATATATATATATATATATATATATATATATATATAAATATATATATATATATATATATATATATATATATATATATATATATATATATATATATATATATATCCTCACTCACTTTTCAACTTTCATCATTCCTTTAATTCAATTTACTCTCGTTTAGGTATATTAATAATTAATTAACTAATTAATAATTAATATACTTTTTCACACTTCATTATTATTTCATTAAATTTTTCTTTAATTCAATTAATCTATATAACATTTTATTATGTTAATACACACACTTTTATGGTTTATTTTTTTTTTCAGTAAAGGCTAATTCTATTAAAGGAAAATCAAAATAATGTTACAAGTTGAAGCCTCAGGCAAGAGCATCTGAGAGCATTCAACGCAGCAAACCGTCCCAAGAATGGGAGGACTAGATACATAAAGCAAGGAGTCGAACATTGGAACCTGAATACAACGATAATATCATAGGAATCTGAAACTGTCAAGATCGGAAACATAAAAACAGAGAAGCTGACCAAATCCGCAGAAGAGCTACAGGCTGCGCCTTGCCAAGAAAGAGAACCAAATTCCAGTCTGCCGAGGGGAAACCAGAACTGCCATCCCAAAAACCGCCAGAGCTTTAGCCAAAAGAACCATTAGAAAAAGCTGGGAAGACACAAAATTGTCCAGGTGGCATTACATTTCCATGCCCTGGTCCGGAAGCTCCTCCACCACCGGGCAAGCATTGCCATACCAAGTCCCTTCATCTCTTGCAACGTCACCAGCAGCACTGCCGCCAGGAGGAGCCGACGAGGGACGGGTGTCGCTGGAACAACCAGCAGTGGCCATCGAGACATAGGTACCATGAGAGCTGCCACCTGGTGGTAGAGTGTCACCAGGAGCACCCCCCTCGTCATGCTTCTTGCCGCGCCCATCCATCTTGCCTTCATCTGCCAAATTCTGCTCATCACCTTGGCTGTCCTCCCTACTATGACCACCCTGAGAGAGCTCAGCCAAATTGCACACTATAGCTTGAGGCGGAGCCTCTTCTTCAGAAAATATTACAGTGATATTGGCCGAGATAATGGGCCTGTTTAGGCTGCTTTGAAACTTAAAGTGGGTAGACTGAAAAGCATTATGCGGGAAAGGCCTGCGGGATGGGCTGAGAGGAGGCGAGTTCGCCTGAGATGAGGGCTGAGAAGAAGGAGCCGGGGTTTGATCGATAGATTGAGCCCTCTGAGAGCGCCCCCGACCACCACGGCTTCCGCCATGGCGGCTTCTCATGCGATGCCGGACCATGGTGAGGCCACAGAGGGAAGGCTCAGAAACACAGGAATCTTTGGAGGGGAGACGAGACAACACCAGGAGGATTCTAACAATGATCAAAGAACTGGCCTGAGAATGGAGAAAGGGGGGCGCAATAGCAACATCAAGAGCCTCCGAGAGCGACCCACTAAAGGCTGAAACCGATCTGCTGCAGAGAAAAGCTACAAGGGACAGGCATAGGCAAGAAGACGAGGAGTAAATAAAGGGGTGGAGAGCCGAAAGCGCCATGATTGTACCAGCAGTAGCCATGCTTCGGACAGAGTGAGCCTTTAAGTCAATTTTCAGATGGGATCACTCTCGCCTTAGGTGAGCCGATTTGAGCCAGATGTGAGCCGACTTGAGCCGGATGTAAGCCTGGAGAACAGCGCTGATCTGCATCTGGCAGGACCACGTGCCTGCAACCTTAATTAATTCCATAAATTGTCATTTAATTCACCCGCATCTAGGTCACTTTTATGGTTTATTAATACTTATGGTTAATCTATATTAATTTATATTATTCTATATATATTTATATATAATTATTGACATCAATATACCTATTCATATATATTATTTTATCTACATTTATCTTAGTTAGCTAATTTTTTTCCTTAAACATACTTGCCTACTATTTATTGTCCTCTGCTCTTCATAACTTTTTGCATGTCTTGACAATGGACCTGGATATTGTCTTTGAAACGTTGACAATAAAACATACATATGTAAATATTCGTGGCAAATAATCTTAACCACAAAAACTTAAACGCTGCAATTGTAATACATCTCTATTCATTAGATTATTGTAAGCAGGCATTGGGGTTTTTAGCAGATTGTTTTCCCCAATAAAAATATTGTGTGCATGTGTGTTATTTCTTATTACATGTCTGAATTCTTTTTTATAAATTGTGAATTAATTGTTGTGGAGTAATAGAGTGAGTTTATGTCTTGTGATTTTGATTAAAACTTTATGATTAGTTGCGAATCTACACCATAATTTCTACATGACATTAGAGCATGATTCACATTAGAGTAGGAATTTTGAAGTTATTTCTCAGGATGTTCGAATTTGGAGTTTAGAGCAGCAGGATCTCTTTAGAGTTGAGAATATGGCCTTCAATGGGCTGAGGCTAGAATATGCCTTGGAAGGAAGCTCTAATTTCATCGCATAGAAGGATCACATGGAGGCGGTATTGGATGACAATGGATTGCTAGAATACATCAAGACAAATGTTGCAAAACTAGTGGAATATGATGCCCAAAACCTTTCTCAGTGGAAGAAATATGTAGCCAAGGTGAGGTGAATAATATTGGAGGGAGTGTGGGATCAAATTGTCTCAAATATCCACAGAAAATAAACTTCGTTGGCAATGTGGAAAGCATTGACAAAATTGTTCGAGAATAGTAGTGACCACTAGAAGCTGGCACTCAAGGATAAACTTTGAAGTATCAATATAAAAAATAATTTAACTATTCCGTAGTATCTGAGAAGGTTTAAACAATGTCGTGATGAACTTGGTAGGGTTGGTGTTAACGTTCTAGAAGATGACTTGGTAAACCTAGCCCTTCTAGGCCTTCCTAAGAGCTAGCATAGCTACAAAGATTCAATGTACAAGAGGGAGACACTACCGAATTGGGAATGCTTATGGTCTGATTTGGTACAGGAGGAAATAAGGTGGAATACCAGAGATGGGACTTCATCCAAGGGAGAGCATGAAGAAAAAATCGCATTGGTTGAAAAGGGAAAGAAGGGAAAAGGGAAGAAATATCAATCCAAACCAAATTCTAGCCAAAGGGGCAAGAAGAATGATTTGTCCAAAATTAAATGCTTCCACTGTCATGAATTTAGGCATTATGCCACAAAGTGTCCACACAAAAAGGAAAAAAGGAATACCTCAAGAGGAGCAACAGCTGAAGCCTTAGCTTCACAGTTCGAGCTTTACTTTACCCTTATCACATGCATAGCCAAAAAAGTGACGCAGAGTGTGTGGTACTTGGAATTAGATGCGTTGTTCCACATGACAGGGTGTAGAGAGTTTTTCATTGACCTAGAGGAGAAAGACTTGTAGATGCACATTGAGCTAGGAGACGAGTGAAGGTACAATGAGATTGGGGTTGGTACAATCACCTTTTAGAGGGAGTTGGGCTGCCCTCTTAGGCTCAAGGGTTTCATGTTTGTTTTGGGGATAAAGAAAAATCTCATCTCTGTTGCAGTTTTGAAAGACCGTGGTTATGATGTGATCTTCAACAAAGGAAAGGCATTCCTGAGACACATAGCCACGAGACAGGTGAAGCAAATCAGGGTTCGTGTGAAGAACCTGTATAAGATATATATGGAAGACTGTGTTGCATTAAGTAAAAAGGCAAAGAAGATGTAGATCTGCAATGTCGTTGAACTATGGAACAAAAGACTTGGGCATTTGCGTCATGGCACCCTAAATATTATGCAGCAAATAACCACAATCCTCCCCAAAGGAGCACTTGAGCAACATGATGTATGTAAAGGATGTACCTTAGGGAAGTACACAAAATCCACTTTTCATGATCAAGATATCAAAGCACATGCAATCCTTGAAAGGATCCACTATGATGTCTAGGGACCTTTCTGGATAGCCCCCATTGGCAGACACAAATGTTTTGTCATTTTTATTGATGACTTCTCATGGAAGTGTTGGATCTTCTTCATGCAGAAGAAAGATGATACATTCTCCAAGTTTATAGAATTCAAGCTACTCATTGGGAAAGAAACTGACAAGAAGGTGAAGACTCTCAGGAATGATAATGGAGGTGAGTACGTGTTGAATGAATTTAAAAATTTCCATGCAAAAGAAGGCATTAAGAGAGAGTTAACAACACCCCACAACCCACAATAGAATGGTGTGGCTGAGAGAAAGAACCATAACATTATGAGAGCAGTGAGGGTAATGTTGCATGACCAAGGCCTACCTCTACATTTGTGGGCTGAGGCATGCAACACAACAATCTATTTGTAGAACTGGAGTCCTCATCAGATTTTGGGCATGATTACACTGGATGAGCCTTTCTCGTGGAGGAAGTCGGATATGTCGCACTTCAAGATTTTTGGAGCCTCTGTTTACTGCCATGTCTCTAAAGGATCAAGGAAAAATATTGAGCTGACCACAAAAGTGGGGGTATTTGTGGTTACTCAAAAATTCCCCACAACTACCATGTGTACTTTCCATGTTAGGTCCCTATAATACTCGTGTAGCCACCTTATTGTTATTGTTGTGCCTATGTAGCCCCCATATTGTTATTATTGTGCTTCATAGAAGCCCACTATTGTTATTGTTGTGCCCTTACATTATTACTTTTATGTAGGCTCTGATTATATTATGACCCCTTAGAAGCCTATATATACAAAGGAGGTCTTTTCATTTGTATCATCGAAGAATTGTTCATTTATGTAATGTAAAGGAGGTTTCCCCCTCAAAGAGGATAATTTTTAATTCGTTGATCTATATTCCTCTATTTTGTGAGATGGTTGCATAACGTTTGGTTTCAGAGCTTTGGATTGTAGGGTTTCATTGCTTCAAACAGGTCATCGAGTGATTTGTAAACTATTGTGGATATTCCACTAGATAGTTCGTCACAACAGATTTGATAATAATATATTAAAATACCATATTTTTACACTATTACAGTTTTATTAAAATTCTAGATCTGTAGATTTTACTGTAATTAGTGCATGCATGCAAATGAAAATTATGAATAAAAGTATAGAACAAAAAAACAAGTTCACACATACATGAGACACAAGACATTCTCTCCAGGAAACCCTTTCAGGATAAGACCTAGCTAGAAGGTGAGGCTGCTTCGCTCTCCTTCTCTGTCTGGAAATATGGTTGCAGGTAAAAACAAGTAATGCCTGTGGCCCGTGGGCTACTATAGTGCACAGATCCTTTATGAATGTTCTACCTCCTCTCTCTCATGGCTATCTTTGCTCAACTATGGAAATAAATCCTCTCAAAAGAATGAAATGCCTCTTCCTCTTAGTGGCTCGGTTATAACAAAACCCGGTAGCCTACTAGTGGTTAAGTTTGACTACATCAACTCTTAAATAGAGTCAAAAAATAGACTCTTATAGAGTCTTTTACATTACAAACATGTGTCTAGCCCCTTTTCCATGAATAATGGGGGCTGACGCGACATCCTCCTAAACTATAGGTGTGAAAACATGAAGGTCAACTTCTAAGTAGCATAAATTTTGCATACAAACTTCGATTGACGTGCTTCTTGCACTGTTGGAAAGATATTTGGGTGTAATATAGCATGAAAAGGTGATACGTTTAGGTGAAAATTTTTCACCCCTAAGAAACATTATTTTTGCCTCAAAACGCTCCCGAAATTTTTCAGACCTCGTTTCACCAAATTGGGTCCCGCTGGTAAAAATGGTCCTGTGAGCTGATTCCTCCACTTTTTCCACTCCAAATGAAATGACATGGATGAAAAACAATATAATTATCCAATTCGGATCACACCTCCCATATCGGGAGGCTTTTGGTCCCCAAAATTTTTTACTGAATAAGGTGAGGAAATTTTTCCTCCACCTTCTCTCTAGTGTACCATTTATCTTTCCCTGGAAGTTTTCCCTCCAACACAATCTGCCAAAGGTCATGTTGCCCCTGTCTTGTAGTTTTGGGCCTCTTCTGCAAAACTATATCTTTGGTCAACTCTACCTGAATGTCTGGTGCCAAATCCTCCACAGAAGGTAGGACATGTTCCTCTTCCTGATCTAGTATGGAAGGCTCATAGAGTTTCAAATTCTCTACCTTCACAACTGAATAAATGCGCATATATGGTGGTAAAATGGTTCGATAGGCATTATCACCCACCTTTTCTAGTATCTCAAAGGGACCATAACTTAGAGCCTTGATTTTATTTCCAGGCCCCTGCAGCCACTCCTTGTTCAATTGTAGCCATACTCTGTCTCCCACCTTGAATGATTTCTCTGTTCTGTGTTGATCATGCCTGGTCTTATACTTCTCCTGAAACTTCTACAATGTTTCTTGTACCTGTAGATGGATCTCCCTAATATTCTCTATAAATTTTTCATCCCCCAAAGCATCCCCTGTAAGGTATTCTTTCACTCCTCCTTATTGCCCATATGCAATATCCAAAGGTGAAGGTGGAAAATATAAAAAACAAGTCTCAAATGGGGACTTTCTTGTAGAAGTGTGGACTTCTCTGTTATAAGAATGTTGTATATGTACCATATTTTCATCCCTGGTCTTCGTATGCTTCTGGTTGTATAACCTTAGAAGCTTCACCAAAGTTATGTTGACTAATTCTGTTTGCCCATCTATCTGTGAATGGAATGTTATAGATCTCTTCAACTTTGTGTTCCTCTTCCCCCACAATGTAGTCTAGAATGCACTAAGAAATCTTATGTCCTTGTATGAAATGATGCTCTTTGGTATCCCAAAGTGCACCTAGAACTATCCAAAGAACAAGTTTATTGCTTCTTGTTCGTTGATGGTCTTTTTACAGGGCATTAAAACCCACATCTTGCTGAACCTGTCAACTACCATAGACAGGTAGTCATGTCCCTTGCTCCTTGTCGATAAACCTCCAACAAAGTCCATGGAAATACTTCCCCAAGGACAAGTAGGTATAGGTAAGGGGTGATATAGACATTGTTTCCTGTTTCTAGGCTCGATGGTACAACAAAGCATGCATCCTCTTATGAACGCACCTACCTGCTCTTGCATCTTGGGACAATACATATACCTCTGCAAGTTACCATGGTATTCCCTACACCAAAGTGCCCTGCAACCGTGGAGGTGTGAGCCTCTCTAATCAGCTGCAACTGCTCACCTTTAGGAACACATACTTATCGAGTCTGTAGAGTAACCCATCTTGGAGATGGTAGTCAATGATGTTTTTGCCATCGTGCACACGAATTTGACTCTGAAACTACTGATCCACCTCCTTGAAGTCCTCATCTTCTGAATATGCCTCTTTGTATGCATCATGGGTGAATGGATCCATGTGCATATGAGTCCGAAAAGTTGTAATATTTGATGTGGGTGGCCTTGAAAGCATATCACACAACTTTTTTGTCCTGCCATTCTTATACCTGATCACCAAAAGGAATTGCTGTAAAAACCCCGTCCACTTCTAATTCCTGGTTTGATGTATCTTGCTTTAGGCCTACAAGTCTGTAACGACCAATGATTAGTGGGGATTACTATCTCCTTTCCCATCTTTCCCTTCTTCACATCTTGCACCATGGCATAAAGTTCCTTATCATAGGTAGGGTAGTTAAGAACTGCTCCACGAAATACTTCATAATGGTAGCAAATGGGCATTCCTCCTTGCATCAAGGCAACTCCCATAGCATACCCACTTGCATCTATCTCCACTTCAAAGGGCCGCTACAAGTTTGGTAATGCCAAAACTGGTTCTTGAATGATCTTCTTCTTTAGCTCATCAAAAGCCTTCTGCGGATATTTTCCCCACTAGAAACTCTTGCCACTTGCTATTATGGCATGGAGTGGTGCTGCTACCGCTGAAAATGATGCTATGAATTTCCTCAGGTACTGTACTGCCCTAATGAAATTCCTGACCTCAGAAACATTAGTAGGAAACATCCATTGCATTATGGCCTCCATCTAGGAAGGATATATCTTCATCTCTCCTCCACCAATCACATACCCTAAATACACCAAGGACTTCCATGCAAAATCACACTTCTTGAGATTTGCCAGAAGCTGGTGCTTCTTCAATGTTTCTAGCACTTGCGTCAAATGTGAAATGTGCTCCTCCTAGGTAGCACTATATACTAGTATATCATCCAGATAGACAATAACAAATGAATCTATAAAAGGGCACATTATATCATTCATTAATCTCATAAACATAGCTGGTTGATTACATAGGTCAAATGGTATAACCACTCATACAAACCTTGCTTGGTTTTGAAGGCAATCTTCCATGTATCTTCTTCTTTGACTCGAACCTAGTGATATATAGACTTCAAGTCCAGCTTGGTGAAATACTTTTCTTGCTACTACTGATCTATCAGATCATCTATCCTAGATAGGGGGTATTTGTTCTTGAGTGTGATTTTATTCAACGCCCTACAATCTATACAAATCCACCAAGTCCCTTCCTTATTTGGCACAATGATGATGGGTGACTCACATGGTGATATACTCAGTTGAATGAAACCCTATTCCAGCAGTTGCTGCAATTGTTTCTTCACCTCACTTTCTTCTATAACAAATTTCCTGTACAATATTTAGCAATGGGGAGTTTGGCAATAGTTGGATCTCGTGCTCCACTTCTCTCTTAGGTCGTAACCCTTTAGGCTCTTGGAACACATCCTTGTATTCTTGTAAGAACTCCTCCAATTTTTGTTTATATTTTTTAGTACACCCCTCCAGGGATGCCTTGCCTATTATTTAATCCTCTTCAGATTGAATTTCTCTTAAAAACAATAAAACATACTTCTTGCTGGAACTAATCAATTTCGTGGCTTGGTTGGTACTTACGAGTGAAATTTTTGACTTGCATCGGGTACTTCCTTACATTTCATAAATGGTATCCAACATAAACCTATTGGTGCTAATTAGGGTGCTTGATTTAGTAAGAATATTAAGGCACACAACAAAGGTAACTAACCTAGTGAACTAGTCCCAATATTTCTACATGAAGCTCAAAGAATTCAACCACTGGAGCAATGCACTGGGTTATTAATTGTTCTTTTTTATTCAAAAACATAATTAAAAATTTCTTGAATATTTATCAAGAGTGTAAGAAGGAACTATGGAAATTGTATGTGAATATTAAAGTCCTTTTTTGAAATGAATTACTTTGTGTTACAATGCCAAGTGGGTATCATATTGCCAAGGGTAGATGCATTCTGATGATTGAAAATTACACCTTGAATAGTTTAGCAATGGACAAATTTCCTTGTTTTCATATCTTTTGAAATATCTCCTACATTTTGAGATTCATCATAGTTTTGATTCATCCATAGTCAGTGGCATGACTAAAAAATTTCCAGTCTATACTTTCAATGATAGCCTTCTTAAATAAATTTTTGCTTTTAAGCCCAAAGTTTGATGGAATTATGGTAAATTGGATTTTTACTGGAAAGGAGGGGGTAGGGGTGGAATCTATGAACTTTTATTAGTTCCATATCTAATGGTATCACTCAAAATTTCCTAGTCTACACTTTTGATGATAGCCTCCTCAAATAAATTAAGCTCTTAATCTCAAACTTTAATGAAGTTATGGGGAACTATATTTTCCTAGAAAGGAGGGACCAATGTGGAATCTATGATTTATGAATAGTTGTAATAATGTTTTCTACATTAGGAAAGATTGATAAACAACAAAGAGCTTCTATATAATTTATTTGAATAAAATATCTTGCAAAATTATTGAAGCACTTGTGTCTCATATGGTCATTATTTACTTGTGTGAATATTAATTGTTCTTTTTCAAGATAGTATTGGCTATCATATGTCACTAGTTCTTGAGATTGAAGCACGATTGAAAACTACATGGGACAAGCTTTATAATGCCTTTCAAATGAATGAAATTGGTAAGAAATATATTTTTAAAGAATTGGATATAGAAGGAATGATGTTTTCAGTTTATTTATGAACCATTATATCATCAATTTTCTTTTTGGTCTTATTAATTACAATCACATTCCATGCCTCACATGTGATAGGAGCCAATTCTCCTCAAAGCTTGTGCTTCCAGAAAGGTCAATTTCATTGGAAGTGTGCTATCATTGTATAATATGCTTGTTGTGAGCTCAACACGTCACTTATGGAAATTGAAACTGGGTGGGAAGGATAAACATCATCCCTCACAATCACTGGAGATAAACCCAATTGAGAGCTTTCTTTGTGGAGCTTATAATTAATATCATGATGAACACAATCTTTTTTTGTAGCAAATTCATTCTATTCTTTGAATAATTTAAAGTACATTATTTTAACAAGGCTAGGAGATAGGCATGGATAAATAGGAAATGAAGGTTTGGGATTGTCTGGGCTATTTTGAGTCTCATATTTCTATTTGACTTCTTGAGAGAAAATTATATATTCAAATATGAACTCAATTTAAATCAAACTAAAATAGAGAAGCCTAATTATGAAGATGTTTAACTCTCCACTACCTTGCAATGACGTTATTTTGTTTGAATTATACTTGAATTTCACTCATAATAACCTAGATTTATATATTTCTTTTAATACCAAATTGACATCACAATAAACTTAAAAATACCCCATTAAGTATGACCTAAATATGGTTCAAAGAATCTCAGCTTTAGCCCATGCATGTGGCAAAGTAATTTATGAGGTGTGAAGTTTTATTAGAGGCACTATTTGTTTGTTTGTTTTGGTTAGAAAAATGGTTTTCTCTTGGTTTTATGTGACTTTCAATTTATCATTTGTACATGTTGAGAAATGGAAAAGAATAATGTATGACATTTTCTTACAGGAATTGATCTTGAATAAAAGGATATAGAGTTTAACCAAGCTACAATATGCTTTGGTAAAGGTAGAAGAACATCTAAAAACGTTTCCTATGAATACACCATATACAAAGTTTGAACACAAGTAATATATGCATTTTTCTTTTGCAGATATGTTATTTTTTCTACCCAAGATATCACAACAAGAAAAATAGTGATATTGTAAGAATTGTTTGAGGACCTCATCAAGGTTGATTTTTCTGATGTCCTGCTTGATTGATACATTCTCATGACAAGAAGGCTTTAAATAGGAATTAAAATATTCCTAAAACAAATAAAATTCAAATTTTATAGATAAAAAAGATAAAAAAAATGTCAATGATTTCGTTTGATTTTTACTTGGCTTTAGTGTGGGTAGGTTACATGACATGGGACTAGGAAAAGGATGGTGAGAAAATGCAAAGCATGCCTTGGATATGGTTCATTTGTTGTTGGAGATCCTTCATGCATAAGCCATCGAATCTGGATATTTTTTTAGTAGGGGTTCTTATGGTTTTTACTGTTGTGATTCTTTCACCTCATGATTATTTAGGCAAACAAATAATTTAGGAATGCTAGATAAGGCACTGGTGGAAAGGTAAACAAATTTCTTATATTTGCATTGTTGATTCCATGATATCCTCTCTTTATTGTTTGATTGTATTTTGAATGTCTCTTTTGATTTTGTTTTGTATTTTAAGCATGAAATTGAAAATACTTGGTATCATGTCCATTTAAAAAACATCCAAAGATTGAAGATAAGTTTAGTATTACACGATATTAATTGAAATCCTTTTAGTTGTTTTGTGTTAAATATTTTCATGGCTATTAAAAAAGTTTACCTTCATGTTGTTATTTGAGCACAAGTTGTATAGATACTTGACCAAGTTCATGCGTTAGAGAATGAAATGTTGTTGCGAATAAAATGACAAGGGTTAAACATCGCACCTCAAATTATTTGTTTTAACAAGGCATCTATAAACTGAGTTTTTAAACATGTATCTTAGTTGGCATGATTGTGCCTACGCTTTCTCTAAAGGTTGAATATAACTAAGTTACTAAGGTGTTATTTTCTATGGTTATGTTTTATTTTCTCTTTTTAATACAGGTCATATAGCCACATAATGGCCATTATCCCCAATTGAAGAAAACTTATTCGAGTTTCTTGCTTTTATGGGGTAAAATGGCATTGGCATTGCTGATGTTCAGGTATACATCGTATAAATATTTTATAGTCTACTTTAGTTTATATTCAAGTATTCATCATATTTCATGTCTTATACTCTGCACTATATCTTCTTTCATTTTTAGGGGAGGAAATCAATGTTGATGATAAGAAGCAGGAATTGAAGAAAGAGGAGAACAATAACACTGGAACGAAAAATGTAAAATGAGATAGAGAAGAGAACCAGTCTAATGATACCCTTAAAGCCAATATCTTGCATAAGTCACACATAGAGACTGGTGGTCAAGTCTTCAGAGTTGGTGAATTCACTTGCAATGCCTTGGCAACACAGTGATAACGTTTTGAAATGATGAAACAATATTTCATGTGTAAATTGTAGTCCAACCAATATTAAGTTGGAAACTCATATTGTAATACTTGAAATTTTATATAATAAAATTTATGTGGTTGATTTTTTTTTTATTTGCACTTTATATTATTTAGTCTTGTAATTAACATATGTAACTTTGCGTTATCATATTAGATGAACATGCAAATTTTTTTTATTTTTTAAATTTAGTTTAGACGCAAAATCATACTAATTAATTTATGTTGATTAATAATGAATACGTAAAATCAATCTAAAACTTCTAAATTAGTAGTTTATATTGATTAATGATAAACACATAAAATTAATATATGACTAAATTAGTCATTTATAATTATTATGAAATAAATAAAATAAAATTAATAGAAATTAATAGAAATTAATACATGAGTTGTTTGTATAATGAATATGAAACTACCAAAAAAATATAAATGACTACTGCAAATGATAAATTTGTGATTACAAATGATGACTAAATTTTTCATATATGTGACTATTAGTAGTTAATTTATAGTATCTTATAACATGACTAAAATTTAGTCATATCTCATTGCTCATTAATTGGTTTCAAAGAATGACTAAAATTTGCATATATATGACTATTAGTAGCTAATTTACATTATCTTATAACACAAGCAACATTTTGGTCATATTTCTTTGGTCATTAATTGGCTTTCTCGTGTAATCATATAGTAATATATTTGGTCATTATCTTATAACACAAGCAACATTTTGGTCATTAATTGGTTTTCTCGGGTAATCATATAGTAATATATTTGGTCATTAATTGTGGCAATTAATAACTAATCAATGACTAAATTAATGACCATTTTTTTTTTTTTTCTCAATTGGTCTACTCCTATTATTTATACAAAAACTTACAGCGAGGTAAGCCTCGAGATTTCTTGCCATGAGGTTGGCATGTAGCAAAAACTTGACATTCTGACTATAGAAACTTCAAAATGACTTACAACAATGAGCATAATATCCGGGGACATTGATTCATACCAGATAGACACAAAATATGACCCAAACAGCGTTTTCGAACTGGGTGAAGCAATGCTATTTCAAGGATCGATTTTTACTCGATATGGCCCCTTAACCCATAGAAGAGCGTGCCAACGCGATCGTACCACCAGGTGGAATACTAACATCTCTGAAACTAAGGCATGTTTGGCTACGAGTATAAGACTAATAACATATCCGAAGATCCAGTTGGAACGGGCATCAACCAATGAAACAAAAGCCCAAATGCATATCATCCAATTTCATTGCCAGGCGTTAAACCACCAATTTCATTGCCTCCAGCAGCAGTAGCACCACTAACAACATCATCCCTAGGTGGTTAGCCATATTTTGAGATCGAGATCCATAGCTAGCAGCACCAAAGTAAGCAAACCTATAAGCATACCTAGGTAGAGTAGTTCCATACCCTAGGCAAAAAGACCCTGACCTGAGACATGAACAAAAGCCTGAGACAGACATGAGCTTTAACTTTGGAGACAAAACCTTGGAACCAGAGGCGCTGACTGTCAATCTTCATCTGAAGTGGTTGGCTGTTCCTCTATGACCCTGCACCCAAAGTGGCCGGAGTCCATGGAGTCAGAGGAGCGGTTTGTAGAGCTGGAAGGCTCGCCTCTTGTGCTTGGGCCGATATTGGCCTCAAGGTGCAAGGTGGGCAAGCTTCCAGTGTCTTGGCGCGGGGTGGCAGTTTTACTTGCCACCTTCTGCTCCTCCGTAGGCCCCTGATGAACAGCACCCGAACCCGTGTGGAGCTCACATCTTTCGATGGTGACAGATATGATAAAGGAGGCATTCACTAGCGAACATGGAATACGATAGCGAGCAGTGGGATGCACATGGTGCTGACAGGCTTCTCCTCTGCCCCGTCCATGACCTCGACCTCTGCCGCTTCTTGTTGCTGGGTAGGCCAACACTTCTTCAGGGGGATCTAGAGAGAACGAGATATGCTGGGCGGTGGCTCGACCACGTGAACCTCCGCGACAGCTAATCATACGCATCCTTTCTTTCGGCATGCTTGCGGGATTGAAACAATTAAAGGGAGGAGGGCAAGCAGGAGATCTGTCGCGAGACGAAATCGACAAGGGGGCCGGAAACTGAGCCTGAGGAATGCAGAAGGCTTTAGGAGGAGGAGCTGAAGGGAGGCCGAAGCAGTCTAAAGCGTGAAAAACTCTGCAGAGCAGGACCAGACCGGAGGAAATCTCGTCATTTACCAGAGCCGCAAGGGAGCTTACAGGCAGCCGCTCTCTAGGAGAGAAGCCCAAGACCGCGACCTGGACTGAGCCGAGAGCATACCAGAGAACCATGATAATGAAAAAGAGGCGGAGCACCATCGTTCCTATGACAAAACAGAGGGTGGGTAGAGTAAATGCTTCTTTAAATGCAATTGTGCGAAGCCTGTCGTCCTTGCCAAGGGTCATGTGCTTCGCGTAGGTGGGCTGCCACCTGCCCATCTCCCGCGCCACCAACAGACCTTTGTAACTAACAAACACCCGCATCCGGGATAATGACCAAATTTATTATTAAATATACTACTAGATGATAAAATTGAGACAACCAATTAGTGATTAAGCTAAAAATGACTAAAATTTGGTCGCATTATAAGATATTTTAAATTAGTTACTATTGGTCACTGACTTAAAATTGGTAGTTTATATGCAATTTTTAGTAGTTTTTTTAGTAACTAATTAGCCATTTTGTACTAGTGACAACTTGACCTCCACTAGTTCCTCTAACAATTAGAACTAGTTTAACTGACCATAACTCAATTTAACTGAAAAAGATTGCTACAAATAAGAAATTAATCATATTGAACTGAAATCAAGCTTCCACAACTAATGAACTAAGTTAACTAAGTGACAAGTGCTATGTCACCTTAGTTAACTAGCTTCAAGATTTCTATTGAAATGAAAATTCGAATTTCTCTATTTTGACCAAGGCAAAGTCAAACTGAGATTTTCTTGTTGCATTTTCAAGAGATTGGGCTAGAAGTGTGGATCACAAAAAGAACACTAGTGGCGGAGCATTTTTTTCCAGGAGAGTGCCTAGTTTCTTGGCTTATAAAAAATAATCTTCAATCTCTCTATCTACCATTGAAGTAGAGTACATTTTGGCAACCTCGTATTGCACTAAGGTTCTATGGATGAAGAAAAATCTAAAAGACCTTCAAGAAATTTGTGATCATCATGTTTCTATCATGTGTGTAAATACTATTGCAAATAATATCTCAAAAAATCTATTCATGCACTCTAAAATAAAGCATATTCCCATTAAGTATCGCTTTCTTCGAGAAAACGTTGTGGATGAGAGCATGATTGGAATATATTCCAACGAAAGAACAATTTTTTGATATCTTTACTAAGCCATTGCCAAGAGAAAGTTTCGAATACCTTAGATAGAGGTTGGGAGTGGATTCTTCCTCACAGGAAGGACTATCTCACTAATTTTAGCCAAAGGATCAAAAGGGTTGTCCTCCCAACCTTTGGCATGAGGAAGATGTACTTAGTAAGAAGATTTTGCGAAAGAGAGGTTGTTGATAGGAGGATATTTGCATGACATGAAAGCTTATTCTCAAGGGAAAAATTATTTTATAAGAAGATCAGGTCCATAGGAAGTACAAGAACAATTATGAAACATATACAAGAAGACATCTTATAAGAACCCATCCTCAGCATGTCCCTTTGCCATTGATGTCAAAGGGGGAGAGAAATAAAACATTGGAGAAGTAAGAGTATTTGAAGGAAAATGAGATATTGAAGTAGTGAAAGGATTTTGGAGAGAAAGTAGACTTTTTCCAGCAATGTGAAAGGGGAAGTTCTCAGCAACATGTTAGGGGGAGTTCAGTCCATTGCCATCAATGACCATCAATTTCTGGTGGTGTTTCCATCAATAAAAAGGGGGATATTGTTGTACATAATGTTGTCATTGATGACAATCAGTGCCACTGATGTCAAAGGGGAAGTCTAAGGAAGAAACAATTTCATTAATGAATCAAAGGAAGTAGTATGAAAGTTAGAGCTATTAACAATATTGCTTCAAATGATGTCAAATTGGCATGAAGTTTATTCATTTGTTTGTTGAAGTTGTGATTCTCAAATGAATCTATGGATAATATGGTTGGATATTTCTCTTTGAGACATTTTCAATGGTATATTACACTTTGAAAAGGTCCCCTCAGATGAGAAGTTATGATATTTTAAAGTTGACAATTGCAATAAGGATAAAAACACTAAATTTATTTGGAAAACACCAATTTTTTTTAAACATTGAGAATCTTTTGAGCGTATCTATGACCTTGTTGTGAAATCTATGACATGGTTCACATAAACATGCACATTGTTTAATTTGTAAAAGTTCAAACATATTTTGTAGAATTTGATCTTTGAGATTCTCATGAATGATAGAAGAAGTGTCAACCTGCCTAAAGTTTAACGAGGGCTTCCCCACCACGCTAGCCTAATCCTGTAGCGACGCATGTTAATTCATGGTTGGAATATAGTAATGACATAACATGCTATGATGATGTGGCATACAAGGATGATTTGGTAATTCGAGAATGGCCCAAGGCTAACGACGTGGAATTGATGACTTGGAAGTACAAGGACACATCGTGGCTCATGATAGATTTAAAGAATATGATGTTAGTAAACCAATAAGATCATGGCACATAACCATGATAATATTCGTAGCGTGATGTGACAGTGTGTATGGTTTCCACTTGGCAAGGTTAAACAACTATTTTGGGTGGCCAATCAAAGTGTTTGTAGGTGACATGTGGCACCATTCACTAGGCGCCACGTGACATGATGATATCGTGATGACATCACCACACAGTTGGAAAATGACCCCCTAAGGCTAGGTCTAATGGCACAAAAGATCATCTCCAAGTAACCGTGGGTTGTTACATAAAATCAAATTCATATGGAGGAGTTGTATGGTCAGCTCCAAAGTCCAACTAGTAGTTGATCATGTATAAATACATAGTTCTGCCATAGAATGTTGGTACATCACTCAAACTTGAATTTGAATAAATAAGGTGGATGGTTAGATTTGAGGCACAATGATTTTCATAGTTTTGTGTTTCATTGGCTTGTTTGCACTATGGTTTACGTAGTCTGTTGGCTTCGAGGTTATGTTGGTGCACTGGTTCTATGGCACAGTGGATTGTATTTGTTCATTGGCTTTCTAGTGTTGTGGTTTGAGTTGGCTTGATTATTTTGGTGGCAACGTCATTTACATTGAATCAATTAACATTGTGATTTATGCATCTGTCATTGGATTTGTGTTGGTGTGCTGGTCCTATGGCATTATTGTTTGTATTTGTTCGGTTTGAGTTGGATCAATTTGACATTGTGGTTTACGTACTCTTTGTTAGTCTTGTGTTTGTATTATTTGTTGGATCCATGGCATCATGGTTTAAAAATCTGTGGCTTCATGGCACTATGGTTAGTTTGTTAGCTATGTGCTTTGTGGCGGTTTTTTGGCTATGTTGACATTGTGGTATGTATTGGTTTGTTCACTTTGTGACATTGTGGTTTGCATTGGTTCAATGAAGGTCTATGGTTCATCTATGAAGGGTTGCATTTTTGTAGACATATATATGGATCAAAAATAAAATAAATATGAGTCACAAGAAAACATAATGAGGTTGGTAGTTGCACTGGTTGTTGGCACTAGTTTGTATACAAGAGGTAATAGGTTTGACCCCTCGTACAATTTTCCTTATTTATTTTTTATATGGGGTTATGGGCTCGCCATAATTGACCAATCTGTAGAATAGTTAAAGTGTTTTTTAAGAGCCCATTAAGTGTCATTTTATATAATTCACTCATACTTTTCCATTTTTTAAAACGATTAATCTTTTATATGGTTTTATATAGTATTTGAAATGATTTTGAAGCCAAATTGAATTATGGAAGAGGGGAAATGATCATAATTCAGTTTTGATCTTTCCAGGAGCTATGAAGAGTCTTGAAGATGTACTTTTGATATTATAAAATTATATTTATTTATTTGGGGGTTATGAAGAGGTTTCAGGTCTTTTTTTAAGTAGGTGTTATATGCACGACCAAAAGAAGATCCGGGAAAGGCGTGATGTTACCAAATTGATGAGAAAGTTGATGTGATGAATAGGTTGATCAACATGGGTGTGAAAGTAGTGGCATGATCAATTTCTGAAGACTTATATTGTATGGTTCTTGTGTATCTAGTTTGAAATATTGGGAAAAGTGGCCCACAATAGGTTGAAGAAGGAGGTGGATGCCTCCACCAATATTGGTGCTTCAACAAGGTTGTTTCCTACACCATCAAAGGTTGGTTCCCAATCAAGTTGTTTCCTACATGATGAGAGGTTGGTGCCTCAATTAGGTTTTTTCATACAACAAGCCAAGCGCATGCATCATTTCAAGGTTGGTTTCTTAATCAAGTTGTAGCCTAAAGCAAGTCGGTGCTTGCATTTTCAGGGAATGGGTGTCTCCTTCTGGTTGGTGCCAATAAACATTGTAAATTGAATAATGAAAATTGAAGAGAAGAAGTTTTTGGGTTTCTCCCATAAGGGTTTCCAAGTGAAAGCTAGTGTTCTCATGTGTTGATGATTCTTACTTTATGTTATGATGTAAGTTATGTATTAATGCACTGCTATACATTTTTTTATTGTTGAAATAGTTTTGAAGGGTTGAATTTTCCAATACACTTATTCACCCCCCCACCCCTGAGTGTACTCTTTAGTCTAACAAGTTATAGGTTCAAATTATATTTCACCCATGTCCATAGTAAATGTAGTCTTAGATACCAAGTGATTATATTGGTAGAAATCATAACCTATTGTGTCACTTGAATATGAACCTGACCTCATTATCAATTTTTCTAATTAAAAGAAAACCTAATAAATTTAGGAAATGAAGTGTTTTTTCAAATAAAACTTTTTATTATATATATGTTAGGATAAGATTATTTTATTTCATTGCGTAATTGTTATATATAAAGTAATTGTTAATATAAGATAATTGTATTTCTACATGATTAATAAAATACTAATGAATATTCAATTTATTTAGTAGGAAAGAACTTTTTTTTTGACCTTTCACATGATATGACAACTAATGAAGATTGGGGTTGATTGTGATTGAGGAGTGTTAGAGTCAGTCTGGTCATCCCTTCGTCAGAGATCAAAACTCTTTTTGCATTTCATGTTTAGGTGTCCCATCTCTCTTGATCAGTTGCATTTTGTTAGGAGCATGCCATAAATCTGACGGAAGGGCTTTTGTCATTCATTCCCCTCATGCTTTGCACTGCTGGCTCAGGTTTGTCCATCAAAATCAAATCTTAAAAGTCATTTGCAGTCCTGTTGCAGTTTCTAGGTCATAACAGTCATTTTAGTCATTAGGTCTAGGGTTAGTCAATTTGGTCTTCGACAAAGTCTAATAAAGCCAGCAGGCCAGAGGGAGGTCCTTGATAAGTTGTTATTTCAAAAGATTTTTATCGTCATATAGATGGATTATGACTTTTCTTCAAAACTCTATTTTGAAGACAAGTCGACATTTTGTTATTTGTAATAATTTAAAAAAAAAAATCAGTTCTTGAATTCTCCAGGTGCAGCCCTGGTCTCCTTTGCCAAATCCCATGTTAGCTATTCCTTCAAAAATTTGCCAAGAAATTCATCATTTCAAACCAAAAAATCAAGGTGGAAACAAAAAGGTCAGAGTTCTATGAATTGTCAAAAAGTGCCAAATTCATAGCATTACAAAATTGGGTTTTGAAGAACCAAAAATCAAAGCAATGTCTTTATAAGCTTGTGCTATGAAGATCAAAGTCATTTTTGCATGCCAAGGTCGAAGAGAAACATTTCAAAACGAATTTGGGTGAGCTGTGCGTGTTTTGGGACGAAAGAGCTTGCAACCAACCGGCGCGACGCACTGGAAGCGCGCGACGCACTGGGAGTTTATGCTCAGTGTTAATTTGAACGGGCACGATGCATAGAGAGCGTGCGGCACACTGGGTTCTTGGCGGGCGAACACAGTTCAGAGCCCGAAATTGTGTCAAATCTCTTCAAATTTCTCATCCCTTGCGTGGAGTTGTCAGGTAAGGCCTTCTACTTTGGCATTGCTTCAGATTTTGTGATAAGTGTTGGTGGTTTATTGGTTGTAGCAGTCAAAACAAAAATCCAAACCTTCCCTCTAAGGTGCCTTCAAAGGAAGTTTGCTGTAGGTTCTTTAATCTTTGATTTGTCACCAAGGATTCTCCTTTTTCCCCATTTTTTCCTTGTTTCCTCATTTCCTACAACCCCCCCCCCCCCCCCCCCCACTAAGCTGATCAATCCTACATTACATTTAAATCCCAAAAACCCAAAACCTTAGCCCTTATAAAAATCTCCTCAACCCTATACAACTAATCCCAAACCCTAAACCTTATTCCCATATATAAAATCCCCCTCCTCTCCCTAATTAAATTTATTTCAATATTCCCTAATCCCCTACTGTTTTCCCCTTCCTAACATTCCCTGGTTGCATTTGTTTTTTCCCCTTGGTGGCAGAATCACAACACAGAAGTTTTTACATCATTAAAGGCCAGTTCAAGCACAGTTCATATACAACAGCATCTTGTCTTCAAGGTATTTTGTACAACAGTCATGGCATCTGAGCATTCATCGGACTATGAGGTAGAAACCCAAAGTGACTCTCCCTTGGAAGAACAGGCACCTCGGAGGCCTCATAAAAGTGGTAGACATGTTAGGGAAGAACCGATCACCCTTACAGAATTGCAGGCCTGCCCTCTTGCTATGCAGTGTTTTCAGCATCAGTCATGCTATGAGTTTTGTCAAAAGGTGGCTAGTGTCCAATTTCATCATGAGCTGGCTCGTCTTTTTGTGTTGCACTTGCATGGAGATCAAGCTATCTTGGCTGGTGTCACCTTCACACTTACACCAGAATCTGTCTCATTAGCAACCGGTATACCGAACATTGGTGAACCATGGCACAAGAAACAAAAGATTGACCGACAGCATTATGAGCCATACATCAAAACCAGTTTCTTGAGGCAGCTCAAGAGAGTGTTCCCATTCCGGTATCTGAAAGATGAATATGCTCCGCTAATGAGATTGATCATGAAATATTTCAGCTGTGAGGGACGATTCTCTCGTCTTTATGCTTATCACATCAGGTTGCTCATGCATTTCACCAGGGTACGGATGATGAACATTCCGTATTTCATTTGCCGGAACATAGAGAGGATGACCACCTTTATACAGCATAAAACCCCTCAGCAGCAACTTAACAGTGTCTATCATTTTGCTCTTATTAAGATTTTGGTGGTTCATCAGCTTGGATTGCAGGGCATCACTTGGGATGATTTCATCTCTCGTGACTTCTTCAGAGCTTCACGGGGAGTATCAGAGGTTAAGCATGAGGGTGAACCTTCTCATCAGTATGAGCGCCATGAGACTGCTAGTGTGCCGGTTTTCATCACATATCAGAGAGGCACCAGACATTTGTTTGTAGTGGCAAAGCGAGTGTTATCTCCACCCAGGGTGGAAGGGGCCTCGCTTCCTCCATCAGCATCACAGGTACAGGACAAAGGCAAGAGCCCAATGCAGGATGAGGGGCCTTCAGGTGAGCCATCAGGTGAATGAGAGACCGACTTCATTCTCATTCATGATACAGATACAGATACAGGTCCACAAAGTGCCAAACTTAGAGAGATCATCCAGGAGCAGCAAACTAAGATCGAGGCCTTATCCCTTGAATTGGAGAGGGCTAAGTGGACCATGAAATACTTGGAGCAGAGGAACAAACAACTTGAAGATCAGCAGACAATCATGGAGCTACAAAACATCCGCGAGAATCGCCAAGCTACGCAAAGGAGAAGAATTGAGCTCACATCATTGGAGCAAGAGATTAATGAGGATTGGGAGGCCAATCTCAAGAGAGTTGACATGCACTTAGAGAGGCTATTGGACAAGGCCGACAAAGACCATGCCTTGCTGAGACACATGGCTTTCCACTACATGGCGCGAAACAAAGTGTGCAAGGCCCGAATCAGGAATTTGAAGGCAAAATTGAGGAAGGCAATCAAGAAGCAAAAGAGGCAAAGGGAGCTCGATCATCTTTAGATATTGGCCAAGGCCTCTTTAGCCCAACATAGCACTTAATGAGGAAGCTCGAGCCCAAATTTCAAGAAATTTGGGGCAGTTTTGGTATTTTTGTAAATTTTTGTGCCAAAAACAGGGTTTTTTCTCCCTGTGCACCGCGCCACGTGGCGCGTGCTCACAATAGGAGGCTCCAAATGCAAAAACGTTTATAGTTTTAGACTTTTCATGAAAAATCATGACTTTTGGTGCATAGCCAAGAAGTTTGGGCAAGTTTTGAGTCCTTAGGAGGTCAAAAACACCCTAAAAATCACCTCTCTGCCCCTAATTTCACACACATGAAGCAGTCTTGGGATATTGAGGTTTTGGAGGGGAAAATGGGCATCAAATTCAGAAATTCCACTTGGGTTGGAAAGTAGAGAGGCAGGGCTTTCCAACAAGCACACTTGGGCTCAATTTGGACCTTAGAAAGTGCCTCAAAATCAGCCGCAAAGTGGCACGACGCATATAGAAATTGGCGCGGCGCACAGAGGTTTTTGGCCCAATTTTTCACCTTCCAGCTCAAAAATTCGGCCAGTTTGACTAGTTTTGCTTTGTAATGTTATTTTTGACTTATCTTAATGTAATTGGGTGAACATGATGTAATTTTGGCACTTAGTTACTTGTTCTAGAGGATTCATTCACCAAAAGGTGAAATGTGAGTGAATGAATCAGTTTCCTAGCATGTAGAGGCAAGTTGTTTTGATTGCCTAGATTTTAGTGCTTTGTTTAGAATTGGTTGAAACAGCTCCTAGAATGATGAGCTCGACCCCTAGAGTCAAGGGAATGGGTTGAGCTAGTCTATATAATGTAATTTCTAAGTCATTTTTAGGGTTGGACTCTTGGGAAAAGCTTGGCACTCTATTGTACATTCTATCTCTGCATTTTTGGCTAAGGAAAGACCAGGGTTTTGCAACACTGTTTGGGATCCATGTGGCTTTATGTTTTGATGGTGTGCTTCTCTAAGTAATTGTAAGTTTATCTAGTGTTATGTGTATCATTTTCTTGCTTCTTCTTCTGAATTTGAAACAAATGAGTGATTAAGGTGGAATCCATAACTGTTATGCTCTGCCTTTGAATTTGTTTAAATTTCCATGTTTTCATCTGTTTAAGGAGAATTCTTGAGACTCTCTTGCTCTCCTTAGCTCCTCACCAGTCTGATCTATCCATCTCACTTGCTTTAAAGCATCAAAACGATTGCCTTCCTTGCCCCAATCGGAACTCTGCAGAAACTGTGCCTCATCCCCGAGCCCAAATTTTCCTTTCCCATTTTTTTAACAAAAACCCTCAAAAAACCAAATCAAATCCCTGCACTTAACACCTAGCCTAAGATCAGTTGCAAATTTAGTCATCTCGAGCCTCATTGATTACCTTTTTCCGAGATTGACCCGGAGAGAGCCCTCTCCTGTCCTCGTAGGGCTAGCTACAAGGCCGAGTGTGATTTGATGTGGACCTAGAACCTTGTCTTTTCAGCTTGAGACAAATCTAGGCTCTAACAAGGAGGAGACATATTATTAAGGGACTATTTGAAATGATGATAATAGTTTCTATTAAACATTTAAATGGTATATATTAATATTTTATTTATGATTAGGAATAATGATTTATATTATTTTAATTCTATATTTTTTAAAAATAATATATAAATATTAAAACAAGTTTTTTTAATGTTTGATAATATTATTAATTATGTTGATATTTAATTATTGGGATTGCGTGAAAACTTGTAAATAATGTAAATTGTAAATAATGGAAAATAAAGAGCCATCGAGAAATGAAGCTCAAGAGTCACTCCATCATGTATATAACCATGAATAATCTTAATGAATAAATGCAATTTATTTGAGGAGTTACCTCCTGGCCTAACATGGTATCAGAGCCAGCCCCATTTTTGGCATCCCTTTCTGCCCTTGTAACTCCCTTCTTCCATTTTTGCAGTTTGTCATATCTGCTCATCCTCTCTGCATTAAAATTCCCAAAGCTCCGTTGAAATTCCACCATTAGGGCTAGTTTTATTTTATTTTTCTGTACATTAAAAGTATATGGGAGATTATTGAATAATGGGGATCGAGTTTGTGCATTGCTTGGAGTTACAAAAGCAGAAGCGTGGTGCTGTGGAAGGCATTGTGTGGAAGGAATTGTGACTTTGACAGTATTGAGGTTTGGAATATGTCGATTTTTTTATGTAACTATGACTGTGTTGATGTTTTACATACCACTGTAAACCACCGGTTGCGGCAATACCATAGTATACAACGTTGCCTCTGCCTCTCCCCACTGCATTGGCTCCGCTATATGTCGTCGGTCCTCCACACGGCTTGCACCTCCATACAATAGAGTTGCGTTGAATTTTTAATACTTTGCTTTTAATACTCCTCCCCCTCTCACCCCTCGCTGCTCCTGGTTATATGAACACTCCCTCAAATCCCTCACCGAACGTTGCTCAATGTATAGTCCTCTAGTTGAACGCTGGTATACACCCCTCAGTGGTATATACCCACCTCGGCCTCATTATGGATGCCAACAGACACACCATAAATCCACATACCATACGCTGTGCCATACCCACCTCGACCTCCATACATCTCAACCTCCATACATAGTCGACCCCTCCTCCATACATAATCAGCTCCCATACATTGCTCCCTCCTCTCGACCCCTCCTCCATACGTTGTCAACTACTCTACATAGTTAATACTGCTACCGAATCCTCCCTCAGTTAATACCTCCATCATTCAACCCTTCCCTCATACCACATCCCCCAAGTAATAACTACCTAAAATATTACCTCCGTCCTACATATCAGAGTGAATTTGTTTTTACAATTTTGCATCGGAACTGCCTTTTTTTTTTCTCACTAGGAGTGCAAATTTTATACATTGGCAACAAAATTGTTTTTTACAGTACATATATTTTAAAATGAATTCATTGATACCTATTGTGGGAGTGGTTCTCACCGGGAAGGAGAACTATCCTGAGTGGTCTTAGAAGATCAAACACACTCTCATTTTCAATGAGCTATGGAAAGGAGATTGTGTAGGAGGAGATAATGAACCGACAAAGCCTACCTCAGACAAGGAATTCACCATTTGGGAAAACAAGAACAACAGGGCCTATGCCTTGATTGCAACATCTGTAAATGAAGAGGTGAGTCACCATATTTCATCATTTTCAAATGCTTTTGAAGCCTTACAAAAATTGAATGAACTCTATGACTCACACTCTACGCTCGAAGTTGTCCAATTGATGATTAAATTGTTCAATCTTGAATTACAACATGATGATACTCTTGCTCTTGCATAAGAAATAAACTCTATTATGCATGATATCAAAGTAATTAGTGTTCAACCAGACATTCCTCTGATAGCTTTTGTCAAGGCACTTTATCCAACTTATTCAAATTATCTCGAGTCATTGCAAGCAAATGGAAACCTCAAAGAAATTACCTTTGACTCCCTTGTAAATAAATTCGTCGAGAGAGAGAAATATTTTGGGAAGAAAACAACTCCTCAGTCTTCTGAAGAAGCTACGTGTCTTGCACATAGAGAACATAATCATGCTCAATATTATTCCAGAGGAAGAGGTGGTTGAAGAGGAAGAGGAAGAGGAAGAAGAAATTTCAGAGGCATGAGGGACGACACTCTCAAGGAGAAAAGTTTGATGCTCATTACATACATTGTAATAGAGATGAATCACATGATGCATCCACATGCAAGTTGCCTTGGGACAAAATTGAGCAGGAAATAAATCAACCCAAAGGTAAAACCAATGACAAATAGAAAGGTAAAGCACTTTAATCCACTCACTATGTTGTCGCACATTGTAATATTGGAGTAAATGAAGACTTGTTTAATGCTTCACTTTCTTCTTGGAAAAATGATTGGTTTCTTGATTCAGGAGAAACTTGCCACATGTATTTTAGAAAATATTTATTTGAATAATTTACTGACATTGTTGATAGAGCAGTATGCTTTGCAGAAAAATCAAAACTCAAGCCATCAGGGCTTGGCACAATTAGGCTCAAATTGCTTGGTCTTCTAGACTTTCTTCTGCATGATGTTTTATATCTCGCACAACTGAGGATAAATTTTTTGTCCTTGATTGAGGGAAATGTTCCCCTAGGTTTTTTTGGGTTGAAACCCTAGCAAACTGAAAGTTGTCTATTCAAAGAAGCACACATTCACACAGCCATTATGCTATTATAAGCAAATTCTATTGTAAAGGGTACGTACCTTAGGTCCTACGTTCGAGAAGGCCCTTAGGGTCCAAACCCTTCTTGGAGTTCCCTTCTTTTCTTTTGTCCTGCAAAACAACCAATTCCAAAGAACACAACAGTTTATGGACAAAACCTTATAAAGAAACCATCTTCATGTTATAAATAAAGGTAGTTAGTTATGAAATCCAAACAACCATTTACATATGAATTCTAAACAGGAATATCATTAACATAAAGAGGATTCATTTCGGGAACCAAGACATGTGTTTCTTTTATTATAGACAAATGAAGTACATAAAAAGGAATATTTTCACCTGAGTCACCTTCAGAAGGCTCCAAGCAAAGCTTCTTTCCGGATCTGTTCCAGCCTCAAGCCTCTAACAAACTCCTTCCATGACTCTCTCCATGATGTCGCAAGTAATGGATGAACATCAACACACAAGGAAACACGAGTTTCCTGTACAAATGGGGGAAGTGCAGAAGGCACAAGGGACTTCAGACCTGGTCAGGGGAAAAATCTCAGCATAATAACCTTTCTCTCTCTTCTCTCCTCCCTTAGGCCTTCCCTTTGAGGTCTTTTTATACCTCTCCAAAAGTAGTTTTTTAGTTGGGAGTTGGTTGGGAACAGTTGGGCCACGGGCACTAATAGGTGATCAGCAGGTAAAACCCGCGATCTCTGCCCAAAAATAAGGAATTTTATATTTTTTTAAGTGTTTTAATACATATATGCGGGTTGGGTATACACAGACCCGCGTATACACGCGTTTAACTCAGGGCAATGTCGCGTATAAGGGATAAAACACTGTTTTTTAAATTTTAGGACCAGGTCTGGAAGGAGGGGTTGCCCTAGGCCATGAGTACAGCATCACAAACCATAAGAGTGAGATTTGGAGCTATAACAGATGCCCCCTAATATATGAGGTTAGAAGGGGTACATGATGGCCGAAATATATTATGCGAATACATGGAAAGGAAGTCTGTCAAAAACCGAGGAGGACTTCACCAGAATTCAGCCTGCTAAGCCACCAAAGGAGATCAGAAAGAAACACTGTTTGAGGTGGGCATACCCATGCTCAGAAAAAGTAAAGCATGTCCGCATATCAAGTATAAGCGGATCTACTAAGTATACAAGTATAAATGACTGAAAGATACATAATGGATCATCTGATCATAATGAACAAGTACATGTCTAAATATCACATATAAGACTGTCAATGATGCTGAAAGATGCAACGGATCACTGATATCAAAGACTGATCCCAAACGGTATCAACTGAACATGATGGAATAGGATGGTACTACACTGCAAACTCAGGTGCCAGCATATAGAATGTCGCCATGATGGACTGCAACATATAAAGTGGAGTGGTATCAACTAGCAGCAACAGGAGCAACTGTCAAGTGAACCAATGAATGCTGATACAACCTGAGGTCTTCACCGACTGCCGTGGTACATTTCTACACCATGGGAATAAATGATCTGAAGTCGACCATGTGAGAAATCGTTTGATTATTGGTCATTAATGTATACTGTTAACAAACGCGAGACTACTCACCGATAATGATAATGAGCGTCAAGGTACCCAGTACAATCTAACAAGTGTGAATAGATGAGCTGGAGTTGAACACCTATAAGAATCTATGGATCAGGAGACAATGATGGTTTCCCACTATCGATAGCGAAGGATCTGCCACTAATGACTGTAAACCACAAGGTACTGCCAAATGGACTCTAGATCTTTGCCCCAGAGCAATGAGTCAGAGTCGATAGGGAAAGATCCACTAGAAGGAAGGCATTAAGGCATCCTTCATCAATCTAGCGCGAGTGTAACCCGTAGGCCAATAATGTGGAAGGAATCTCACGAAAAAGATGTAGTAACCCAACCGAAGTACGTTTCCGGCGTACACAAGATGTGGCTAGCGCACGACAGAAACCCTCTGAACCAACCAATAATGAAAGCTGACACAGAGGCAAGGTATCCACCAATAGGGTCAAATGGAAACCCAGGTACTGCACAAATCCCAATGTGTGATAATGTAAGCTGATGTCGAACACAAGGGAAACCACTCAGTCAAAGACCCATGATACTGATTGATGCTAAGCACAAGGTGACCTATCAATAATCAAAATAGGGCTAGGGTGCGGCTCTAGGCCTGTCCTCAGAGCAAGATGTTGTCGTCGATAAGGACAAGACCCGCCAGCAAGAAGTCAATGGGGACCTTCTCAAACCGGCACGAGTAAAGGACCAATATAGCTGATGTGATGATAGACATGACACTGACAACCAGGGATGGCCGACTGAAAAATGAGTCAAGAGACACCGCAGAGAGGCTGACTCAGGCTAACTTCCCTTGAACAAAAGCACGACTCAATGTGACTATGTGGCAGCATATGATGACTCTGTATAAGTTCGCCATGCAGGAGGCACGAACGAACCCTCCATATGATTGGAAGAGATAACCAATCGGGGGAGAACTGACTCAATAAAAAGGTTATGGCGTACCTAAGTCAAACTAAATCCCACCCATATGGAGGAGACTTTGTTTCGAGTGCTTTGTTCAAGGGCGACACGACTGACTCTAGCTGCCAACAATAAATGGAAATACTGTCCCGTTCCCGCTCTTTTTTGGAATATTTAATTTTTTTTTGTCTTTTTCTATGAAGCTGGAAAAAGAATAAAAGAATGCTATGGTATAGTGGAAAGAACAAGTGTCGCTGAAACAGATGATCTAGTTCCTGGGAATTGAACGTTCCTATGCTCAATGCAGGAAGGTGAAAACTGGTCAGTGACACTCAAAGGTGTGTTCCTTCCACGGGTCAAGGTGTGTCAAACTGCAGAAGTCAAAGGTATGCAAGGTTGATTTTACAGTCATCATGGTCAAAACTTGGCTTAAACACGAGTCCAAGTGAAGCCGGCTCTAGGCCAAAAGGTGCAAGTGGTCAACATGCAATGCAGTGGTACAACTCAACACAAAGGAGCCTCTAGGGTATAAGGCCAGAACAAAGCGGAGAAGCTAAGAGGAATGAGTCTTCAACGCATAAGTCATGGCGGGACTATAGAGGACTCCCGAGCCTACTCAATGGAGCAGCATGGGCAACAAATGGCAGTGAGGTGCTAACTACGATGCCCATAAAAAGGATGGCTCTACCATTGTGTCATGATTTAAAGAATCGGCGAGTGAAGATGGCTTACGAACCATAACACAATGGGATCGACCCTATGACAGATGTATCGGCAAATGGAGGCTAGTATGCATAATGCAATGAAAAAATGGTGTCCCTAACCTATATGCCAGTGAGAAAACAATACCTGCCATGACGAGTCAGCAGTCATGGAACCGTCTCGAAACTGAAAAACATCCAAAATGTCCTGAAAAACAAACCATTCTCGACATTCCAAGCTCCCAAGTTAAAAGTCACATGAGGCAAAACAAAATAAAATTTTGAAAAAATTTTGCATTTTCAAAACTTATAAAAAGCATTTTGGACTCACCATTCTTACCATTTGAGTTTGAGAGCAAAGGATTTGGAGCAAAAGGAGAAAACTTCCCACAGCCAGATTCAACTGTTCAAATTCGTTAAAGACCTCCAGGTAACTCTTATACTTAGCTTGCAATTGATTGTGACAGGTTTTAGGATTTTTGATTGATGTTTCACTGTTGAACTGTTGTCAAAAATTTCCCCGCGGCGTATACGCGGGTTGGTAATATTGAACCTGCGTACATGCGGGCCCTATACGTGACTGTGTGCACAGGGACCCGCGTATACACCGTGAACCATTTTTACACAAAAACTAACGGTTATAAATCGATTTTTTCTCAGGATGCCTGTCACATGGCGTGAAAGAGAGCACACAGCGGTAGATAATGAAGTTATGAACAGTCCAGAAGCATTAGATGCCCTACAAGGATGCGGTTTGCTTAAATTTTTCAAACTGCCAAATATGAAAGCGAACCGCATCCCCATAGGGAATCTAATGCTTCCGGATCCGTTCCAGCCTCAAGCCTCTAACAAACTCCTTCCATGACTCTCTCCATGATGTCACAAGTAATGGATGAACATCAACACACAAGGAAACAAGAGTTTCCTGTACAAATGGGGGAAGTGCAGAAGGCATAAGGGACTTTAGACCTGGTCAGGGGAAAAATCTCAGCATAATAACCTTTGTCTCTCCTCTCTCCTCCTTTAGGCCTTCTCTTTGAGGTCTTTTTATACCTCTCCCAAAGTAGTTTTTAAGTTGGGAGTTGGTTGGGAACAGTTGGGCCACGGGCGCACGACAGAAACCCTTTGAACCAACCAATAATGAAAGCTAACACAGAGGCGAGGTATCCACCAATAGGGTCAAATGGAAACCCAGGTACTGCATGAATCCCAATGTGTGATAATGTAAGCTGATGTCGAACACAAGGGAAACCACTCAGTCAAAGACCCATGATACTGATCGATGATGAGCATAAGGTGACCTATCAATAATGAAAATAGGGCCAGGGTGTGGCTCTAGGCCTGTCGTCAGAGCAAGGTGTCGTCGTCGATAAGGACAAGACCCGCCAGCAAGAAGTCAATGGGGACCTTCTCAAACTGGCACGAGTAAAGGACCAATATAGCTGATGTGATGATAGACATGACACTGAAAACCAGGGATGGCCGACTGAAAAATGAGTCAAGAGACACCGCAGAGAGGCCGACTCAGGCTAACTTCCCCTGAACAAAAGCATGACTCAATGTGACTATGTGGCAGCATATGATGACTCTGTATAAGTTCGCCATGCAGGAGGCACGAATGAACCCTCCATATGATTGGAAGAGATAACCAATCGGGGGAGAACTGACTCAATAACAAGGTTATGGCGTACCTAAGTCAAACTAAATCCCACCCATGCGGAGGAGACTTTGTTATGAGTGATTTGTTCAAGGGCGACACAATTGACTCTAGCTGCCAACAATAAATGGAAATACTGTCCCGTTCCCGCTCTTTTTTGGAATATTTAATTTTTTTGTCTTTTTCTGTTAAGCTAGAAAAAGAATAAAAGAATGTTATGGTACAGCGGAAAGAACGAGTGTCATGAAACAGATGATCTAGTTCCTGGGAATGGAACGTTCCTATGCTCAATGCAGGAAGGTGAAAACTGGTCAGTGACACTCAAAGGTGTGTTCCTTCCACGGGTCAAGGTGTGTCAAGCTGCAGAAGTCAAAGGTATGCTAGGTTGATTTTGCAGTCGTCATGGTCAAAAGTTGGCTTAAACACAAGTCCATGTGAAGCTGGCTCTAGGCCAAAAGGTGCAAGTGGTCAACATGCAATGCAGTAGTACAACTCAACACAAAGGAGCCTCTAGGGTATAAGGCCAGAACAAAGCAGAGAAGCTAAGAGGAATGAGTCTTCAACGCATAAGTCATGGCGGGAATACAGAGGACTCCCGAGCCTACTCAATGGAGCAGCATGGGCAAAAAATGTCAGTGAGGTTCTAACTACGATGCCCATGTAAAGGATGGCTCTACCATTGTGTCATGATTTAAAGAATCGGCGAGTGAAGATGGCTTACGAACCATAACACGATGGGATCGACCCTATGACAGATGTATCGGCAAATGGAGGCTAGTATGCATAATGCAATGAAAAAATGGTGTCCCTAACCTATATGCCAGTGAGAAAACGATGCCTGCCATGACGGGTCAGCAGTCATGGAACTGTCTCGAAACTGAAAAACGTCCAAAATGTCCTGAAAAACAAACCATTCTCGACATTCCAAGCTCCCAAGTTAAAAGTCAAATGAGGCCAAACAAAATAAAATTTTGAAAAAATTTTGCATTTTCAAAACTTATAAAAAGCATTTTGGACTTACCATTTTTACCATTTGAGTTTGAGAGCAAAGGATTTGGAGCAAAATGAGCAAACTTCCCACAGCCAGATTCAACCGTTCAAATTCGTCAAAGACCTCCAGGTAACTCTTATACTTAGCTTGCAATTGATTATGGCAGGTTTTAAGATTTTTGATTGATGTTTCACTGTTGAACTTTTGTCAAAAATTTCCCCGCGGCGTATACGCGGGTTAGTAATATTGAACCCGCATACACGCGGGCCCTATATGCGACTGTGTGCACAGGGACCCGCGTATACGCCGCGAACCATTTTTACACAAAAACTAACGGTTATAAATTGATTTTTTCTCAAGATGCCTGTCACGTGGCGTGAAAGAGAGCACGCAGTGGTAGATAATGAAGTTATGAACAGTCCAGAAGCATTAGATGCCCTACGAGGATGCGGTTTGCTTAAATTTTTCAAACTGCCAAATATGAAAGCGAACACGCGTCTGCTTGAGATGCTCATTGATTATTGGGACGTCGAGGAGGAAGCCTTTATGATCGATTAGATGTCGCTCAGGGTAGAAGTGGAGGATATCTATTTTATCATGGGCCTTTCCCGAAGGGGAGAGGTAGTACATTCCCGGGGCAGGACACGGAGTAGCCTCACGATAGAGGACTATGTACAGATATACTGCCCGAGACATCCCAAGAAGGTTGGGAGCCAGATTTCCATCACACATGTGGCGAGTTTGTCACTTAGGATAATCCTGTTCACCATAGCTCGAGTGAACGGATCATCCTCTCTGCATCAGGCGTCACGGGTCATCATGAGCGTGGCAGTTGACTGTCTCACTACTGTGTTCAACTGGTGTACTCCTCTCCTGGCCAACATGAAGAGCCATCTCACTTCTATCAGGAGGGGATACACCAAGAACTTTGGATATGGGACTATCCTGTGTACTTTCTTTTTCGAGAAGGTTCCCGCACTCCGCTCCAGGGTAGCAGTTTCCATCAGTACCCCACACGATCCACGCATGGGCTGGTGGGCCGATATGATGAAATGTCTCGGGGGTGGGGAGGTCCCAAGGACTGCCTTCAATGATGATTTCTTCACCTGGTGGGATCAACAGATCATCACCGTGGATGACTACCCCTATGCTGGGATGGATTTCCGAGGAGATCCTGATCTAGTGTTACCACCGAACGCAGCATGGGGCGAGATTGGTAAGAATTTTTTGATTTTATGATTTTTTTGGATTTTTCAAATATAATGATGCATTTTGAAAAATATTTTTGATGAGATTCAAATGACTAATATGATGATCATGTTCCAGACATTGGGCCGGTATGACCAGATGGGTTCCCGCGGCATGGACGGCGCGGCCGAGGAGCCGAAGAGGTGGCTGTTGATACAGAACGGACTCTAAACAACATCCAGCGACACTTGGCAAGACTGAGCTACCGAGTACCGATGGCCGCCATAGAGGACCTTCCTGAGGATATGCAGCGTCATGTGGTTGGCATGCCACGTGACTGGGTTCGCACTTTTCGGCGTGTGGCCAATGCGATAGTTACATACTTAGACGCTCATCCTGAGCCGAGGCATTAGATATGCCGAACATGATTATGGGCATTTGAGTCCCAAATTTTGTATATTTTTGGACACACATATGTACACTCGAGACGCTTTACGATATATATATATATATATATATACAGTTTGACTTTTTGATGCTTGATTTTATTATGATGAATGATTGATGTGCCAGTCTAATGCTTGATTAGCGATAGAATCAGCTAACCAATTATGAGATCTTGGAATGTGTAAATAATTAATATAAATAAATGATTTTTGCAACATCCTCACCCTTAAATACTAGTGATATAAAGATGGATCCCTTACCCGATAAATTTTATTTAATTGAGACACTTATCAATTGAGAATCAAGATACACTACCAACGAGTCGATCCCATGAGAGATTTCCTCGGATAATAAATTAATAACAACAGTGTACTCGGCCATATTATTTGAAGCAGGACAGACACACATGCCTCTTGATGCCATCAATTGACCAGATGGATAATAGAGTACCCAAGCTGCGGAAGCAAGATTCCGAGTGTGCCGACTAGCACCATTGGCGAACCCAAAATAGACCAAATCATCCATCAACACCTGTCACAGCAGACCAAAAAGTGTTGATATCAGAAAACTCTCGACGATATATGTACAAATATACATAAAGTACAAAGAAGCCATTTCCTGGCCAAAACTAAGCAAAGTACTTCTTTAGGTAGAGCCCGTTTCGGGGCTCCGCCAGCTTGTTTTCCTCAAAGTCGATTAACTCGTACGACCCTTTCTCTAAAACTCGTTTAATAATGAAAGGACCGTACCACATAGGCTTAAATTTGCCTACCCCCAAGGTGTCTTTATCTTGGTCATAGACCAGGACAAGGTGACCTTCAGAAAAGACACGAGGACGGATAGATTTATCATACTGTGTTTTCACCCTTTTCTTATGAGCCTCAATCACTGTGGCGGCATGTCGATGCTGCTCATCGAGATGTTCCAAGTGAAGTAGGCGCTCTTCGAGACTCGAAGTCTCTGGAAGGAGCTCAACAGCTAATTTAAGAGATGGAATTTCACATTCAACCGGAAAGATAGATTCCATCCCATAAACCAACTGAAAAGGTGTAAAACCAGTAGCCATCTTGACAGAGGTTCGGTATGCCCAAAGAGCCGAATACAACATAATGTGCCAATTGGACCGATTTTTATCGATTGTCCATTGGAGTATCGTCTTAAGAGTTTTATTGACTGCCTCGACCTGTCCATTGGCCTGAGGATAATAAGGAGACGAATGCTCCTGGCGGAAACCCAATTTGAGAGCCAATTCGGACATCAGTTGATTCTGAAAATGACTGCCATGGTCAGTGAAAATCTCTCTCGGGATACCGAATCTTGAGATAACCTGATTGAAAAGAAACAATGCTGCCGTGTCACTATCGTTCTTATAAGTAGGCATGGCCTCATCCCACTTTGTAAAGTAGTCTACAGCCACGATAATGTACCTATGATTCGCCGCTGAAGGCGGATTACAAGTCATAAAATCAATACCCCACTTAGTAAAGGGACCGACAGTGACAACAGGAAAAAGAGGAGCTGGATGCGCGTGCATCTTCCGAGTAAAAATTTGATAAGGGTGACAACGTTTGACCGCTTCCACACAGTCTTTAAAGAGTGAAGGCCAAAAATAGCCAGCACGTAAGATGCGCTGGGCTGTAGCAAGCCCTGATAGATGACCACCACAAGCTCCACTGTGGCAGTCATTGAGCACTGACTCTGCTTCCTCTAAGGTTAAACAACGCCGAAGGATTGAATCAACCCCTCGACAGTATAATGTGTCATCAATGATAACATAGTTTTTAGCCAGGTGACGTAATTTTCGACGTTCATCCTTGGAGAAAGTAGAGGGAAACTTCGAAGTCTGGAGATAGACAATGATATCTCCATACCAAGGGTCGAGTGAAGAGATGAGGAATAAATGTTCGTCGGGAAAACTTTCCTCACAAACAGTATCTTCTCCACAAGGTAGCTCAGAAATTAGCTCCGCGAAAACCATGGATTTCTTAGACTTGGCAGACAAGAAATCGAGATCGAATTCTTACAAAATGACTATCCATCGATTATATTTGCCCCCAATCACTCGCCTACTGAGGAAAAATTGAAATGGATTGACTTCCGCTAAGACAAAAGTTTTGCGTAGCAGGATATAATGACGGAGCCGCTGGACAGCATGGACAGCTGCCAAGGCCAACTTCTCAACCAGAGAATAGCGAAGTTCAGGACCTATTAAGCCTCAGCTCAAATAATAAATCACATGCTCGGTGAGAGCATCATCCTCCTGAACGAGAACCATACCAATGGTTGATTCTGCTGCAGCGAGATATAAAAGGAAGTCTCTACCATAATCCGGTGGACTCAAAAGTGGGGCAGAGACTAATGCCTTTTTCAAAGCATCAAACGACCGCTGCGCAAAGTCATCCCACACAAATGGAACTCCTTTTCGTAGCAAACGCATGAACCCTTTAGTGATCTCGGCATAGTTTGCTATAAACCGTCTTAAGAAATTAGCCTTCCCTTGAAGACTTTGAAGTTGTCGAATCGAGGACGGGGGAGGCAACTGAACTATTTCCTCAACCTTGAAGGGATCAACCCGAATCCCTTCATTGGACATGATGAACCCTAACAACCGACTGGACGTAACCGCGAAAACGCACTTGTTGGGATTCAACCGGATTTTATAAAAACGACATCGCTCGAAAACCAATCGAATATGACTAGGGTGATCAGTTCTCTTTCGAGAACGAGCAGCGAGATCATCCAAGTAAGCCTCGATGACATGTTTGATGTCGTGGAAAGCATATGACATGGCCCGCTGAAAAGTGGCTCCAGCATTTTTAAGACCAAAAGGCATCTTTCTATATGCAAAGGTACCCTAGGGACATATAAAGGCTATCTTATGTTGATCTTCAGGACGGATAGAAATTTGATTATAACCCGAAAAACCATCCATGAAGGAAAAATTCTCATTACCGGCACACTCGTCGATAATCTGATCAATGAATGGCGTGGTTTAATTATCTTTCGGACAGGCCTTGTTTAAATCCCTAAAATCGATGCATACTCGGATTGTTCCTTGCTTTTTATCCACAGGGACTAGATTAGAAACCCAATCAGTAAGAGGAACATGGTATATGAAACCCGCCTTTAGCAACTTCTCAACCTCAGCTTTGATAGCTGCCGCTTTCCTAGGGTTAACCGGCCGAAGCCTTTGACGAACCGGTTTGGCGTTCTCATACGTCTTGATCTCATGCTGAACTATAGAAGGATCAATGCCAGACATTTCCTCATAAGACCAAGAAAATACATCTCGAAATTCCTTAAATAGGTCGGTGTAAATTTGAATTTCTTCAGGGGAACACTCAATTCCGATGAAGAGATTATCGATGACGTTAGGGTCCCTAGAGATGTTTATAGGTATCGTTTTTGAAATTACCGACATATTGCCTTCGGCACGAACGTGTGCTGGAGCCAAAGGGTTTGACACCGTACAAACATCACTAGTACAGAGCTCGGAGAATCTAGATTCTACTTCCTGCAATGGAGGAAGAAAGTATGAACGATGGTGTAAGTCTTCCCAAGGTCGATCTATACCCATCATTGCTTCAAGGATTGCTTCTTCAGAAGGTAAAACTGAATCTAAGCAGTCCAAGGCAGAGGTAGAATCAAGGCTCCAAGCTGGGGCCACATCACCATCTAACTCCTCTTAGGAAAAAGGAGCAGAGTGGTTGTCTGCAGAGTATACGATAGACTGATATCTAAGCTCAGCTGTAGATATAGGGAATGCCATTCCATTTACTTGTCCTTCAACTAATATGGTCGTAGGTGAAGGCAAGGTCCAAGGGTCTGAAAAATAACGAGTTCGAAAGAACTCTTGTCGAGGGGACTCCTTAGATGATGAAATGGCATTGATTTTAGCGAAAGGAGAGGGAAGATCAAAGGTACCCATCAATGAGGAATACATTCCCACTCCTAAATTCTCAGTAGGCGGGCGAGGGTTATCCACTAAAGGAACTGTAGAGTCAGAGCTTGCTTGAGGATCGACTGGACAATAATCCATTTGATCAACCTTAACGATTTTCCTCTCATGAAGAAAGCAAATGACATGAAACAGAGTCAAAACAACGGCGTCCATTTCGTATACCCAGTTCCTTCCTAATAGGAGATTATAGTCTAGGTTAGCATCTATGACTTCTACTTCAATATTGACGACCTTCCCCCCAACACATATAGGAAAGGCCGGGATAATCCCATGCAGCTTATGAGAATGACCATCAAATGCAGTCAAGACGGTGGGTGAAGGAACAGCCGAAGGTGATCCAATAGCCTTAAAGCATGACATCGACATGACGCATGTGGAAGCTCCTTCATCGATAACGGTGCGAAAAATTTTGATTTTCCAGTATGTAGATTTTATTTGGAAAGCCATATGATGAGGGAGTCGCTTTTTGACATTTAACATGTCAAAAGTGAGCACTAAAGAATTAGCTAGATTGACTGCTCCAATCGCAGAAAGTAAAGCACTTCGCTGAGTCGAACACGACTGGAGAACCTCTAAAGCGGACATGGCGCACGGACTCTGAGCCAGATCCTCCACAATGGAGTAATTCTGGGCGGCCCTGGCATTAGGATTAATAGTCGCGCGTTTAGCGGAACCTTTCGGTATCCGTGGTATAGTCTCAACAGGGGGTCGCTCAATATGAAGGTCGGTATTTCCGGGAACAGTCTTGTCCTTGGAAGTTTTGGCTTCACCATAATCACGTGACCGAGTAGTCACATGGACGTTAGAACCCATCATGAAAACATTCGATGATTTTTCCCCTTCCTGGTTGCCCCCGTAAAGGTACTAGGATTTGAAATCGCACCAGCAAGAAGTTGCTGCCCTTGGGGAAAAGGGTTGGTTAACACAGCCTGTGAACTAGAAGTCCCTTGTTGTCCTAACAAGCACTGAGCGTCTTCAATCTTAGGGCAGAGATGAGTTAAATGGTCTCCACTGCACAACTTGCATGGAAACTTAACTTTCTTTCTAGACTCATTTCTACCACCACTAGCGTTGTTGCCGGACTTATTTGCATTAGGCTTCCCATCCTGGTTCTTTTTCTTACCTCGTCCTTTCTTTTTCCCATTGGAATTTTGATTTCCTTTGGGGTTATCAGATTGGACGACATTAATTGAAGAAGTTTGGGAAGCGGGGGATTAGACGATGTGACTTGGTTGTTAGAAGCAGTTTGTAAAGACAACTGCTGCAATTGGTTCAACAAGTTCACGGTAGTTGTGTCTACTGACCCAACGATACCATCCGCGTGTGGACCTGGCTTCGACTTAGCTACGTCAACCTTAGACCCAGGAGCATCTGGGAAGTATTTTTGTAGGATCCCAGACTGAGAGTAGATCAATTCTAATTGTTGGGCCCTAAAAATGGCTTGCTCCTCATAATAGACCCCAGACATGGAGACATCCTTGGAGATCTCGGGTTGTAAAGATTTCAAAAACCACTCGAGACAGTACTCCAGAGGGATTTTGTCTTTAATGAGCCTCTTTCTCTGTCTCCATTCCTGAATATGGTTAGAAATGTGAGTTGCCTTATCCTGACGAAAAGTGGCCAGAAGTTCAGTTCCGGCATCATAGCAGACAGGCAACTGGAAATGATTTAAGAAAATATTGGCTAAGTTAGCGAAAGATGTGAAGCTACCCCCTGGCAACTCTATATACCATTTGGCTACATTACCAGTCAAGGTGCGCTGAAAGAGTCTCAACCTAATCGAGTCATCAATAAGGGAGTTAGATGAGCACCACAAATGGAATGTGGTTACATGGTCGCCTGGGTCCTCACCACTCTTCCCTTCGAATTTTGGAATGTCCGAAGGGAGTTTGGTTGGTACCGGAGGCTAGGCCGGATTGTATTTGATTGGGTCATTTGTTAACTTAGTGAGATCTGGCAAGTTCAACGTTGCCAGAAACGGAAGCCTAGGAGGACCTTGGGGATTCCACCCAGACTGGGCAGAACTCCCAAAGTTCTGAAAAGATTGTCCTGGATTTTGGGAGGCACCAGGCTGCCCGAAGTAACCAGTAGAATTGGATGAACCAAAAGGCAAGCCTTGTGATCCAGCAAAATTCAGAGTTTGACCAACTCCGGCTGCAAAACCTCCATAACCAGCAAAGTTTCCTCCTAAAGGATTGTAAGGAGTTGATAACCTCTGATAAGGATTCCAAGCCGAAGCTAGGGGAGGAATAGTTTGAAACGAACTAACCGTGGAGTACGGCCTATTCCAATGTTGGCCGATAAACGGATTCCTAGTTCCCGCGCCACTGACCCCAAGGTTAGTCCAACCTTGGAAAGGATTACTGCTTTGTCTTACAGAAGAAAAAGGCATGGATCCTATCATTGGGTTGGAATGTGGTATATGACCACTTCCGAAAGGAAAACCCTGGAATGAAGCCGATCCGCCCATCATGGATGTAGCGGCACTAAACAGAACCGATGGAATACCCTGTGAGTGGGTGCCAAATGGAAAGAATCCAGTACCAAAAGCATTGGTTTGGGCATTTCCACTTGTGGACGGAATGGAGGTAGACCCAACTAAAGATGTGCTAGCAAAAGATCCAAACAAGGAAGCAGAGGAGATGGAAATCGTTCCTCCCCCTTGCACCGATGTTGGAGTTTGCATAGTCGTAGCACTTGTAGAATCCATGCTTCCAGTAGTGATCATCGATGGTAAGCACGTAGCGTAACCTGGACTTGACGGTCTATGCGTCGGAGTCCCAACGTATTGTAATATGTCTGGATGACTAGATGGTAGTGGAGAATTCGAAGCCGCTAACGACTCTGAGAGTTCTTCTACCTCTATGTTATTCTCCACTTGAAAGAGAACTCGAGAAAGGACTGGAGTGTCCCTCTCTTGTTCAGAAGTGCCAGGCCTTGCTTGAACACTAATGCCCCCGAGAGGAGGATCAATCCCCGATGCGTCAACCGGCGTGGGACGGAACCCACCAGTAGTATTACCTCTACGCCTTCTAGGAGAAGGCTCTAAACTTGGTGGTGAAAGACCACGAAGTCTTCGAGACCGTCTGGGAGATCGGTCAGCCACTTTGAATTTTTTGTTATGATCTAACTAAAGACTCAAAAAATTGAAAGCTAGGCCAACTAAGAGCATAGAGCACACACTATAAAGTCCCTAAAGATAACAGCCAGTCAAACAACTTCCAAGTATTTCCGCTCTAGGTGATTAGGACCGGACACCAAAATACAAGAAAGTGAAATAAGGGGCCTTCTGAAGATAGTCTGGGATGATGAGGGCCCAGTCCTATCATCGAAGGTATTAGAGGAAGTTACGTTGACCTCCTAACAACAGCCTACGCCGGTGCAAGCCCCCAAGCTTTGCAAGGGTGCCCTCCAGTTCGACCTCAGGTGCCACGGGATTCCCCTCCGCAGCCACCTGTGTAGATCCCTAGGAGTAGCAACTATGGATACCAACTCGTCGCAGAAGCCAGGCGGAACAGTCGTGAGGTAAGTTCGGACAAGTAGGAGAGGGGGTATCTCTCTTCCCTGTCTTCACAGACCCTCGTGCTTAACTCCCAGATCCGGAGATTTCCTGGTCTTCCTAACGCTATTGGATTTTCTCTCATTATTCAGACTCCTATGTTTGATGTTTGTATGGCCTTGGAGAGTTAACTCTCCACTCGCCTAATCCAAGGCCCTAAAATCCTAAATTTGTTGGTGTAACTGACTTAAACAAAAAGTTCTAGTGAATTTTAGTTAGCGCTTGATTTTAAAATAGGCTGTTCTTTAAGTCACAAGGTAACGGAAGTGAAACTAGTGGTGTTTTTTGACGCAAAAGAAATTAATAAAATCTTAACTACATGCACATGCACTTTTTCATTTTTCGATGAAGAGCAATTTCTATAGGGTTCAGAGGAACTTCTAATAAAACAAAATTTTCTTTTCTTTTTGTTAATTCACGCTTCACACTCACAAAAGTTAACAACTCTATGTATGCCTAAAAAGGTATGCAAATCTATCCTAATGCAACAAATATATGCGGATGCAAGATTTAAAACTACTCTAAAAACAAAAAATGAAAGTTGCTTGCTTATCAATCTTTATCTTGCCACTTAAAATGTCTAGATGGAATATGAGATGCTACTATTCATTTCGTCTAAACACTAAAAACAAGTTCTAAGACAAACATAAAGCACTTTCACTCACTAAAAGGAAACCAAATGAAAACCAAGTTCAAGAAAGCAAAACTAAGTTTTTCAAAAAGATTTTCTTCAAAAGTAACAACAAAAGAGTCTTTTCAAAAATGCTCTCAACAACACTGAAACTTGTGATTGAAGAATAGGCAATCAAACACTTTTGCAAGTTGACACCACACAATGGATGAAAACTCGACAAAAATAAATGTGCTTAAAAGTGCTCTTAACAATCAAAAGCAGCAATGAAAGCTTTGGCAATGAAAACCAAAAAGATCAAAAAGACAAACTCCAAGAAAGTGTCAATCAACAACTTTCATGAAACAAAGAAGTGGATGGTCACAAAAAGCGGTTTTTGTCAAGCAAAGAAAAAGTCACCAAAAGCAAGGTTAACACAAAGATTGAGATCAATCTTCCTACGTTGATGAATCAGAGCAGCCAAGATTCCAAGCAAGAAATCTTGCGTGCTCTAGCAAAAAACGATGACGCTTGCAATCAACGAAAAACAAGACCAATACTTCTTATACTCAGAGAGAATTCAGAACAAGATGCTTGCTGTAAAACAAATAACTGATACTGGAAAATGACTGTTTCATATTGACTCAAACTACTAGACAGACCTTCAGAGACAAAAAGATTTACAAATCTTGAAAATTGCAAGATATACACGACTGTACTTATGTACATAATGCGTGTATATGCTACTGTAACTAAGGAAACCTACGTATACGCGGGTTCACTTAAAGAAACATGCGTACATACGCCTCTGTAACTAAGAAAAACAACATATATAAAAGATTTCAAGAAAAATAAAAAACAAACTGAAGAAACTGACAAAACTTAAAGTTCAAGAACAGACCAGACAACAACAACAAACAAACAGGCAGCTGAGCCCTGATTGGCTTGAAAAACACCCAAACTAGGAACAACAAGAGTGTTGTCCCCAGCGGAGTCGCCAATTCTGATTGAGGGAAATGTTCCCCTAGGGCTTTTTGGGTTGAAACCCTAGCAGACTGAAAGTTGTCTTTTCAAAGAAGCACACATTCACATAGCCATTATGCTATTATAAGCAAATTCTATTGTAAAGGGTACGTACCTTAGGTCCTACGTTCGAGAAGGCCCTTAGGGTCCAAACCCTTCTTGGAGTTCCCTTCTTTTCTTTTGTCCTGCAAAACAACCAATTCCAAAGAACACAGCAGTATATGGAAAAAACCTTATAAAGAAACCATCTTCATGTTATAAATAAAGGTAGTTAGTTATGAAATCCAAACAACCATTTACATATGAATTCTAAACATGAACATCATTAACATAAAGAGGATTCATTTCGGGAACCAAGACATGTGTTTCTTTTATTATAGACAAATAAAGTACATAAAAAGGAATACTTTCGCCTTAGTCACCTTCAGCAGGCTCCAAGCAAAGCTTCCTTCCAGATCCATTCCAGCCTCAAGCCTCTAACAAACTCCTTCCATGACTCTCTCCATGATGTCACAAGTAATGGATGAACATCAACACACAAGGAAACAAGAGTTTCTTGTACAAATGGGGGAAGTGCAGAAGGCACAAGGGACTTCAAACCTGGTCAGGGGAAAAATCTCAGCATAATAACCTTTCTCTCTCCTCTCTCCTCCTTTAGGCCTTCCCTTTGAGGTCTTTTTATACCTCTCCCAAAGTAGTTTTTTAGTTGGGAGTTGGTTGGGAACAGTTGGGCCATGGGCACTAACAGGTGATCAGCAGGTAAAACCCGCGATCTCCGCCCGGAAATAAGGAATTTTATATTTTTTTAAGTGTTTTAATACATATACGCGGGTTGGGTATACACAAACCCGCGTATACATGCGTTTAACTCAAGGCAATGTCGCGTATAAGGGATAAAACACTATTTTTTAAATTTTAGGACCAGGTCTGGAAGGAGGGGTTGCCCTAGGCCATGAGTACAGCATCACAAACCATAAGAGTGAGATTTGGAGCTATAAAAGTCCTTGGTCTACATCTACTAGCAAAGATAATCCATTCATATGTTTGATGGCAAGGTTGAGGTGAGAAAAGCATCAGATCACTCACTTGTCATGATGGGGATAGAAGAAGAACGAATTCTCAAGCTACAAGGTACCTCTTCTCGTGCACAAAATTTCTCATACAGTTCTCATGATGATGAAGGTACATTTCCATCAAGTCTATTATGGCATGCTAGATTTGGACACTTGAACTATGACAACCTTCGCTTGTTGAAGAAAAATGGTGTTACTGGTTTGCCTACAATTCCTAGGAAACATAAGCAATGTGATGCATTCTAGGAAAGCATAGAAAATAGTATTTTCATGATTCACATTCCAGAGCATATAGAAAACTTGAACTTATTCATTCAGATTTATGTGGTCCAATGCATATTCCTTCTACAAATGGAAATAAACATATGATGACATTTATTGATGACTACACCATAATGTGGTGGGTTTATTTATTGAAGAACAAATATGATTCTTTTCAAACATTCAAGAACTTTCATACATGGATTGAAAATGATGCACAATCTCATATTGGGTCTATTTGCACTATGTTATGTTCCTATGCCAATAGGAGTCATAATTTTTGAATGGCTGAGGTCAAATCTGTAATATGTACATACCTTTGCTTTCTGCAAATGTTTTCCATATTCAAAAAATAAAAAAAATTAAAAAATGTAAAGAGGGTATGTCCTAAAAGAAAAATCAAAGGACAAAAAGAATAAAGAAAAAGGTAAAAAAAGATGAAAATATGAACCCCAAAAACAAAAATACCATGAAAGTGTGCAAGTCCAAATGCCACTACTATTTACTTTTCTGCATAATAATGATTGTGTGCAACTTGTTATTCATGCCACAATCCATGGTAATCAAACAGTTTAATCTTGGTTATTCCATGTTTTGAATTTCATGCTTAGAGATAGAGAATAAAATCTGACCAAACTGTTTAATCTTGGCAGATAAGTAGATAGGTAGAGTAAATAAAGGGAGTTCAAGAGTTTAATCTGAGCCCTTAGATGTAATAAGGATAGACTTAGATAGATTCCTATTGTAAAAGAAAAGAAAAATGTTTTGAAAAGGGTTTGCCAGCTTAAGTGCACACTAATAAAGAGTAGAAAAAATGGTAAGATGAGTAGATGGGTAAGTAGTTGCATGGTTACAGAATTGTGATGATTGATTAGATAAAATCATATCATGTACCTTCATCACCAAATTTCTAAAGTATGGATGATAATTGAGCATTTACACAAAGGCAAGTGATTAATTTCCCCATTCATTTCACCCTTAATTTTACTAATTTCCCATAAGCAAAGTCAAAAGTACTTAAAACCTTAAGTGAAAGGGGCTCAGAGCATTTCTCTGACTTTTGGAGGGATCAGACCCTCGGCCTAATAACTTATAAGTCCTAAGTACTAAAATCCCCTCATGAAAATTCACCCCCCTTCAATTCATTCATTTTCCCCTAAAAAATCCCTTTTCCTAAGGTAAAATCACCATTTGCCTAGGGAAAGTAATCACCCCCAAGCAAACCCCTTTTCACTCAAACAACTCATAAAAACCATCTTACCCTAAGTATTTTGTGTATATGAATAAAGTGCGCCAATCATGTGTTATACATTAAACTTATGGTAAAAATCCTTTCCACCCTTTTCATATTAATTTATTAACCGTATTATTAAATCCCAAAATAAACCCTTTCCTGTATATTTTATTAAAAACCCATATGTTAATATCCTGCCCCGAAGGTTTGAAACATAAACTTTATTAGTGAATAGTTAAATGAGTTAATTAAGTCGATCAGCAACTAATTAATAACCATGACCCACCGCCGAATAAAAGAGGTTAATTAATCAATCAATGATTAATTAAATCCCCACCAATGAAATCGCTCCCGAATTCATTAAACCTCCATAATCCTTCATTAATTAATCCCTCCGCGCATTAAAAACCCCGTCGGGCCCCTCCATTAAACCTCATATCAAATCATCGCCCTGATCACCATGCAATCCGACCCCTTTTGATCCAACGGTCGACGCTCATATCAAGCGGCCTTCGAAGGCCAACCTTTACCTCCCTGACATGGGTGGCTTCACTATTCACCCCACCGCTACGTGGCGCACGATGAATGGCATCAGGCGGCCTCCTCCCAAAACCACTTTATCCCAAAAGTAGTGCGATACGATCCCGCTTACCGCCTCCCGCTAAACGACAAAATGTCACATCCCCTGCTTAATGCCAAGTGTCCTTTTCCTAGTGTACCTACCAAAATCATTGACTTTATGAATAAAACTAAAAAACTCATTGTTTTTTGTTTTATCGTGAAAAATACTGCTCAGACCTCCATGCAAGCACTAGAGTACGTGCAACCGTCAACCCATGTCCAACTACCAACTTACTGAAGCTGCTGAAACTCCTGACCACCTTTTAGTCACGTGCACTTCTTGCAAACAGTGCATAGTTGCCATTACTCCTTTCAAAAGCTGAAACCAGGTATTTACCCAAATTCACTGAGAAACCCTGTTTTATTCCCAAGCCTGAACTCAATTGCTTCAAATTACTAAGTAATTTAGTAAGAAAGTTGCCCAGTGACTCTAAAGTACTCTGAATTAGACCAGTTTTCTCGCATTCACTGAAAACCCTTTGTCCCCATCCTTGAATCCACAAGAACCAAGGATGTCTGCCCCAATTGCATTAAATGTCATGCCCATTTCTACTCCTCACAGGGATTTAGATCATCTCCCACTAGAAAATAAATATTTTCAGATTAAAGATACCTCTGTCCAAGAATCCCCTTTGAAACTATACCACAGGTACAGAGACCAGTACCTGAACCATGCAGACTACATAGGACTTTGGGAATTAGGTTTACCCAAATACCAGTTCCCCTGAGTTCATATCTTCCTAGAGATTATCCACTACTGCCATATGAACTATAGTCCCAGCCAAAGGGCAGTAATGACCCCATACCAGTTTTTATTGTTTACCATCACTGTTGAGTCCATAAATCAAATGCTGCAGTTACAACCAAGCCAAAGCTGACCCCTCTTTCTGTTGGATATTTGCTTAACAGATTCCCTACACTCACCTCAATCAAACTTGCTAGGTTCTTCTAGACCTTCATTAGGGAAGAACAATACATTCCAAAGGATCCTCCCCCTTACATGTGGACTATATTCTTTGATCTTGGCCGAGACATCATAGAAATGATATCCAGTGTGTTAGGCTAAACCACAAGTGAATTTGTTGATGAAATTATTGTAGCCTTTATGTCCATCTACTCTCCTGGGCAGCCCCCAGCCATCATGTTTGACTATGCTAAGTTCATTGTTGATAAGATGCATGATCAATTCATGAGGATGGATAATGAAAGAGTGTTCAAATATTCTTTAGTTTTATATCATCTTTTCTTGTATTATCAAGCTAACAAATTCCCAATCACACTCCAGAAGCTTGATACCAGAGGCAACCCTAGATCGGTAGTCTTTTGGACTTCATTAATCCACCTATATGACTCTCAATATTCTTATACTGATTTCATAGATCTCTTTGTGCACCCAGTGGCAACTATGTTACTAGGAAGCCCTCCCCCCAGAATCAGTGCAGATATCAGGAGGGTCCTACAGTTGTCCAAACAATATAGAGTGGGGGATTGGTACTTGTACCAAAACCACACTGAAATCAGAATATATGGATGTGAGCTGGCTCCCTACAAACTGCCCAGATACCTCCCTATGAGATTGTTTGCTCTGGAGTACTACAAGCAAATGATCAATTCAGATGAGGTGCATTTTGTGAAGGCCAAGAAGAAAGCTCAACTTAGGATAAAAGATCAACTTGGCCCCTTCATATGTAATAGTAGGGAAGCAGGGAAGGTAGCAGAGGAAATCCTCCAAAGACTGAGACTGAAACAAAGTTTTATCTGGATATATGACCCTTTAGACTTCATTTGCAATAGGAGACAAAAGAACAAATTATCTCCTTACATCCACCACAGGATTCCTGAAATTGAACAGTATGCTAATCAACTTGAATGGGTGGAAAACACTTTGGTAGACCGAGATAGCACAGAAGTTGTTGTCGATAATGTATTGATTGATTTAGAAAGAAGACTTGATGAAGATTCATTTGTACAGGTGCCAGGAGAGTCCCAATCTCAAAGAGAATCATAGGGACACAGTGGGCAAACAACAGAAGAAGGACCTCAAGAGCAAGAACCATTAGAGTAGCCAGAGGCATCAGAGTAGCTAGAGGAATCAGAACAACCAGAGATTTCAGAAGAACTTGCTCAACCATAACATATCATGAGCAATCCTCCTATTTTACAGACTCCTCTAAATGAGGAGAGGAATTATAAAAGAGATAGAGAGGAGGTCACTCCTTCTAGCAGACCTGTTGCCTAAACTTATGTTAAGAGGCAAAGGTTGAATCCATTTTCAGAACAGGAGTTTATTGAAGAAACAACAAGAACTACAGGTGCAGAAAGCAGGCATACCACTCCCTCAGGAGGTACACAAGAACCTTCCACCTCACAGGCTCAAATGCTAGAAAGGCAACAGAGTGTGGAAGTATCCTCCTTCAGGGCTCCTACTGGCTAGAGCCAAGACATCAGAGAGAAATATAAAGAAATAAAGGCCAGGAATGAGAGATTGAAGGCCCAAAGTTATGCACATTACCTAAAGATGGCTCCAACTAATCAGACAAGGCTAATGTCAGCCTTTGATGTGAAAGAAGGAAAAATGCAGATGACTTTTATGAAGCCAACTACACAGCAGCCCAGGTCAATTGCAGATTATTTGAAAACAGACTTTGAAGTATTGGCAAAGGATATCCATCCTATTGACCAAATAGAATTACATAAGCAAACTGGGGAAATGGTCTACTCCACTTTAACCAGTAAGGCAATTGCAGCTCACCAACTTCAAAATTCGTTGAATAATATATCAGTGCAATTCCAGTTAGAGAAGGCCTCTTCACAAGCCAAAAATACCAGAATAAAGTCCCTAGAGGACTTAGTCATAGAACTGGACCATGATCCCAAAGATGTGAAATCTGCAGAAAAGCTTATTAAGAAGAAAAATGATGTCATAGCTGCATCGAAAAAGCAGCTCAAGATTCATCCCCTGCATCATCCTTAGATAGCTGAAGTATTGGAAACTCTGAAGGAGGAAGAGCTTATGGACTTAGTCATTAAGCTAAATGAACAACTAAAAGAAACAGAGAAAGAACTGGATAATTTGATACAGTCTAAACAGAGTCAGTTGGCCACCACTCCTCAGACTGTAATTCCTACAATTTCTACAACAGTACCCTCTACATTGGCTGCTTCATTAGCACTGTTGGGCCTCAAAATAGTCCCTATTTTCACTCCATTATTCACCAATATTTTCACATTTTACCTTCATGTCACCTCCATTCCACCTCCATATCATTACATTTACCTCATTATTGGGTTCTAACAATACTTTTCCAAAGTTTATTAATTCTTAACATTTCTAAGTGAATTTATGGCTAAAACTTAGAAAATAATATGCTTAAACTTATACCTAACAATTAGCATGAGTTTGTTGACATGTGTAGGTTGCAAGGAAGCTTCCAAGACACCTTTATGTGGCCTTGAATGATCAAATTCGAATTTGATAAGATAAACCTCATGGAAAAGATCATGGAGAAGATCATGGACCTCATGGAGGAAATCATGGAGGATAGGGTTATGTGTCTAGATGGTTGAGAAATGTATGGAACTAAAAGAGAGATTAATGGATCATCATTATGAGTTTGTTATCTCCTCTCATTGTATAAATAGGAGTACCTCCTCCATTCCAAAAGGAGGACTCTTAGAGCATTGTATCCAATTGATGATGGAATAGAATAAGGCTTCATTTTTCATATATTTCCATTATGTACTTTTAGATATAAATTTTGTGAATGTAGGATATGGATTTATGTAGTTTTAGATATAAGTTTTCTTAATGTAGTATATGGAATAATTTGTCTTGTTCTTAGGAGAATTGAGCTCACTCTAAAAGGATGAGAGAAACATGTTATTTCATATTAGATCTTATTTCATTTAATTTCTTATATGTTTGAGGATTTGTTTGTGATTGATGAATGAGTTTTAAATTAGAATGTAATCAGCATATGAGAGGACAACTAAGGGTCTAAGTTAGGCTCTCCCTCTCTATTTGATTTGTATGATAATTGGAATTCATTCTTTTGCTTTTATGTTTCAAGTATCATATGAGGAGATACCAAGAGTCTAAGTTAGGCTCTCTCTCCAATGATTTATATGGTAATTGAAATTCATTCTTTTGCGCTTTTATTTCATTTCTTCTGCTTATGAATGAATCTTAGTTTAGTTTGGATTAGTGCATGAGAGGACAATCAAGAGACTAAGTTAGTCTCTCTCTCTACTTGAATCTGAGCAACAATTAAAGTTCATTCTCTTGTCTTTATTTCAAGTTTTTAGTTTTATATGGTTTCTCTATGATACTGTAGGGAAGGACAACCAGGACCTCCTTAGTTAGGAGCCTCTTCCCTTGCATATTATATTGAATCGTAAATGATTAAGTTAGACATAGGTTAGTTGCCTACTCCTGCATATATTGTGCTGGCATCATCACAAGCTTACGAGTTTCCCCGGCAACGACGCCAAAATGTTGGGCAGTTTATTGGACTTAAATTGCTCATAATTTATTCTTATTCATCCATTTCTTACAAGCTTATTGCCATTTCCATTGTCTTCACCATTCCCCTTCATTTCCACCAATAAAACTCTGCTTGAGTCAAAGTCCTAGAGTCTATGTATCATAGAAAAAACACCTAGAGGCTTGCATGCCTTAATGGCAAGTACTCTTGCCAATGAACAATGGGAGTACATTAATATCCCTTGTTCGTTGGATCTTGTAGGTGACTCGACTACGACAAATTTATTCGTACCTACAAAGATGTGTTAGGCATCCTGACTCCCATTGGAATCAATGGTGGGAGCTCTTGTGTTGGCTAGGGGCATTCATTAACGGCCACTAAGTCAACAACTTCTTGCTATGTTCGACATCGACACATTTAATCACATAGTAAGATTTGTGCCATCGAGCGTTGAAGACTTGAAGACCCATATTTTGTAGCAGATGAAGCCAATTTCCATTCATTGTATTTCCATTCATTGTATACATTGTATTTCACTTGAGGACAAGTGAATAAATAAGGCTGGGAGGAAAAGGTAACTTCTATATTTTGTATACCTTCCAAGCCTTATATATTTTCAACCATATTCAGCAAGACTCATCAGGTTCATCATCCAGCAGCAAATATGACTTTCAGCCATGTTCAGCAGACTCCTCAGATTTTTCATCCAACAGCAGAGGATCCAGCAGCCGATACAATAACACAGATTCATCTTTCATCCACAGCTTGAGGAAGCAGATTTAGAGCAGAATTGTGGCAGCTGCACATGCATGATTCATGCATGATTTTTCCAACCAAGTAAAGAAGACCATGAACAAAAGTTCTTGCAGACACACGTGCACAGCTCTCATCCATTTTGGAAGGGTAAGTTAAGGTATGATATTTTCTAACTTTTAACCATTAAATTCCTTGAAAAGTTAGAATAATAATTTTTGGAAAAACTTCACTTCCTTTTTCCTTGCTTTCCCCATTTCACATAATTTCCCAAATCATCCGTTTAAGGGGAAGGATACATCCACATTCATATATCACATTCATATAACATCCACATTCATATATCACATTCTTAACCCCACTTACCTTCAAGCTATATTCACTATTACATGAGCATACAAATAGCTTTGTCAAAAGTATTTAAAAGTTAATTGGATGCTAACAGAATCATGGTTGTTACACAAGAACCAACCATGGTGCATTCCAACAAAATGCCAACACAAGCATGGTTGTTACACAAGAACCAACCATGATGCATTCCAACAAAAATACTCTGCAATAAAAAGCACATTATCATTATGCAAAGGTCATACATTGAATGCAACAAACAAAATATGGTTGAAACACAAGAACCAACCAAGTTGTAATTCATCAAAAATGCTTTGCAAAAGTTAAGTAAATGATATCATGCAGAGTTCGAGCCAAAGCTCAAGTACCAAAACGTAATGTAATAGATTGCATGAGGACATGTAATACCATTGATTGCATGAGGACATGCAATATCTTGAGTTTGGGGGAGATGTTGGGCCTCAAAATAGTCCCTATTTTCACTCCATTATTCACCAATATTTTCACATTTTACCTTCATGTCACCTCCATTCCACCTCCATATCATTACATTTACCTCATTATTGGGTTCTAACAATACTTTTCCAAAGTTTATTAATTCTTAACATTTTTAAGTGAATTTATGGCTAAAACTTAGAAAATAATATGCTTAAACTTATACCTAACAATTAGCATGAGTTTGTTGACATGTGTAGGTTGCAAGGAAGCTTCCAAGACACCTTTATGTGGCCTTGAATGATCAAATTCGAATTTGATAAGATAAACCTCATGGAAAAGATCATGGAGAAGATCATGGACCTCATGGAGGAAATCATGGAGGATAGGGTTATGTGTCTAGATGGTTGAGAAATGTATGGAACTAAAAGAGAGATTAATGGATCATCATTATGAGTTTGTTATCTCCTCTCATTGTATAAATAGGAGTACCTCCTCCATTCCAAAAGGAGGACTCTTAGAGCATTGTATCCAATTGATGATGGAATAGAATAAGGCCTCATTTTTCATATATTTCCATTATGTACTTTTAGATATAAATTTTGTGAATGTAGGATATGGATTTATGTAGTTTTAGATATAAGTTTTCTTAATGTAGTATATGGAATAATTTGTCTTGTTCTTAGGAGAATTGAGCTCACTCTAAAAGGATGAGAGAAACATGTTATTTCATATTAGATCTTATTTCATTTAATTTCTTATATGTTTGAGGATTTGTTTGTGATTGATGAATGAGTTTTAAATTAGAATGTAATCAGCATATGAGAGGACAACTAAGGGTCTAAGTTAGGCTCTCCCTCTCTATTTGATTTGTATGATAATTGGAATTCATTCTTTTGCTTTTATGTTTCAAGTATCATATGAGGAGATGCCAAGAGTCTAAGTTAGGCTCTCTCTCCAATGATTTATATGGTAATTGAAATTCATTCTTTTGCGCTTTTATTTCATTTCTTCTGCTTATGAATGAATCTTAGTTTAGTTTGGATTAGTGCATGAGAGGACAATCAAGAGACTAAGTTAGTCTCTCTCTCTACTTGAATCTGAGCAACAATTAAAGTTCATTCTCTTGTCTTTATTTCAAGTTTTTAGTTTTATATGGTTTCTCTATGATACTGTAGGGAAGGACAACCAGGACCTCCTTAGTTAGGAGCCTCTTCCCTTGCATATTATATTGAATCGTAAATGATTAAGTTAGACATAGGTTAGTTGCCTACTCCTGCATATATTGTGCTGGCATCATCACAAGCTTACGAGTTTCCCTGGTCGATAATTTATGAGCAATTTAAGTCCAATAAATTGCCCAACAAGCACCAACAGTTCCACTAGCTACTGCTCTGCCAGTTACAGGTACATCAAAAAGCACAGGGACATCAATGGAAAAGACAACTAAATTGGTAAAAGCCATGGAGGAGATGACCATCTAGGCTACTGAGCTTAAGAAACTTAGAGAACAAGTGTCAGGTTTGGAAACTAATTGTAAACTTGCACAGATACAACAGAAAGAAGAAGCTCAAAAGAATCAAAGAATGGGAGAAAGAATAAAATTCCTTGAAAAGGACTTTACATTGCAACAACCACTTGGAGACATGAAGGAAATTCTTTGGGCCAACATCATTGACTCCATCAATGACGTTTGGCCATCTATTCAAGTTATTTTTGAACAGACTGAACTAGTCAAAGTGGCCACATAAGAAATCTGCAAGACAATGGAATAATTGGGAGATAACCCTGAAGAAGCCAACCAATTGATAACATTCCTGAACAGCAGAAACATGTATCATCTTAATGAATTGGAAATACAAGATAGAACTGGAACAATCATAGAAATAAAGAAGGTTCTCACCAAGAGAAACCTTATTTTAAATCTTGAGAAAAAATGTCGGAGTATCCAAACAGACATTGATATATTTATGACAAAGTATGGCATTTTAAGAGAAAAAGGACTCCCTAGTCCTATGGTAATACATGAAAAGCTTATGACTCAAGATGATTATATTGAAAGACTAAACAAGCTGGCCAGAAGCCAAGCTAGTACTTTAGGGGTAAAATCTTTGCCCACTGAAAAGGTATTATATGATAGTCTTGAAAATATTTTTTTCATAGAGCATGAGGTAAAGCACTTGTTTACCAGTAGGCCAAATTTTGCTAAGTATACAAAAGATAACGAAATATATAGAAAGATGATAAGGATGAAATTACCTGACAGTGAATGGTGGACAAAACTGACAGATTTACTATGAAGTTACTGCAGTAAATCTATATGGTAAAAATGGTTGCCAAGTAAAATAGGTAAGACAGAGTCAAAGCAGAATAGATAAAGAGTATAAGTAGGTAGAAGACATAGAGTGAATCCAACACATAAGTATCCAACAATTGAAAGAGCCAAATCTGAATTACAACAACCAACACAGTCACAATAAAAGGGACAACAAGAAGACAATTCTCCATCTGTCTCTATCTTCATGCTTGAAGATATTTTCAGTTTCCTAGAATAATTCTCATATTGTTATGAGATATTTTGTAACAATTTTTGTATAAATACTTCACAAAATGAAGTAATTAGTGTGGATTAAAATACATTTCTGTAGACATTTTATATTGAGCCAAGGAGCTATTGTACTCAAGACTGGACTGGTTTTGCTGGATATGAAATAAAGCTAAGGACATTTCACTGGATTCTTGTGCACAGTTGGAACAAATAAGTATTATCTCTTCATGTTTAAATATTGTTTTCTCTTCATGTTATAAATATTCATATGTGTCTCTTATGAAATCTGTAAAGTAAACAAGGAATGATATCTCAAAATTAGCTTAAATGCTCTTTGTTTTAACTATTTACTTTCTATATGTTTTCTACTAAACTATCTTGGTATGGGAATTCTTAATTGCTCCCTTACTTCTGTAGTTTACCCCCACTTTGGTCCATAGTAAAGGATTCTTCATTACCCTTTGCTACTGATCATCCTTCCTTTCTTCATCTTAATCTCGGTTAAGGATTCTTCATTGCCCTTTGCCCTGGTTAGGACTACCTCATCCATTTGAACTTTCAGATTTGGTTTTTTTGTGCTAGCCTGCCCTGTGAACTCTTACCTTAGTGATTGATCAGGTCCAGTTAAACCACCCTTGATTGACTTCATAGCCCAATGGCCTGGATACTTGCTCTGACCATCTGTTTTCTTAATTCCACCACCCAATCAAAACAAAACATCATGATCACTAATAACTAGCCTGAAATCTACCCAAAACAAAGTTAAATTATAAAGAGAGAGTCCTCTCCAGACTTAGGTTGGCTAGAACCCGAGTCTAAAATATTAGGTTTGTGGTTACCTCAGACTATTCCTTCTTTGATAACTTCTAGGGAAAACATATGAGTGATAACACGCTAATAAAAATACGCTTAAAATTAATTTGAAAACTATCTTTGCCAACATGGGATCAAACATCAAACAACTATGCCTTATAATCCCCAACATAATGGAGTAGCTGAAAGAATGAATAGGAAAATCCTAAATATGGTACGTTCCGTGATGTTTTTCAAGAATGTAAAGTTGATGTTTTGGGCTGATGTAGTTCTATGTGTTGTATATGTAAAGAATATATGCCCATCTAATGCTATTAGAAACAAGACTCCTTATGAAATGTGGTATGGCCACATTCCTTCAGTAAAGAATCTCAGGGTCTTTGGTTCCACCTGTTATGCCTTGATACCAAAAGTACATAGAAACAAACTTGGTGTAAGGAGTCATAAGTGTATCTTCTTAGGGTATTCAAATACCTCCAAAGCACATCATCTCTATGATGAAGTTAATAAAAAGTTTTTTGTGTCTAGATATGTAATCTTTCTTGAATCTTCCAAAGCTGAAAATGTTGTTGAGCAGCAACTTGATCACTTAGATAGATTCGAACATGCAATCAAATTCCACATATTGAAGGGGGGATTCCTATACTGGATCAATTTGTGGAATCTTGTTCTAAAGCACTCTCTCCCCCACATGAAACTCCAACCACTGATGATACTTTGAGTGATGTGATTGACAAAATAGGGAGACTCAATCTTGTTTCAATCCCAACTCAGTCAATAGAGTAGCTTGGACCATCTCAGAAAGGTCCCACAAAGTGCCTGACAAAGACATTTGAAAATTTTCATCCTGATGAGCTTGGAAAGACAGGAATAAGAAATTCAACTAGGCAAAATGGAGGTGATGTAGATGATTCTGATTCACTTGTTGATATGGATGTTTCTTATGATTGTGAATTGAATTTGTCTATAGATTTTGAAACAACTTCCTTCAAAGAATCCGCTTCTCACGATGACTGGAAAGAAGAGATGCAAAAGGAGTATGATTCCTTGATAAAGAATGTCACTTGGAAGCTGGTTGATCCTCCATTGGGAACCAAACCAATTGGCTTCAAGTGGGTCTACACAAACAAGTATAAAGTTGATGGCTTACTTGACAAGCACAAAGCCAGGATTGTGGCAAAAGGTTTTGCATAGAAGGAAGGGGTCAATATGAGGAAACTTTCCCCCCCCACAACAAAATGGGCTACAATCCGACACTCTTTGCACTAGAAGCTCAGAATAGTTGGAAAGTCCATCAAATGGATGTAAAAACTATTTTCTTCAATGGAGATCTGAAAGAGAATGTTTTTATGTCCCATCTCAAAGGATCTTTTGTGAAGGGACATGAACATAAAGTATGCAAACTTGTGAAATCCTTGTATGACCTCAAGCAAGCACCACGAGCCTCGTATGAAAAGTTAACTGAGCATCTTCTGAAACTCAACTTCAAACATTATGATCTTGATGATGCAACTTTGTTTTTCAATAAAGTTGGAAAAACAGTTGTATACCTTGTGGTATATGTAGATGATCTTTTGATGACAGGGAAAAATGAGAGCTACATTGCATCCATAAAGAAGGAATTGAGGAAAGGTTTTGAAATGAATAACTTGGGCTATGTTCACTACTATCTTGGCGTTGAAGGAACTCAACATCCGAAGTCTATATTCCTCTCTCAAAAGAAATACATTGGAGATCTGTTGAATAGGTTTGGCATGATTGAGTGCAATCCTCTGACTACTCCAATGGAACAAAACTTAAAGCTTACAGCCATTGAAGGAAAAGAATTTGAGGATGCAACAAAGTATAGACAACTTGTAGGAAGTCTCAACTACCTGACTCCTACCAAACCAAACATTTTGTTTGATGTTGGAATCCTCTCCAGGTTTATGCAAAAGCCTTGTAAGGGACATTGGTCTACTTCAAAAATACTTCTAAAGTACTTGAAGGGAAGTCAAGAATTTGGACTCAAGTATACACAGGTGGGCGACTTCAGCTTGATTGGATACTTTGATTCAAAATCTGATGGAGACAAATAAAATGGGGTATCTACTTCATGTTATGCTACAAGTCTTGTATCAGGAGGTGTCTCCTGGAGATCACGCAAATAATCAGTTCCAGCAGATTCCACAACAAAGGTAGAATATGTGGCTACAGCTGAGGCAACAAAAGAAATTGTGTGGCTTAGGAAAATTCTGGACGATTTGCAGGTAAAACAAGTACATTCAACTCCACTCATGGTTGACAAAACCTATGCAATAAAGTTGGCCAAGAACCCAAAGTTCCATGATCGAACGAAGCACATCAATACAAAATGCCATCTGATTCGACATCATGTTTAGGCCAAGGTAATCCACCTACGCCATTGTTCCACTAATGAGAAGATTGCAGACATCTTCACCAAAGCGCTTGAAAGATCCAGAACGATGCTTGGACTCACCAACATCCCTTTAGTTTAAGGGGGGAATGTTGACACCTAATCATTGGGATTGAGTGAACACTTGTAAATAATGTACATAGTAAATAATGGAAAATAAAGAGCCAACAGGAGGTGAAGCCAAGAGTCACTCCCTCATATATATAACCATGAGTAATCTTAATGAATAAATGCAATTCATTTGAGGAGTTAACTCCTGACCTAACAAATTATTAAAATTATTAAAATATTTATTTTTTAAGAAAACAATAATAATTTTTTTTATTAATTAAAATGTTATAAAATTATATTTCGTAGATAAACATCCTATGTGTATTTGATCATTCATAAAAAATGACTAGATCTAACTCTAGGAGATTTTACATTTCGACATCAATGAATACATCAAAATCACATATTGTTCTTTGATCTAAGCATAAAGTACTATCCACCATCGTAAGACAACATATATGCCAAGAATACAAGACTAATAAAAAGTATAAAAAATTTAAAAGACATGTGTCTAATATTAATACAAAATTTATAATTGTCTATGGCCTGCCTCCTGCATGAAGACCTTGAAAATTCGCCTATGATAAAACTCATAGAATATTTTATCTGTGACTTCAAAGACATTCCAGAGCCCTAATTCCATATTCAGGCTTGCTATAGATAGAGTGTCTACGGTAGTGTTTCTTTCTCTAGATCCCAATGTCAAAAATTTCCCCATGTCCCACCTCAGCCAGTGTTTCAACAACCCACGTGAAATTATCCTCAGGTAAACCCACATTCCTTTGAGCCTCCTCCCTCGGTTCCATTGTGGAAAGTGGGACCTTATCACTCTGTGCCAGTGGAAATTTGATCGGCTCTTTAGAACCCCCTTGAACCACCGAAGTTGGAGGAAGCTCTAATTCCTTCCACTACTTCTTGGAGAGAGGAAGTAAACATTGTTCCACCAAAATCCCATATTTTTGGTATCGTTGACATCTTAAAGGAACCCATTCATATTTAAGCACTTGCATGCTGGCTATTCCAACTCCAATATCAATTTCATCTACCAAACCTTCTCTGATATTTATGTTAAAAAGAATGCACATCATCAACCTACCACCTGTCTCTAGATAATACATGTCGACTTTCAAGAAAGAGCCCATGAGTTTCCAATGTCTTGAAGGATCGTTGGATTCCAATATTGAAGGGAAGGCCTGAAATATGAACCCAAATGGGGATAGCGTATATTCCTCTCTGCTTGCGTTAAAGAGAGTTGTCCATCTTTTGAAAACTAATGGAGTCGAAGCGAAGCTCCAAACCTGTTGTTTAAACCACAAAGTCTTCTCTAAATATTGGAACTTTAGCTGGAACCATCCTTTTGCTAACAAACATACCTCAGGGGTTTTCTGGACATGCTAGCTTAGGGTACATTCCGTCCATTCCAATAAGGTTTGAAATTGAATTTGTGATACCTCGCATGACCCATCACCACCTTTTTAGCCAGCTCCAAAACTTGTTCCATTAGAACATCCTCCTTCGGATTCAGCTTTGGGGGCTTATTCCATATCCTCAGACATTTTCTTTTCTTTCTCTTACTTCCCATCCCTTTGTCTACTAGAGAAATCAATACCTCCCCCCGAGTTTTCAAACCACCAAAAAGGACATTTGCAGGCTCAATTAGACCTACTGAAGACCCAATTTTATTTGCATTGTCAGACTCTAACAACACATTGAAAAAACTACTTCCACCTAGAAAATGGCTGCAACCCTCCCGCCCCTTGAAGATACATTCCTCGCTACAAAAGAAGGAATAGTTTGTATGAAGTCTTCTGCAAGAAAGCCTTGAGAGGAGGAAAAGGTGTTAAAAATGTAAAAACCACTGGATGAGAAGGAGGATGATTGGAAAACCCCATCCATAGGTAGACAGTTGTGGAAAGGCACGACACAACTGGTAAGGGGAGAGGATAAAGGAACTAACTGAGCCTAGGCTTCAACCTAAGAGACATCCTCCCAAGGTCCATGAATCAAATTCAAGTCCCACTCCTACCCTACACCAAAATAAATGATAGTCATAGCTAAGGAGACCATACCTATATCCATCACTCAAACCTCTTACAAAGGACATTCACCCCTTCCCTCCTTCACCAATGACCCCCTGACTTTCCAATCATTGTCAAGCACCCCTTTGAACTGCTCACATAAAACCCTCATTGGTCCAGCCCAAAAGAAAGGGAATTTTGAACCACTTGAATTCCCTTTCTTTTGGCCTATTCTTTCCAAGTGTCGTGCTTGTACACTCACTTTGTCCATTGTTCTTGGTTTGAACAACATCACTTGCTTTTGTAGACCCCCCAAGTCTAGAGTTAGTGGGAGAAGAATATCTATGGTATACTCTACTAGGAACACCTTGGTTCCCCCAAGAAAGGGTGTATTTGTTGCACTTGGATGAAGCAACAAAAATAATGCAACTGAGGAAGGTATTGAAGGTGATGATGGGAAGAGGGGAGATTTTGAGAGTGGAAATTTATCTTAAAATTTAGGAACCTTGGCAAATCTTACTAGTCTCTAATATAAAAATTGTAAAATGTTTGGCAATATTTTTGTAAAAAATTCAACTCTCTAAGATTCTATATAGTCTCCTATAAAACTTTGGTGATTTTTAAGGTAAAATAATTTCATCCTGTAAAATTTTGATGAACCATTTTTAGAAAAAATGGAAAATAACAATTTTTTTTCTTCAGAAAACCCACGGAAAATTAGTTCGTCTGCGAATATTATCCCTTAAATTTTTCCTTGATGGGAAAGATCCAAATAAATCGAGGCAAGAGATGGGTATGAAATTTCCCTTATTCTAAAGAGGAGGAGGTATCCCTATTGTGATAAAGGGGAAAAACTAGAACACTTGATGTGAACGTTAATAACATGGAGATCCATGATAATTTAAACAAGTTCCCTACTTGGATGATCATACAATTGGAATAGGATGTTAATAGAAAAATAAATAAATGAAACCTAAGTAACCTAGTTAGAAATAACATAAATTTATACAGATATGGTTAAAATAAAAGAGATGAAAATTTTGGAGGATATTAGCACTACGTTGGATGTTAAGGAATTAGGAACCACAAGGGCTTGGAATATGCATGAGACCATATGAAATATACTTAAAAATTTAGTAGATGACTAGTAGGAAGAGAACCTCAAATTAAAGAGAGGGGTCACTTAGTTGGAAGTTGCACTAAGCTTTGAAAATTTGTTTACACAACCAATCTAGAAGAGATTCGTAACAAGATCGTCAAGGCAAAGGGAGCTCAAGAGCTATTGTACAAGGTAAGGAAAACTATGTTTGGTAATATTGAGGATAGAATGGCAATGTTATTTAGCCAATCAAGTTTTTTTTCTTTCTAGAAGGATTCTTTCAAGGAAAGATGATTCAAAATTGAACTTCAATATTATATGAATTTTAAAATCTATGTAGATACATTCATTAAAAAACTAGTTGACATGAAAAAGCATAAAAGATACAAGGATAATATTTCCTCAAATAATAGGTTGAAATAGATTGGAGGAGGTTGGGACATAATTAGGATTGATATACTACAATAGTTGATTGCAACTTTTGAAGTGTTGGAGCAATGAAGAAGAAAAGTATCCTTCAAGACAACTACGTTCATAAAACAATTGGAGGGTATTCCATTATGTAATGTGATAAAATTTATTCTAATAATTTGAAGTGAAGTTGAAGGAAGCTAAAACATTCGTGGGTGTAGAGTTTTAAGATCTCATAGTTTTTGATGAAGCTAAGATACACAAATGGCTCATTAACATTGTCATTGAATATATACTTCATAACTCTATTATTAAGGAGAAACACATTAATTTAAATAACATTGAGAATGAAATGTTTTTACTTAGGGTAAAAGAAGAAATCATCATGGTCCCTCTCGATGACTACACTGAAGTACCAGTGAACCCAATCATGGAGGAAATCTCTAAGATATCTTGAATATGAAGTTTTTGAAGTAGTTAGTTCAAATGAAGCACATGTAATAGGAATAAATTATTTAATCATCATTATTTAACAAGAGAAAGATTTAGATGGCAATAACTTGCACCTGTTCAATTTTTAAGTAATAACCATTTGTGACATTCACCTCCTTTTGTTTCCTTTGGTTGCATATTTGTCATTAAATCTTTATATGTGTTTACACAATAAATATTATGGACTGACCAATTTTCGTCTCATCCCACCTTTAGGATTTCCCAAATTTTTCAAGCTTGTGGGAGTCCCATCCCAATTCACAAGAGAAAAAACTTTGAATCTTCATTGAAAATATTAGCCACAAGAATTTCGTCAAGGACTTTAATAACCATTGTTCTTGATAATGTTGACTGATTCATACTGGGATTCATTCATAGTTTAATTTTTCTCCATCAAGAACTATTCAAATTTCATTTACTTTTTATAATTCAATCTTGGTTTTATAGATAAATAAAATCTTTGAGGAAATGATTCCTTTCAAACTTTTTGATAATGTGATAGCATTTTAAAGTTCTTTGGATGATCTATGCCATATTTTCCTTTTACTTTCCTCTTGCCAAGTCATAATAATATTCTTTTGCTTATATTGTGTGAAATGAATGAAGATATCCATATCTTAAGCAAATCTACCTATCATAAAAAATCAAAGAATATAAATGCTCAAAGAATATTTAATTTTCTTGAAAACCTTATATTGTTTGAAAATCAATGATCACATCAGATTTAGCTATTCCTATGCCAAAACAAACAAAACAAAACTATTTAAAAAAAAAAAATACAACCTTTATGAAAAAAAAAACAAAATATATTTTTGAACCAATGTAGTAATCATTTAATAATGTTTTGATATATATCATATATTCAAAATTATTTTAATTTAAATGAATTTAATTTTACTTCATATTAAAAATTATAACTAATTATATATATTTATATTAAAACCATAGATAGTTTATTTTATTAACATTAAAACTAATATTATATATTAATTATATAATTACACATCTATCATTATTAACCTAATTAAAATTAGATTTATTCTCTTTTTGCTTTTTTAACATAGAAAACATATGATATTAATTAAAAGAACATATGTTTTCTATTAATTAAGAGAACATATATAGATGTTAAACATGAATACTCACATACTTAATACTTAATACATGCATGTAGCTTTAGTTCCTGTACTTATGAACACTTTATTTGCTTCTCATTCTTCCATTTCTATCAATCATAGGGATGCTAGGGACTAACAACTTAGAAGATATTGACTAATGGCTTACAAATATTGGTTGGTTCATCTGGGAATGGATATTGAGAAGACTTAAATGAAGGTTGTGTACATTGCATGGCATTAAGTAATTGATTCTAAGGTCAACATAACTTTGCAAGTTGAAGGTGAATAATCCTAAAGCTTGAAATCACAGTTCCCTTTCCAATGATTCTCTTGCAGAGACAAGTGGATTTTCAACACTAACAAATGGTAGCCAATTCAATTATTATTATCTTGTCAAACAACCTTGTAAGTGTTTAATTGTTTGGCTTAAAGAAAGCGTACACAATGAAGTGGGCTATGGAGGTGGCAGCCTTACATTGTGAGGATAAGTTCAATCATTATTGTGAAGTCAAATTAACTTTACAAGTGTTAAAATGCTTGGTTTAAAATGATGGGGACAACGATAAATCCCCAAATATTCCCCAAACAAAAATAGTATCATTCGTGACTCCACTTGGAATCAATGTGAGGATTAATTCCTTTGTTTAAAGAGAATGTATTCTCCATGTTCGCATGTCTCCCTTCATAAGTTTAACGATAGAATGGATGGTATATTTTAATGGGCATAGCACCACTTTTTTGAAACAAGTATATATTTTATCTTATTTTGTTTAACAATAGTTTAAATAAGTTATATATATATATGAAATTTAATTAAAAATTTTATTTATAAAAAATATTTTATTATTAAATTATATTTTATTAATGGAATTAGTTTAAGTAATTAGAAGTGAGGAGTATTATCTTTTTATTTTATATCTATTTTTTATAAAATATTAAAATTAAAAAAATTTAATAACTTTGACCTTTGTATTGACAAAATCTTGAATCTTGAAATTTCGTAAAAAAAATAATTTAAATTAATATAGTAATATAAATCATTATTTCCCATTATAACTATAATATCAAATTATAATATGTATAATTTGTTTAATTAATTGAGAATTTTAAAGATTGTGCCAATTAATAAAAATGTTTCCTCGTTAAACACAATCACCTCTCAATAATTACTAGTTAGTTTTTTAACTCTATTATGGCTAAGTCCAATGTTAGAGATTTATTATTTTGCATTTTAAGATTAACCTAGTTGTACTTACATTTCTCCCCAACGTTTCAACCAACCTTGTGATATGACCTCTCATTACCACATTGTACTTGTGATATTTAAGTAGGTGAAGTGTTATGTGGTTCCTTGCACACATCACACAAAGGCCTCTCTAAAAAATTTAATAGCCATTGTATATGGGTTAATTTGATTTGAAAATATTAAACAAGTTCATAAAACAAAGTGTTATCACATTATGTGAACAATTTATTAGGCCAAAGATCACGCTGAAAGGGGGTGAATCAATTGGGAAACAATTTTATCATTTCACAGCTTTTCATTAATGAATCATAACCATTTGCATCATATCAATAAATGTCGAAAATGCAACAATAAATTCTCAATTTGATTTTTCCTTGATTAAATTGAGAAAATTCAAATTTCCATATCAATAGACAACTATGAATAGTCTAAAAATTTAATAGCCATTGTATATGGGTCAATTTGATTTGAAAAGTTTAAACAAGTTCATAAAACAAAGTGTTATCACATCATGTGAACAATTTATTAGGCCAAAGATCACACTGAGAGGGGGTGAATCAATGTGGCAACAATTTTATCATTTCACAACTTTTCATTAATGAACAATTATGTAATAATGAATCATAACCATTTGCATCATATCAATAAAAGTTGAAAAATGCAGCAATAAATTCTCAATTTGATTTTTCCTTGATTAAATTGAGAAAATTCGAATTTCCACATCAATAGACAACTTGGATGCAGTTAACTTGTGTGACATGGCTTGTGTCACCTAGTTTGCAGTAAATTCGAGTGGGAGGATTTAGAGTTCAGTTAAGCATGTGTGATTGCTAATTTGTAGTAATATAAGTCAATTATCTCAAGTTGTTTTCAATTAAAATAGTTCCAATTATTGGAGGAACTAGTGGAAGGTCAGTTGTGCAGTGGGACTTCAATCAAACTCAATGATCATCCAGTTAACTGGTCAATCGACACAAAATAGCTAGTGCATGCTGAGAATTTGAGTTCCCCAACTGTGGTGGACATTCCAATGTAGTGTAACATCAGTTGTAGACTAGTCTTGAGTGTACAGGGGTTTCATGTAGTCTGATGATCAACCTTGGGAATTGCGCAATCCATTTTGGAGAAATCCATAAATAACAAGGGCCTAATTTCTCAAGGAATTGCACAATGAAATAGGGGCTCAAGCAAAGGCATAAATTGACTAAGTCCGGGACAAAGCTTCTTAGTGAGTAAAGAGATAGGTTATTCACTTGTAGGTTTTGGTCAGTTGAGCAAAGCCATTTGTGTCTCCCTCCTTTCTTTTTCTCTTCCCTTTCCCTTTTTCTTTCTCCCCCCAAAACTTTGCTATTTTTCATAGTTTTTAATCTCTCATATTACCTTATAAATAAAATAATCATATATTTGATTATCATTCATACATACATACATACATAAATAAATAAATAAATATATATATATATATATATATATATATATATATATATATATATATATATATATATATATATAAAATTCGTCCTTACTAGCTCACTTTTCACCTTTCATCATTCCTTTAATTCAATTTACTCTCCTTTAAGTATATTAATAATTAATTAACTAGTTACTAATTAATATACCTTTTCACACTTCATTATTATTTCATTAAATTTTTCTTTAATTCAATTAATCTATATAACATTTTATAATGTTAATACACACTTTTATGGTTTATTAATACTTATTGTTAATCTATATTAATTTATATTATTCGATATATATTTATATATAATTATTGACATCAATATACCTATTCATATATATTAATTTATCTACATTTATCTTAGTTCACTAATTTTTCCCCTTAAACATACCTACCTACTATTTAGTGTCCTCTGCTCTTCATAATGTTTTGCATGTCTTGACAATGGACCTGGATATTGTCTCTGAAATGTTGACAATAAAACATACATTTGTAAATCTCTTTGGATCAGCAAATAACCTTGACCACAGAAACTTACACGCTGTAATTGTAATACATCTCTATTCATTAGATTAATGTAAGTAGGCATTGGGGTTTTTAGCAGATTGTTTGCCCTAGGAAAAATATTATGTGCATGTGTGTTATTTCTAATTACATGTATGAATTCTTTTTTCTAAATTGTGAATTAAATCCCGCAGGGTAATAGAGTAGGTTTGTGTCTTGTGATTTTGATTAAAACTTGATGATTAGTTGCAAATCTACACCATAATTTATACATGACATTAGAGCATGATTCACATTAGAGCAAGAATTTTGAAGTTATTTCTCAGGAGGTTCGAATTTGGAGTTTAGTGCAGCAGGATCTCTTCAAAGTTGAGAATATGGCCTTCAATGGATTGAGGCTAGAGTATGCCTTGGAAGGAAGCTCTAATTTCATTGCATAGAAGGATCACATGGAGGCGGTATTGGATGATAATGGATTGCTAGAATACATCAAGACAAATGTTGAAAAACTAGTGGAATTTGATGCCCAAAACCTTTCTCAGTGGAAGAAATATTTAGCCAAGGTGGAGAATAATATTGGAGGGAGTACGGGATCACATTGTCTCAAATATCCACGGAAAATAAACTTTGTTCACAATGTGGAAAGCATTGACAAAATTGTTCAAGAATAGTAGTGACCATAGGAAGCTGGCACTCAAGGATAAAATTTGAAGTATCAAGATGAAAAAGAATGAAACTATTCCGTAGTATCTGAGCAGGTTCACACAATGTCGTGATGAATTTGGCAAGGTTGGTGTTAATGTTCTAGAAGATGACTTGGTAAGCCTAGCCCTTCTAGGCCTTCCTAAGAGCTAGCATAGCTACAAAGATTCAGTGTATGAGAGGGAGAAACTATCAAATTGGGAATGCTTATGGTTTGATTTCGTATAGGAGGAAATAAGGTGGAATAACAGAGATGGGACTTCGTCCAAGGCAGAGGATGAAGAAAAATTTTCATTGGTTGGAAAGGGAAAGAAGGTAAAAATGAAGAAATATCAATCCAAACCAGAGTCCAGCCAAAGGGGCAAGAAGAATGGTTTGTCCAAAATTAAATGCTTCCATTGTCATGAATTTAGGCATTATGCCACAAAGTGTCCACACAAAAAGGAAAAAAATAACACCTCAAGAGGAGCAGCAGGTGAAGCCTTGGCTTCACAGTTCGAGCTTGAATTTACCCTTATCGCATGCATATCCAACAAAGTGATGGAGATTGTGTGGTACTTGGAATTAGGTGCATTGTTCCACGTGACAGGGTGTAGAGAGTTTTTCATTGACCTAGAGAAGAAAGACTTGTAGATGCACATTGAGCTAGGAGACGACTAAAAGTACAATGAGACTGGGGTTGGTACAATCACCTTTTAGAGGGAGTCGGGCTCCCCTCTTAGGCTCAAGGATTTCACGTTTGTTCTGGGGATAAAGAAAAATCTCATCTCTGTTGTAGTTTTGGAAGACCGTGGTTATGGTGTGATGTTCAACAAAGGAAAGGAATTACTGAGACACATAGCCACGAGAAAGGTGAAGCAAATCAGGGTTCGTGTGAAGAAATTGTATAAGATATATGTGGAAGACTATGTTGCATTAAGAAAAAAGGCAGAGAAGATGTAGATCTGCAATGTTGTTGAACTATGGAACAAAAGACTTGGATATTTGCATCATGGCACCCTAAATATTATGCAATAAATAACATCAGGCCTCCCCAAAGGAGCACTTGAGCAACATGATGTATGTAAAGGATTTACCTTAGGGAAGTACACAAAATCCACTTTTCATGATTAGGATATCAAAGCACATGAAATCCTTGAAAGGATCCACTCTGATGTCTAGGGACCTTTCTGTATAGCCTCCATTGCCAGAAGCAAATATTTTTGTCATTTTTATTAATGACTTCTCATGGAAGTGCTGGATCTTATTCATGCGAAAGAAAGATGAGACATTCTCCAAGTTTATAGAATTCAAGGTACTCATTGAGAAATAAACTGACAAGAAGGTGAAGGCTCTCAGGAACGACAATGGAGGTGAGTACGTGTCGAATGAATTTAAAAACTTCCATGCAAAATGAGGCATTAAGAGAGAGTTAACAACACCCCACAACCCACAACAGAATGGGGTGGCTAAGAGAAAGAACCATAACATTATGGGAGAAGTGAGGGCGATGTTGCATGACCAAGGCCTACCTCTACATTTTTGGGTTAAGGCATTCAACACAACAATCTATTTACAGAACTGGAGTCCTCATGGAATTTTGGGCATGATTACACTAGAGGAGGCTTTCTTGTGGAGGAAGTCGGATATGTCACACTTCAAGATTTTTGGAGCCTCTGTTTAGTACCAGTCTCCATAGAAGCAACGAAAGATATTGAGCCGACTGCAAAAATGGGGGTATTTGTGGTTACTCAAAAATTTCCCACAACTACCATGTGTACTTTCCATGTTAGGTCCCTATAATACTCGTGTAGCCCCCTTATTGTTATTGTTGTGCCCATGTAGCCCCCATATTGTTATTATTGTGCCCCATAAAATCTTGCTATTGTTATTGTTGTGCCCTTACATTATTACTTTTATGTAGGCTCTGATTATATTGTGACCCCTTAGAATCGTATATATACAAAGGAGGTCTTGTCATTTGTATCATCCAAGAATTGTTCATTTATGTAATGTAACAGACGTTTCCCCCTCAAAGAGGACAATTTTTAATTCGTTGATCTATATTTTCTTCTATTTTGTGAGATGGTTGCATAACATTTGATTTCAGAGCTTTGGATTGTAGGGTTTCACTGCTTCAAATAGGTCATCGAGTGATCCTTAAACTGTTGTAGATATTCCACTGGACAGTTTGTCACAACAGATCTAATAATAATATATTAAAATACCATATTTTTACACTATTACAGTTTTATTAAAATTCTAGATCTATAGATTTTACTGTAATTAGTGCATGCATGCGAATGAAAATTATGCATAAAAGTATAGAACGACAAAAAAAGTTCACACATACATAAGACACAAGATATTCTCTCTGGGAAACCCTTTCGGGATAATACCTAGCTGGAAGGTGAGGCCGCTTTGCTCTCCTTCTCTGTCTGGAAATATGACTACAGGTAAAAACAAATAATGCATGTGTGATCAGATATTGATCCATGACCTAAATTATAGCTCAAATTTCAAAGTGTTAAAAAGAGTGTCAAATCTAAGTGACCAAATAGATCTTGTCTTCCTGATTCCGGCACCATGAACGGTTCGAAAAACTGATACTGTATGAAGGAGTTATCACAATTTGAAAAGTCCAGTAAACTGCAATTTTTGGACCTTTGACCAAGATTAATTTGATTTTTGGAAATATTAAAAAAAGAATATTCCTTGGAATATTCCATTTTGGGGTAAGCGCTAAACCTTTCCTTAAACGTCTTTCTTTAAGTTCCGTATTGAGCACGTGGGTAGTATTTGGAAAGTGGGAAACGGTATCTCGCGTGGACAAAAAGTTGTAAATGGTATTCTATGATTTCACACGATTAACCTTAGTGGTCGACATGTAGCACGGGAAAACTAATTTCTCGCACACTCTTGACCTGATATCAGTCGTGTAAGATTATGCGTGAGATTGCATGATAGCCGTTCGATTGGATGGGTCACATCGACGATGGAGATTGTCCGGGTTACTTGGTGAGCAGATGACACGATATCCGTTGGATCGAGCGAGATAGATCAGCGGTGGAGATTCCGCTATTTGAAATGCTTCCAGTGAGGATTATCCCTGACCACCAGGATTATACCGCCTCATATGCACGCCCAAAAAATTATTGTAACAACTCATCTCCGATGGTCATCTTGGCGGAGCAGCTAAACTTAGGTGGATATGCCAAGTTTAACTGGAGTTAGGTGCATTTCACCAAATTTGGTGGAGTATCCCTAAGGGATATTGATTAAATGCACTCCAGGAGAAGTTTTCGACCAGGGGGAGAGAGAGAGTGAAACAAGAGGCTAGCTAGGCTAATTGGAGCCTTCTAAAGCCAATGTAACAGTCCAAAGAAGCTGAGGAAGTCATCTTCATAGAGATTTTCATCCAGGGAGATTTTGGAGCTCAGGGACACCAGGAGTTGGAGGCAGTTATAGAAGCTACCAATACTCGTTCTTAGTGAACCAACAACCATTCCTAAATGTAACGAGCATTTTGAATCCATTTCAGGGATTTACAAAAGCATTTGGAGACTTCTAAAAGTCAAGATGCTACAGGGAAGTTTTAGGCAACCCAATGCCAACCATGGAGGAAGGCCTAGTTTGGGGATGCAGTTCTCATTTTGAGCAAATGATTAGTCTATTTTCAGTGTCTGATATGTGCTGGAGATAGTAGATGAGGTTTCAGTGACAGTTGGAGAATTCTGAAGGAGTTAGTGCCATCAAGAAGCTCAGGGTAGCTCAGAGCACTAATTGAAGGAATAAAGTCTAAGGGAGCTTAGATCTGTTTGTAGAGTGATGACAACCATGACAGGGATATAGATGGTATTCTAAGCCCATTGGTTTAGTTCAGTAACCTTTAGAGTTAAGTGTGGCACTTGTAAAAGAAACTTTACCATAATCCCAAAGAGCCAAGTCAATATGACAAAAGCTCAAGGAGACGTAGCCCACGATATTCAAGTGAACTCCTAGATTAAATTTGTTGTTATGTGTGGATGTTTATGTGCTTCATTATATGGCTTTTATATGTGTTTAATAACAACATAAATAAATGGACTTAAAGCACTTAAACATTTAAAAGAAAACGCACACCTATTTCAAGTATTTAATTCTGCAAATGTCATATATAAGCTAGATCATTTATTTGTTTAACTGAGTGGGAGGTTCTTGTAAGCATAACAAGTTATCAAACCCCCATTTCAGATCAGGTGGTATTAGAGCAGGTTGCTTGATTGATAGAGCAATAGGTTGCTTGTTTGACTTGAAAGGTGTTTAAACAGTACAAAGGATTTGACTGTTTGTAAACTGACTGTTGTTTGAGTTTGCAAAGGTGAAGGGAAAGCTACTGATAGCTAAGTCTAGGAAAGGACAAGAAGGAAGAAGGGCTGAAGGCATTCTCCTTACCCAAAGGACCTCAAGGCAACCCTTGAAGCACAAGAGGGTTTGTTTGCAAAAGGCTGCTTGAATAAGAGTTTGACTCTACAGCCATTAGTTCTTTGAAAGCTTTGTGAATTTTGTTGAAGTTCTTTTGTTCATTTCTATAATGACAACTTCTACAAGTGAGTTTTCAAAATCCTCCTCCTTCACAAGATTCTTTGATGAAGACATGAAGCGAGACTTGTTCATCATGATGGATATGGTGAAACAAATGTATGAAGATGAAAGGAAGAGCACCAAACTTTGAGAGCAGTTGAATTCCATGAAGGAAGAGAAGCAATTGCTTTTTGACAAATTGTAGGAAACGGAGAGCCAACTTCATATTGCAAATATGAACCTAGAAAGGATGCATGAATTGTAGACATAGCTCCTTGTTGCCAAAGAAGCCTTAGTCAAGCATCAGTTTGAAGAAGAGGTAAACAATCATAGTTTGTCATCAATTTCCTCTAAGAATGTTCATGTTGTTTCTTTTGAAAATCATACAAGAGGTATAGGGTCCAAGTTGATGTAAAAAATGGGCTATGAAGGAAAAGGATTGGGAAAACATGCACAAGGCATAGTTTAGCTAATAATGGTTGAGGAAAGGCCTAAGTATTTGGGTCTTGGCTATGGACAATCTTATGGAGAAAGTTCCAAAGCATCCATGAAGGCAATTGAAACAGTTCCTAGAAGGAGTTTCATTTTAGGTTCTCTACCTCAAATTATTAAAGCTTGTATTCACGGGGAATGCAATTATTTGAAACATACTTTGCAAGAATAAGGTGTTCATAAGCATGCACTCGAACAAGGGATTTGTGAAAGCTCTAAAATCATTGAAGAGATTGATGGTGTTCCTAAGGGAGCCACTTCTTCATTCGATCCACCTTCTCATGAAGGCAACAAAGGTGAAAGAGAAAGGTATAAATCTGATTTCAATCACATTTCTTTTGATTATGTTAAGCATGGTAAATTTCCACATAAGAATTGGAAAAAAATTGCATGTTCCTTTTGTGGTTTGGTTAACCTTAGTGTTTCTGGATGTTGGAAGAAAATGGCCACATACATGAAACTTTTGAAGAAAAGGAGGCAAGAAGCCAAAGGTCCAATGGACAAGGCAAATTATGCTGTAAAGAGGATGAACGTGTGTTTCACTTATTGCCATAAGCAAGGACATATTGCTGAAAAGTGTTGGATTTTGAATCCAACAATGCTTCCACAAAATTTGAAGAAGGTGGAAAAAGAGAATGACAAGAATGGAAAGGAAGTTTCCATAATTGATGTGTTTCAGGAGGATTCACACGTTGATGTCGATGTGCAGTTAAAGGAAGAACCTTTAATGTGGATTGGTAAGAAATGGTTAGAGTTCTTATCCAATTAAATGTTGCATGTCTTTTTATTTGATACATTTCTTTGCCAATGGAATGAAAGTTGTAGGATTTTACGAAAAAGGTGAACGAAAAAGTTGAGTATGAGACTCGCTTTATTGCAGCAAAATTATGATCATTTCAAATTTGTAAGTACATTTACATATGATTGAGGATCTTGCACTTATGATTGTGCTTGAGAGAAAGTTAAAGAATGGAATACATACATGACAATGGTATGTATGAACAAAGGAATGTTCATGATTTCATTGTATTTAAACATGTATGTGTAATTGACTCGATGGTCAATTTCTTTGTTTAAACATGCATGCAATGTCATATAGACTTGGAAAAGTTGATTTTGTCTCCAAGATTGAAAAAGGAGATAATGATGAAGTGTTTAACAAGAGGTGGAATTCTTTCTACTTTGAAAAAGAATCATCAAGTTCTTTTTGTACATGCTTGACTTGGAGAGTCGGTTGTTTGGAAAAGGTATGTTTTTGTTGGATTGTGATTTAGTCGATCATTTGTACACCCAAATGTAAGAGACATGATGATGATTCACATGATGTGAATTTATGTCGACAAATTGTTTATTGCATTATGTTGTTTTTGACAAGATGTCAAAAGAAGATTTTCAGCAGCAAAAGTCGCCATAGAAGTGGCTTGGTTTAACTTCTCAACATAGTAAAACATACTTTCATTGGTACATATGCAAATTTCAGTTAAGTATGCATATATTTATGATGTAATCTGACGTTTGTTTGAGCCACCTTGGGTCAATGATCAAGGAAGTGTTGTTCAGCTACCTTCTGTAAAATTCTCAACATAAATTCTAAATGAGTTCAAGGAAGACAGTTCTTAACAGGAGGACAAGCGCATCCAGGAAGGGAAGTGTCGACTAACTTCGAGTTTTGGTTCAAAGGCACTAGCCATGCAAGGCAAGTGTAAGGAGGCTGAAAGAAGAGGGTGTTGTACTCTCATATACTGTACAAATCAGTATATCAGTCTTTTGGGGTCCAAAAGATTCCTAATGGGGAGGAGTGATCATATATTGATCCATGACCTAAATGATAGCTCAAATTTCAAAGTGTTCAAAAGAGTGTTGAACCTGAGCTACTAGATAGATCTCATCTTCCTGATTCTAGCACTGTGAACGGTTTGAAAAATCGATACCATATGAAGGAGTTATCGCAATTTGAAAAGTCCAGTAAACTGCATTTTTTGGACATTTGAACAAGATTAATTGATTTTTGGAAATATTTAAAAAAAGATTATTCCTTGGAATATTCCCTTTTGGGGTAAGCGCTAATCCTTTCCTTAAACATCTTTCTTTAAGTTCTGTATTAAGCACATGGGTAGTATTTAGAAAGTGGGAAACAATATCTTGCGAACAAAAAGCTGTAAATGGTATTCTATGATTTGATGCGATTAACCTTAGCGGTTGACACATAGCATGGGAAAACTACTTTTCTCATGCGCTCTTGACCTGATATCGGTCGTGCAAGAATCTGCATGAGATTGCGCAATAGCTGTTCGATTGGATGGGTCACATCGACGGTGGAGATCGTCCGGGTTAGTTGGTGAGCAGACGACGTGATATCCATTGGATCGAGTGGGAAAGATCGACGGTGGAGATTCCGCTATTTGAAATGCTTCCAGTGAGAACTATCCCTAACCGCTGAGATTATACCACTTCATATGTGCGCCCAAAAAGTTATTGCAACGGCTCACCTCTAATGGTTAGCTTGGAAAAGTCACTAAACTTAGGCGGATATGCCAAGTTTAACTAGAGTTAGGTGCAGTTCACCAAATTTGGTGGAATATCCCTAGGGGATATTGATTAAATGCACTCCAGGAGCAGTTTTCGACTAGGGGGAGAGAGAGAGTGAAACAAGAGGCTAGCTAAGCTAATTGGAGCCTTCTGAAGCCAATGGAACATTGCAAAGAAGCTGAGGAAGTCATCTTCATAGATATTTTCATCCAGGGATATTTTGGAGCTCAGGGCCACCAGGAGTTGGAGGCAATTGTAGGAGCTACCAATACTCGTTCTCAGCGAACCAACAGTCATTCCTAATTGTAATGAGAATTTTGAATCCATTGCAGGGATTTGTAGAAGCATTTGGAGACTTCTAAAGGCCAAGATGCTACAGGGAAGTTTCAGGCAACCTAGTGCCAACCGTGGAGGAAGGCCTAGTTTGGGGATGCAGTGCTCATTTTGAGCAAATGATTAGTCTATTTTCAGTGTATGATATGTGCTGGAGACAGTAGATGAAGTTTCAGTGACAGTTGGAGAATTCTGAAGGAGTTAGTGCCATCAAGAAGCTCAGGGTAGCTCAGAGCACTAATTGAAGGAATCAAGTCTAAGGGAGCTTAGATCTGTTTCCAGAGTGATGACAGCCATGACAGGGATATAGATGGTATTCTAAGCCCATTGGTTCAGTTCAGTAACCTTTGGAGTTAAGTGTGGAACTTGTAAAAGAAACTTTACCATAATCCCAAAGATCCAAGTCAAGATGACAAAATCTCAAGGAGACGTAGCCCACGATATTCGGGTGAAATCCTAGATTAAATTTGTTGTTATGTGTGGATGTTGCTGCATTATATGGCTGTTATATGTGTTTAATATTAGCAGAAACAAATGGACTTAAAGCACTTAAACAGTTAAAAGAAAACACACACTTGTTTCAAGTATTGAATTCCGCAAATGTCATATATAAGCTAGATCATTTATTTATTTAACTGAGTGGGAGGTTCTTGTAAGCATAACAAGTTATCAAACCCCCATTTCAGATCATTGTGGCCTGTGGGCTGCTATAGTGCACAGATCCTTTATGCGTCTTCTACCTCCTCTCTCTCTTGGCTATCTTTTCTCAACTATGGAAATAAATGCTCTCAAAAGAAAGAAATGCCTCTTCCTCTTAGTGGCTCGGTTATAACACAACCTGATAGCTTACTAGTGGTTAAGTTTGACTACATTGACTCTTAACTAGAGTTAAAAAATAGACTCTTATAGAGTCTTTTACATCAAAAACATGTGTCTAGCCCCTTTTCCATGAATAATGGGGGCTGACGCGCCATCCTCCTAAACTATAGGTGTGAAAACATGAAGGTCAACTTCTAAGTAGCATAACTTTTGCATACGGACTTCGATTGATGCGCTTCTTGCACCGTTGGAAAGATATTTGTGTGTATAATAGCATGAAAAGGTGATATGCTTGGGTGTAAAATTGTCACCCCCAAAAAACGTTAATTTGTGCCTCAAAACGCTCCCGAAATTTTTCAGACCCCATTTCACCAAATTGGGTCCCGATAGTAAAATTGGTCCTGTGAGCTGATTCCTCCACTTTTTCCACTCCAAATGCAACGATATGGATGAAAAACAATATAATTATCCTATTCAGATCACACCTCCCCATTTTGGGAGGCTTTTTGTCCCCAAAAACTTTTACTTAATGAGGTGAGGAAAGTTTTCCTCCACCTTCTCTCTAGTGTACCATTTAGCTTTCCCTGGAAGTTTTCCCTTCAACCCAATCTACCAAAGGTCATGTTGCCCCTATCTTGTAGTTTTGGGCCTCTTCTGCAAAACTGTATCTTTTTTCAACTCTACTTGAGTGTCTGGTTCCAAATCCTCCACAAAAGGTAGGACATGTTCCTCTTCCTGATCTAGTATGGAAGGCACATAGAGTTTAAAATTTTCTACCTTCACAACTAAATAAATGCACATATATGGTGGTAAACTGATTTGATAGGAATTATCACCCACCTTTTCTAGTATCTTAAAGGGACCATAACTTAGAGCCTTGATTTTATTTCCAGCTCCCTGCAACCTCTCCTTGTTCAATTGTAGCCATACTCTGTCTCCCACCTTGAATGATTTCTCGGTTCTAAATTGATCATGCTTGGCCTTATACTTCTCCTGTGACTTCTACAGTGTTTCTTGTACTTGTAGATAGATCTTCCTAGTATTCTCTATAAATTTTTCATCCCTCAAAGAATCTCTTGTAAGGTATTCCTTCACTCCTCCTTGCTGCCCATATGCAATATCCAAAGGTGAAGGTGGAAATTATCCAAAACAAGTCTCAAATGGGGACTTTCATGTAGAAGTGTGGACTGCTCTATTATAAGAACGTTGTATATATACCATATTTTCATCCCTGGTCTTCGTATGCTTCTAGTTGTATACCCTTAGAATCTTCACCAAAGTTATGTTGAATAATTCTGTCTGCCCATCTGTCTGTGGATGGAATTTTGTAGATCTCTTCAAATTTGTGTCCCTCTTCTCCCACAATGTAGTCCAAAATGCACTGAGAAATATTATGTCCCTGTATGAAATGATGCTCCTTTGTATCCCAAAGTGCACCCAAAACTGTCCAAAGAACAAGTTTGTTGCTTCTTGTTCACTGATGGTCTCTTTACAGTGCATCAAAACACACATATTGCTAAACCTCTCAACTACCATAGACAGGTAGTCATGTCCCTTACTGGTTGTCGGTAAACCTCTGACAAAGTCCATGGAAATACTTCCCCAAGGATGAGTAGGTATAGGTAAGGGGTGATATAGACCTAGTTTCTTGTTGCTAGGCTCGATGGTACAACAAAGCATGCATCCTCTTATGAACGTACCTACCTTATCTTGCATCTTGGGCCAATACACATACCTCTGCAAGTTAGCCATGGTATTCCCTACACCAAAGTGCCCTGCAACCATGGAGGTGTGAGCCTCTCTAATCAGCTGCAACTACTCACCTTTAGGAACACATAGCTTATTGAGCCTGTAGAGTAACCCATCTTGGAGATGGTACTCAATGGTGTTTTCGCCATCGTGCACACTAATTTGACTCTGCAACTGCTGATCCACCTCCTTGAAGTCCTCATCTTCTAAATATGCCTCTTTGTATGCATCATGGGTGAATGGATCCATGTGCATATGAGTCCAAAAATCTATAATATTTGATGTGGGTGGCCTTGAAAGCATATCAGACAACTTTTTTTTCATGCCCTTCTTATACTTGATCACCAAAAGAAACCACTGTAAAAACCCATCCACTTGTAATGCCTGTTTTGTTCTATCTTACTTTGGGCCTACAAGTCTGTAACGACTGGTGATCTATGGGGATTACTATCTCCTTTCTCCTCAGATAATGCTTCCACTTCTTCACAACTTGCACAATGGCATAAAGTTCCTTATTGTAGGTAGGGTAGTTAAGAGCTGCTCCATGAAATACTTCAGAATGGTAGAAAACAAGCATTCCTCCTTGCATCAAGACAACTCCCATAACATACCTACTTGCATCTGTCTCCACTTCAAAGGGCCACTAAAAGTTTGGTAATGCCAGAACTGGTTGTTGAATGATCTTCTTCTTTAGCTCGTCAAAAGCCTTCTGCGGATATTTCCCCGCTGGAAACTTTTGCCACTTGCTGTTATGGTGTGGAGTAGTGCTGCTATTGCTGAAAATGATGCCATGAATTTCTTTAGGTATCGTGATGCCCCAATGAAATTCTTGACCTCAGAAACATTAGTAGGAACCACCCATTTCATGATGGCCTCCATATTGGAAGGATTTATCTTCATCTCTCCTCCACCAATCACATACCCTAGATACACCAATGACTGCTATGCAAACTCACACTTCTTGAGATTTGCTAGAAGCTGGTGCTTCTTCAATGTTTCTAGCACTTGCGTCAAATGTGAAATTTGCTCCTCCCAGGTAGCACTATATACTAGTATCTGATCTAGATAGACAATAACAAATAAATCTATAAAAGGGCACATTATATCATTCATTAATCTCATAAACGTAGCTGGTTGATTACATAGGTCAAATGGCATAACTAACCACTCATACAAACCTTGCCTGGTTTTGAAGGCAATCTTCCATGTATCTTCTTCTTTGACTCGAACCTAGTGATATAGAGACTTCAAGTCCAGCTTGGTGAACTGATTTGATTGCTACTACTGATCTATCAGATCATGTATCCCGGATAGGGGTATCTGTTCTTGAGCACGATTTTATTCAACGCCCTACAATCTATACACATACACCAAGTCCCTTCCTTCTTTGGGACAATGATGATGGGTGACTCACATGGTGATGTACTCAATCGAATGAAACCCTATTCTAGCAGCTGCTACAATTGTTTCTCCACCTCACTTGCTTCTATAACAGATTTCCTGTACAAACCAACATTTAGCAATGGGGAGTTTGGCAATAGTTGGATCTCGTGCTCCACTTCTCCCTTAGGTGGTAACCCTTTAGGCTTTCGGAACACATCCTTGTATTCCTGTAAGAACTCCTCCAATTGTTGTTTCTTGTTTTTAGTACACCCCTCCAGGGATGCCTTTCCTCTTATTTAATCCTCTTCAGACTGAATTTCTCTTAAAAACAAAAAAACATGCTTCTTGCTGGAACTGATCAATTTCTTGGCTTGGTTGGTACTTACCAGTGAAAGTTTTGACTTGCATCGGGTACGTCCTTGCATTTCATAAATGGTATCCAACATAAACCTATTGGTGATAATTAGGGTGTTTGATCTAGTAAGAATATTAAGGCACACAACAAAGGTAACTAGCCTAGTGAACTGATCCCAAGATTTCTACATGAAGCTCAAAGAATTCAACCACATGAGAAGGAAACTGGGTTATTAATTTTTCTTTTTTATTCAAAAACATAATTAAAAATTTCTTGAATATTTATCAAGAGTGTAAGAAGGAACTATGGAAAGTGTAGGTGAATATTAAAGTCCTTTTTTGAAATGAATTACTTTGTGTTACAATGCCAAGTGGGCATCATATTTCCAAGGGTAGATGCATTTTGATGATTGAAAATTGCACCTTGAATAGTTTAGCATTGGACAAATTTCCTTGTTTTCATATCTTTTGAAATATATCCTACATTTTGAGATTCATCATAGTGTTGATTCATCCATAGTCAGTGGCATGACTAAAAAATTTCCAGTCTATACTTTCAATGATAGCCTTCTTAAAGAAATTTATGCTCTTAAGCCCAAAGTTTGATGGAATTATGGTAAACTGGATTTTTACTGGAAAGGAGGGGGTAGGGGTGGAATCTATGATTTTTTATTAGTTCCATATCTAATGGCATCACTCAAAATTTCCTAGTCTACGCTTTTGATGATAACCTCCTCAAATAAATTAAGCTCTTAATCTCAAACTTTAATGAAGTTATGGGGAACTAGATTTTCCTAGAAAGGAGGGACCAATGTGGAATCTATGATTTATGAATAGTTGTAATCATGTTTTCTACATTAGGAAAGATTGATAAAAAACAAAGAGCTTCTATATAATTTATTTGAATAAAATATCCTGCAAAATTATTGAAGCACTTGTGTCTCATAGGGTCATTATTTACTTGTGTGAATATTAATTGTTCTTTTTCAGGATAGTACTGGCTATCAAATGTCACTGGTTCTTGAGATTGAAGCACGATTGAAAACTAAATGTGACAAGCTTTCTAATGCCTTTAAAATGAATGAAATTGGTAAGAAATCTATTTTTAAAGAATTGGATATAGAAGGAATGACATTTTCAGTTTATTTATGAACCATTATATCATCAATTTCTTTTTGGTCTTATTAATTACAATCAAATTCCATGCCTCACATGTGATAAGAACCAATTCTCCTTAAAGCTTGTGCCTTCCAGAAAGGTCAATTTCATTGAAAGTGTGCTATCATTTTATAATATGCTTGTTGTGAGCTCAACACGTCACTTATGGAAATTGAAACTGGGTGGGAAGGATAAAAATCATTCCTCACAACCACCAGAGATAAACCCAATTGACAACTTTCTTTGTGGAGCTTATAATTAATATCATGATGACCACAATTTTTTTTTGTAGCAAATTCATTCTACTCTTTGAATAATTTAAAGTACATTATTTTAACAAGGCTAGGAGATAGGCATGGATAAATAGGAAATGAAAGTTTGGGATTGTCTAGGCTATTTTGATTCTCATATTTCTATTTGACTTCTTGAGAGAAAATTATATATTCAAATATGAACTCAATTTAAATCAAACTAAAATGGAGAAGCGTAATTATGAAGATGTTTATCCCTCCACTACCTTGCAATGACATTATTATTTTTGAATTATACTTGAATTTCACTCCTAATAACCTAGATTTATATATTTCTTTTAAAACCAAATTGACATCACAATAAACATAAAAATACCCCATTAAGTATGACCTAAATATGGTTCAAAGAATCTCAGATTTAGCCCATGCACGTGGTAGAGTAATTTATGAGGTGTGAAGTTTTATTAGAGGCACTATTTGTTTGTTTGTTTTGGTTAGAAAAATGGTTTTCTCTTGGTTTGATGTGAATTTCAATTTATCATTTGTAGCATGTTGAGAAATGGAAAAGAATAATGTGTGACATTTATCTTGAAGGAATTGATGTTGAATGAAAGGATATAGAGTTTAACCAAGCTACAATATGCTTGGTAAAGGTAGAAGAACATCTAAAAGAGTTTCCTACGAATACACCATATACAGAGTTTGAACACAAGTAATATATGTATTTTTCTTTTGCAGATATGTTATTTTTTCTACCCAAGATATCACAACAACAAAAATAGTGATATTGTAAGAATTGTTTGAGGACCTCATCAAGGTTGATTTTTATGATGTCCTGCTTGATTGATACCTTATAATGACAAGAAGGCTTTAAATATGAATTAAACTATTCCTGAAACAAATAAAATTCAAATTTTATAGATATAAAAGATAAAAAAATGTCAATACTTTCGTTTGATTTTTACTTGACTTTCGTGTGGGCAGGTTACATGAAATGGGACTGGGAAAAGGATGGGGAGAAAATGCAAAGCATGCCTTGGATATGATTCATTTGTCGTTGGAGATCCTTCATGCACCTAAGCCATCGAATTTGGATTTTTTTTTAGTAGGGGTTCCTATGGTTTTTAATGTTGTGATTCTTTCAACTCATGGTTATTTTAGGCAAACAAATGTTTTAGGAATGCTAGACAAGGCACTGGTGGACATGTAAACAAATTTCTTATAATTGCAATGTTGATTCCACGATATCCTCTCTTTATTGTTTGATTGTATTTTGAATGTCTCTTTTGATTTTGTTTTGTATTTTAAGCATGAAATTGAAAATACTTGGTATCATGTCCATTTAAAAAACATCCAAAGATTGAAGATAAGTTTAGTATTACATGATATTAATTGAAATCCTTTTAGTTGTTTTGTGTTAAAATATTTTCATGGCTATTAAAAAAGTTTACCTTCATGTTGTTATTTGAGCATAGGTTATTTATATAATTGACCAAGTTCATGCATTAGAGAATGAAATGTTGTTGCGAATAAAATGGCAATGGTTAAACATCACACCTCAAATTATTTGTTTTAACAAGGCATCTACAAACTGAGTTTTTAAACATGTATCTTAGTTGGCATGGTTGTGCCTAAGATTTCTCTAAAGGTTGAATATAACTAAGTTACTAAGGTGTTCTGTTCTATGGTGATGTTTTATTTTCTTTTTTTATACAAGTCATATAGCCACATAATGGCCACTATCCCCAATTGAAGAAAACTTATTCGGGAGTCTTGCTTTTATGGGGTAAAATGACATTAGCATTGTGTATGTTGAGGTATATACCATATAAATATTTTGTAGTCCACTTTAGTTTATATTCAAGTATTCATCATATTTCATGTCTTATACTCTGCACTATATCTGCTTTCATTTTTAGGGGAGGAAATCAATATTGGTGATAAGAAGCAGGAATTGAAGAAAGAGGAGAACATTAACACTGGAACGAAAAATGAAAAATGAGAGAGAGAAGAGAACCGGTCTAGTGATACCCTTAAAGCCAATATCTTGCATAAGTCATACATAGAGACTAGTGGTCAAGTCTTCAGAGTTGGTGAATTCACTTGCAATGCCTTAGAAACACAATGATAACGTTTTGAAATGATGAAACAATATTTCATATGTAAATTGTAGTCCAACCAATATTAAGCTGGAAATTCATACTGTAACACTTGAAATTTTATATAATAAAATTTATGTGGTTGATTTTTTTTATTTGCACTTTATATTATTTAGTCTTGTAATTAACATATGTAATTTTGAGTTATCATATTAGATGAACATGCACATTGTATGACATTATTTTTTTGTTAATTTAGTCGCAAAATCATACTAATTAGTTTATGTTGATTAATAATGAACACATAAAATCAATCTACAACTTCTAAATTAGTATTTTATATTGATTAATGATAAACGCATAAAATGGGTATATGACTAAATTAGTCGTTTATAATGATTATGAATTAAATTAAATAAAATGAATAGAAACTAACACATCAGTCATTTGTATAATGAATATGAAACTACCAAAAAAATATAAATGACTACTGCAAATGATAAATTTGTGATTACAAATGATTACTAAATTTTGCATATATGCGACTATTAATAGTTAATTTATAGTATCTTATAACATGACTAAAATTTAGTCATATTTCTTTGGTCATTAATTGGTTTCAAATAATGACTAAAATTTGCATATATATGACCATTAGTAGCTAATTTACAGTATCTTATTACACAACCAACATTTTGGTCATATTTCTTTGGTCATTAATTAGTTTTCTCGGGTAATCATATAGTAATATATTTAGTCATTAATTGTAATTGTAGCAATTAATAACTAATCAATGACTAAATTAATGACCAAATTTATGATTAAATATATTACTATATGATAAAATTGAGACAACCACTTAGTGACTAAGCTAAAAATGACTAAAAGTTGGTCGCATTATAAGATATTTTAAATTAGTTACTATTGGTCATTGATTGAAAATTGATCATTTATATGCAAATTTTAGTAGTTTTTTTAGTAACTAATTATCCATTTTGTACTAGTGACAACTTGACCTCCACTAGTTCCTCTAACAATTAGAACTAGTTTAATTGACCATAACTTAATTTAACTGAAAAAGATTGCTACAAATTAGAAATTAATCATATTGAACTGAAATCAAGCTTCCACAACTCGAATTAATTAAGTTAACTAAGTGACAAGTGCTATGTCACCTCAATTAATTAGCTTCAAGATTTCTACTAAAATGAAAATTCGAATTTTCTCTATTTTGACCAAAGCAAAGTCAAACTGAGATTTTCTAGTTGCATTTTCAACAAATTGGGCTAGAAGTGTGGATCACAAAAAGAGCACTAGTGGCGGAGCATTTTTCCAAGAGAGTGCCTAGTTTCTTGGCTTAGAAAAAATAATCTTCAATCTCTATCTACCATTGAAGTAGAGTACATTGTGGCAATCTCGTATTGCACTAAGGTTCTATGGATGAAGAAAAATCTAAAAGACCTTCAAGAAAGTTGTGATCATCATGTTTCTATCATGTGTGCAAATACTATTCCAAATAATATCTCAAAATATCTATTCACACACTCTAAAATAAAGCATATTCCCATTAAGTATCGCTTTCTTCGAGAAAACGTTGTGGATGAGAAAGTATGATTGGAATATATTCCAACCAAAGAACAATTTTTTGATATCTTTGCTAAGCCATTGCCAAGAGAAAGTTTCGAATACCTTATATAGAGGTTGGGAGTGGATTCTTCCTCACAGGAAGGACTATCTCACTAATTTTAGCCAAAGGATCAAAAGGGTTGTCCTTCCATCCTCTAGCAAGAGGAAGATGTACTTAGTAGGAAGATTTTGTGAAGGAGAGGTTGTTGATAGGAGGATAATTGCATGACATGAAAGCTTATTCTCAAGGGGAAAATTATTTTATAAGAAGATCAGGTCCATAGGAAGTACAAGAAAATTATGCAACATATACAAGAAGTCACCTTATAAGAACCCATCCTTAGCATGTCCCTTTGCCATTGATGTCAAAGGGGGAGAGAAAGAAAACATTGGAGAAGTAGGAGTATTTGAAGGAAATTCAGATATTGAAGTAGTGAAAGGATTTTGGAGAGAAAGTAGACTTTTTCTAGCAATGTGAAAGGGGGAGTTCCTAGCAACATGTCAGGGGGAGTTCAATCCATTTCCATTAATGACCATCAATTTCTAGTGGTGTTTCCATCAATTAAAAAGGGGGATATTGTTGTACATAATGTTGTCATTGACGACAATCAGTGCCATTGATGTCAAAGGGGAAGTCTAAGGAAGAAACAATATCATTAATGAATCAAAGGAAGTAGTATGAAAGTTAGAGCTATTAACAATATTGCTTCAAATGATGTCAAATTGGCATGAAGTTTATTCATTTTTTTTTGTTGAAATTGTGATGCTCAAATGAATCTATTGATAATATGGTTGGATATTTCTCTCTGAGATCTTTTCAATGGTATATTACAGTTTGAAAAGGTCCCCTCGGATGAGAAGTTATGATAGTTTAAAGTTGACAATTGAATAAGGATAAAAACACCAAATTTATTTGAAAAACATCAATTTTTTTTAAACATATCTATGATCTTGTTATGAAATCTATGACATAGTTCACGTGCACATTGTTTAATTTGTAAAAGTTCAAACATATTTTGGAGAATTTGATCATTGAGATTCTCATGAACGGGGGATTCCCCACCACGCTAGCCTAATCCTGTAGCGACACATGACAATTCATGGTTGGAATATAGTAATGACATAACATGCTATGATGATGTGGCATACAAGGATGATGTGGTAATTCGAGAATGGCCCAAGGCTAATGACGTGGAATTGATGACTTGGAAGTATAAGGACACATCGTGGCTCATGATAGATTTAAAGAATATGATGTCAGTAAACTAGTAATATCATGGCACATTACCATGATAATATCCATAGTGTGATGTGACAGTACGTATGGTTTCCACTTGGCAAGGTTAAACAACTATTTTTTGTGGCCAATCAAAGTGTTTGTAGGTGACATGTGGAACCATTCACTAGGCGCCACGTGACATGATGATGTCATGATGACATCACCACACAGTTGGAAAATGATCCCCTAAGGCTAGGTGTTATGGAACAAAGGATCATATCCAAGTGACCATGGGTTGTTACATAAAATCAAAGTCATATGGAGGAGTTGTATGGTCAGCTCCAAACTCCAACTAGTAGTTAATCATGTACAAATACATAGTTCTGCCATAGAATGTTGGTACATCACTCAAACTTGAATTTGAAGAACTAAGGTGGATGGTTGGATTTGAGGCACAATGATTTTCATAGTTTTGTTTTTCATTGGCTTTTTTGCACTATGATTTATGCAGTCTGTTGGCTTCAAGGTTGTATTGGTGCGATGGTTCTATGGCACAGTGGTTTCTATTTGTTCATTGGATTTGTAGTGTTGTAGTTTGAGTTGGCTTGATTATTTTGGTGGCACCGTCGTTTACATTGAATCAATTAACACTATGATTTATGCATCTCGCATTGGATTTGTGTTGGTGTGCTGGTCCTATGGCATTATGGTTTGTATTTGTTCCGTTTGAGTTGGATTAATTTGACATTGTGGTTTACATACTGTTTGTTGGTCTTGTGTTTGTATTATCTGTTGGATCGATGACATCATGGTTCACAACTCTATGGCTTCATGGCACTATGGTTAGTTCGTTAGCTATGTGCTTTGTGGCAGTTTGTTGGCTATGTTGACATTGTGGTATGTATTGGTTTGTTCACTTTGTGACACTGTGGTTTGCATTGGTTCAATGAAGGTCTATGGTTCATCTATGAAGGGTTGCATTTTTTTAGACATACATATGGATCAAAAATAAAATAAATATGAGTCACAAGAAAACACAATGAGGTTGGTAGTTGAATTGGTTGTTGGCATTAGTTTGTATACAAGAGGTAATAGGTTTGACCCCTCATACAATTTTCCTTATTTATTTTTTATATGGGGTTATGGGCTCGCCATAATTGACCAACTTGTAGAATAGTTAAAGTGTTTTTTAAGAGCCCATAAAGTGTCATTTTATATAATTCACTCATACTTTTCCATTTTTTAGAACAATTAATCTTTTATATGGTTTTATATAGTATTTGAAATGATTTTGAAGCCAAATTGAATTATGGAAGAGGGGAAATGATCATAATTCAGTTTTGATCTTTCTAGAAGCTATGAAGAGCCTTGAAGATGTACTTTTGGTACTATAAAATTATATTTATTTATTTGGGGGTTATGAAGAGGTTTCAGGTCTTTTTTTAAGTAGGTGTTATATGCACGACAAAAAAAATATCTAGGAAAGGCGTGATGTTACCAAATTGCGAGCAAGTTGATGTGATGAATAGGTTGATCAACATGGATGTGAAAGTAGTGGTATGATCAATTTATGAAGACTTATATTGTATGGTTCTTGTGGATCTAGTTTGAAATATTTTGAAAAGTGGCCCACAATAAGTTGAAGAAGGAGGTGGATGCCTCCACCAATATTGGTCCTTCAATAAGGTTGTTTCCTACACCATCAAAGGCTGGTTCCTCAATTAGGTTGTTTCCTACATCATGAAAGGTTGGTGCCTCAATTAGGTTGTTGCCTACAACAAGTCAACCATGTGCATCATTTCGAGGTTGGTTTCTCAATCAAGTTGTAGCCTAAAGCAAGTTGGTGCTTGCATTTTCAGGGAATGGGTGTCTCCTTCTGGTTGGTGCCAATAAACATTGTAAATAGAATATTGAAAATTGAAGAGAAGAAGTTTTTGGGTTTCTCCCATAAGCGTTTCCAAGTGAAATCTAATGTTCTCATGTGTTGATGATTCTTACTTTATGTTATGATGTAAGTTATTTATTAATGCATTGCTATATATTTTTTTATTATTGAAATAGTTTTGAAGGGTTGAATTTTCCAATACACTTATTCATGCCCCCCTCTCAGTGTACTCTTTAGTCTAACAAGTTATTGGTTCAAATTATATTTCACCCATGTCCATAGTAAATGTAGTCTCAGATACCTAGTGATTATATTGGTAGCAATCATAACCTATTGTGTCACTTGAATATGAGCCCAACCTCATTATTAATTTTTCTAATTAAAAGAAAACCTAATAAATTTAATCTAAAGAAACGAAGTGTTTTTTCAAATAAAACTTTTTATTATATATAGGTTAGGATAAGATTATTTTATTTTATTACGTAATTAGTAATAAAATAATAATGAATATTCAATTATTATATATTATATAAAGTAATTGTTAATATAAGATAATTGTATTGCTACATGATTAATAAAATAATAATGAATATTCAATTTATTTAGTAGGAAAGAACTTATTTTTGACCTTTCACATGATATGACAACTAATGAAGATTGGGATTGATTGTGATTGAGGAGGAGACATATTATTAAGGGACTATTTGAAATGATGATAATAATTTCTATTAAATATTTAAATGGTATATGTTAATGTTGTATTTATGATTAGGAATAATGATTTATATTATTTTAATTTTATATTTTTTAAAAATAATATATAAATATTAAAAAAAATATTTTTTAATATTTGATAATATTATTAATTATGTTGATATCTAATCATTAGGATTGGGTGAATACTTGTAAATAATGCAAATAGTAAATAATCGAAAATAAAGAGCCATCGGGAGGTGAAGTACAAGAGTCACTCCCTCATATATATAACCATGAGTAATCCTAATGAGTAAATACAATTCATTTGAGGAGTTACCTCCTGGCCTGACATGGTATTAGAGCCAACCCCATTTTTGGCATCCTTTTTGCCCTTGTAACTCCCTTCTGCCATTTTTGCAGTCTGTCATATCTGCTCATCCTCTGTGCATTAAAATTCCCAGAGTTGCGTTGAAAATCCATTGTGAGGGCTAGTTTTCTTTTATTTTGTTGTACATTGAAAGTATATGGGAGATTATTGAAGAACGAGGATCGAGTTTGTGCATTTCCTGGAGGTACGAAAGCAGAAGCGTGGTGCTGTGGAAGGCATTGTGACTTTGACAATATTGAGGTTTGGAATATGTTGATTTTTTATGTAACTATGATTATGTTGTTGTTTTACATACCACTATAAACCACCGGTCGCGGCAATGCTATAGTATAAAACACTACCTCCGCCTCTCCCCACTGCATTGGATCCACTATAAGCCATCAATCCTCCACACGGTTTTCACCTCCATACAACAGAGTTGCATTTCTTTTTTAATAATCCTCTCCCTCTCACCCCTCACCGCTCCCGGTTATATGAACGTTCCCTCACACCCCTCACCGAACGTTGCTCGACACACAGTCCTCCAGTTGAACGCTGGTATACACCCCTCAATGGTATATACCCACCTCGGCCTTGTTGTGGATGCCAACAGACACACCATAAATCCGCATACCATACGCTGTGCCATACCCACCTCGACCTCCATATGCCTCAGCCTCCATACACAATCGACCCCTCCTCCATACACAGTTGTCTCCCTTACGCTACTCCCTCCCTCTGAGCCCCTCCTCCATACATTGTTAACTATTCTGCATAGTTAATACTGCTACCGACTCCTCCCTCAGTTAATACCTCCACCATTCAACCCTTCCCCATATAATACCCTCCCCTAATACCACCTATAGGTTTTAACCCTGTACAAAAATTACCTGCATACGAATTCTAAAACACAGAAAATAAACAATGCGAGAGCATAACACATAAAACACATATACACAGAGTTTTTCCCCTGGATCCCAAAACTGGGACTATCACCTTGATTTTTCATTATATTCCTTTCAATGTTACAATACATATTTATACATGCGGAAGCATCCAATACCATGGACCGAAAACCATCACGTCGAAACCATGGATTGAAAACCATCGTGTCCAAAACCATGTGCGAAAATCATGCACAAAACCATAGGTAGGTCTGCCCAACCTAACATAGGGTGGGGTTATCCGCACCCTTCAAACCCCCTGTGACTCCCCCCGTTACGCAATTAGTGCAACGAAGGGGGGGCACCACCCCCCTTCTAACCCCTCAGTTAACTACGTGGGCTAATCGTGGAAAGAATATAACACAACCCAACATTCTCCCACTTGTTGTTTTGTTTCCACAGGGGGCCACAAGAGAGCTTAGTCATTTATCTAGCCCTGCAATGCCCATTGTTTCTCTACACCAAGAGAACTTCTCAGAGCTCACATATTTTGTCAATGCATCTGCAGTATTCTTCAAAGTGTCCACCTTTACCAGCAACACCTTTTTGTCTTCTATCATATCCCTCACAAAGTGATACTGAACATTAATGTGCTTTGTCTTTGAATGATATGCAGGGTTCTTTGCCAAGAAAATTACACTTTGGCTATCACAGTCTATCCTTACAGCTCCCTGTACTAACCCCATACGTGAACACAATCTCTGCAACCAAACTGCTTCCTTTCTTGCATGAGTGGTTGCCATGTATTCTGCCTTTGTATTTGATAGTGCCACTACATATTGTTTCTTACACATCCAACTGACTGAACCTCCAAATAGGTTAAACAGATACCCACTTGTAGATCTTCTATTATCCAGATCTCTAGCCGAGTTTACATCAACAAAGCTGTGAATATCCAACACTCTGTCCAATCCTGGTCTTCCTTGGTAGCACAAACCATAATCACTAGTGCCACACAAATACCTGAAAACCCACTTCACTGCTATCCAGTGCTCCTTCCCTTGTTTTGACATAAACCTGCTCAATACTCCCACTGCATGTGCAATGTCTGGTCTAGTACAGACCATCGCATACATCAGGCTACCAACTGCACTTGCATATGGAACACGGGACATGTCCTCTTCCTCTTCTTGTGTCTTGTGACATTGTTCAACAAATAACTTTACACCTACAGGAATAGGAACCTTCACCGGTTTACTATCCTACATATTAAACCTCTGCAATATTGTCTCAACATACTTTCTCTGGTTTAACCAGAGCTTCCTCTTTGTCTGATCTCTTTTAATTTCCATGCCCAAAATATAGTTTTCATCACCAAGATATTTCATGTCGAATTTGGAGGACAAATGGGTCTTCAAATCCTGGATAATTTCTTTGTCATTTCCAACCAGCAACATATCATCTACATACAAGACCAAATAAAAAACACGGTCACCAATTAATTTAAAATACACACAGTGATCTTCTTTGCTTCTAGTGAAGCTAAGTCCCCGTATAAATGTATCAAATTTCTGATACCACATCCTTGGTGACTGTTTTAACCCATATAGAGACTTCTTTAACTTGCATACTAGTTCTTTCTTACCCTTCACCACAAAGCCTTCAGGTTGCTTCATGTAGATCTCCTCTTCTAGATCCCTGTGAAGAAATTTTGTCTTCGCATCCATCTGTTCTACCTCAAAATCAAAAGCAGCAGCAACAGATAAAAGTAATCTAATAGAAATTACCTTGGCAACAGGAGAAAAAATATCACCAAAATCAATTCCTGGCACCTGGGAATAACCTTTTGCTACCAACCAAGCTTTGTATTTCTCCACCTTTCCTTCTACATTTGTCTTCTTCTTGAACACCCATTTGCTGCCAATGGGTTTCCTTCTAGGCGGCAACTCCACTAGATCCCAAGCCTCATTTTTGTGCAAAGATGCATTTCATCAACCATGGACTCTTTCCAGAGTTTTCCATCCTCTGAATCTGCTTCTTCCTTCACAGTTCTAGAATCATCATCAGTAATAGATAAAGAGAAATTTGAATAGAAAGTAGATAAACTGTACCTTTTTGGCTGCCTTCTTTCTTGAATTGATCTTCTCACACCCGGAGTTTGTGGCTCTTCATCTTCTGATTCCTCCTCTGCTGTAGAGTCTGATTCTTCCTCCTTTAGCTCAAACTCTATCTTCTTAGGTTCCTTTGGTTGGGCTTCATGTTTAATAACATCTTTCACCTCTCTAAACACCACATCTCGGCTGTACACAACCTTCCTTGTTACTGGGTTCCAAAGCTTATAACCCTTTAAACCATCCTTATACCCAATAAAGATGCACTTTTCAGATTTACTATCCAACTTGGTTCGTTTCTCCTTTGGAACATGTACATATGCATCACATTCAAATACCCTCAGATGTGAAAGAGAGGGTTTCGTACCAGTCCATACCTCTTGTGGAGTCTTATCCTCCAACGCTGATGAAGGTGATCTGTTAACCATGTAACATGTTGTCTCCACCGCCTCTGCCCAGAATTCATGTCCTAACCTGGCACCACTGAGCATGCTTCTTGGCCTTTCCATCAACGGCTTATTCATTCTTTCTATAACTCCATTTTGTGGAGGTGTATATGGAGTAGTCTTCTGTCCTGCTATACCACACTTCTTACAGAATTCTTCAAATTCTTTACTGCAAAACTCTCCATCGTTATCTATCCTCAACACCTTTATCTTCTTCTCTGTTTGGTTTTCCACCAGAGCCTTAAATTCTTTAAACCTATCAAAGACTTCAGATTTCTTCTTAAGGAAATATATCCATGTATTCCTTGAGAAGTCATCTATAAATGATACATAGTACACAGACTTACCCATTGATGGAACCTTCACAGGTCCAAACACATCACTGTGCGCAAGCTCTAATATTTATTTCGCTCTCTTACCACCAGAGGGGAAACTCACCGGATTCTGCTTCCCATATACACAATATTCACAGAAATCAAAATCCAGAGAGCTATTACTCATACCTTCTACCATATCTTTATCATGAAGTATTCGAAGGCCCTTCTCTCCAATATGTCCAAGCCTTTGATGCCACAACATGGTCTTCTCTCTAGAGACCACTAGATTTTCTGCTCCACTTTCAGGAACCACAGAGTTGTTGCACCCATCAACAATAGTGCTACCTTGTAGCTTGTATAGAGTTCCAATCTGAACTCCCCGCATCAATACCAGTGCTCCCCGAACCATCTTGCAGGTATCCTTCTCGAACACCATTTTTTACACCTGCATCATCCATCTTGCTTATAGAAATCAGATTTCTAGCCAATGCAGGAATATGCAGAACACCTGGAAGTGTTCTAACCCTTCCACCTTGCAACTTCAACTTTACTTTTCCACGACCAACGATTCTAGCCTTCCTATCATCCCCTAAGAAGACATCACCACCATCGTATTTCTCATACTCGCAGAAGGACTCTCTATCGGGAGTGAAGTGAAAGGATGCACCTGAGTTAATCAACCATGCCTCATGATCTACATGTGTACTTGAAGAATCCAAGTACACATCCCCACCTTCATTTGAGGTGATTTTTGCCTCTACAGAAGGAGCATAATCAGATCCCATTCCTTTATCAGGAGCTTTAGATTTACAGTCCCTTTTGTAGTGCCCTGCCTTTCTGCATTTCCAACACACTACCTGTACAGGTTTTCTTGGAGATTTAGATCTCCCTCTAGATTTATATCTCCCATTCGATGACTTATTTTTTTTTTTTCTGTTCTGGGACCATCCTCGTACAGACAAGGAATCACCATTTCGGCTCTCCATATTTTTTCGTCTCATCTCCTCCGTCAGCAAGGATGAGACTATTTCATCAAACTGCAAGGCAGTTGCATTACTACCTATTGTAATAACCATACTATCCCACGAATCTGGTAGAGAACACAACAAACTAATGCACTTATCTTCATCTAAAATTTTGATATCAATAGATGATAACTGACTTACCATAGTATTAAACGCATTCAGATGCTTTGTCACTAACTCTCCATCTTTCATCCTCAGGTTATATAGCTTTTTCCGTAGGAACGATTTATTCACCAGAGACTTAGATTGGTACAAAGTCCCTAACTTGTCCCACAAAGCCTTCGTTGTAGCTTCCCCTGATACATTTAGCAATACTGAATCTGAGACACACAATCGTATTGTGCTCTTTGCCTTCCGATCCAAATTCTTTGATTCTTCATCGGACACTCCTGTTGGTTTAGTACCCGGATCTACCGCGATCCTCTGATCTTTATCCACCAACAGATCCTCCATCTCGAGTTTCCATAACTCAAAACTCTGACCATTAAATTTCTTGATCTCTATCTTTCCACTGCTTGCCATCTTCTTTTACCACTAGAATCGATCTCGCAGATCCCCCACTGAACAGGGTATACCATAGGCCCGAGCGAAACCCCTCAGCAACAAAGGTGTCCCCTTGAAGCCAAAATAGCTCTGATACCAAATGTAGGTTTTAACCTCGTACAAAAATTACCTGCATACGAATTCTAAAACACAGAAAGTAAACAATGCGAGAGCATAACACATAAAACACATATACACAGAGATTTTCCCCTGGATCCCAAAACCGGGACTACCAGCTTGATTTTTCATTATATTCCTTTCAATGTTACAATACATATTTATACATGCAGAAGCATCCAATACCATGGACCGAAAACCATCGCGTCCAAAACCATGGACTGAAAACCATCGCGTCCAAAACCATGTGCGGAAATCATGCACAAAACCATAGGTAGGTCCATGCAACCTAACATAGGGTCCAAAACCAAAAATTTTCGGGGTGCTGCCCCAGACCCCATAGAGTGGGGTTACCTACACCCCTCAAACCCCCTGTGACTACCCCTGCTACACAATCAGCACAACGAAGGGGGGGCTCTGCCCCCCTTATAACCCATTGGTTAACTACGTGGGCTAATCGTGGAAAGAATATAACACAATCGACCCCTCCTCCATACACAGTCGGCTCGCATATGCTACTCCCTCCCTCTCGGCCCCTCCTCCATACGCTGTCAACTACTCTGCACAGTTAATACAACTACCAACTCCTCCCTCAGTTAATACCTCCACCATTCAACCCTTCCCCATATAATACCCTCCCCTCATACCACCTCCCCCAAGTAATAACTCCCTAAAATATTACCTCTATCCTACATATTAGAGTGATTTTTTTTCTTACAATTTTACACCAGAACTGCCTTTTTTTTATCACTAGGAGTGCATATTTTATACATTGGTAGCAAAAGTATTTTTTACAGCACACATATTTTAAAATGCATTCATTGATATCTATTGTGGGAGTGGTTCTCACTAGGAAGAAGAACTATCCTGAGCGGTTTCATAAGATCAAACACACTCCCATTTTCAATGAGCTATTTGAAGGAGTTTCTATAGAAGAAGGAGATAATGAACCGGCAAAGGCTACCTTAGACAAGGAATTCACCATTTGGGAAAACAACAACAACAAGGCCTATGCCTTGATTGCAACATCTGTAAATGAAGAGGTGAGTCACCATATTTCATCATTTTCAAATGCTTTTAAAGCCTTACAAAAATTGAAGGAACTCTATGACTCACACTCTATGCTTGAAGTTGTCCAATTGATGATTAAATTGTTCAATCTTGAACTACAAAATGATGATCCTCTTGCTCTTCTATCAAAATTAAAAACTATTATGCATGATATCAAAGTAATTAGTGTTGAACTAGACATTCCTCTAATAGCTTTTGTCAAGGCAATTTATCCAACTTATTCAAATTATCTTGAGTCATTGCAAGCAAATGGAAACCTCAAAGAAATTACCTTTGACTCCCTTGTAAATAAATTTGCTGAGAGAGAGAAAGATTTTGGGAAGAAGACAACTCCTTAGTCTTATGAATAAGTTGTGTGTCTTGCACATAGAGAAAATAATCATGCTCAATATTCTTCAAGAGGACGAGGTGATTGAAGAGGAAGAAGAAGAAGAAATTTCAGAGGTAGGGGGGTAGACACTCTCAAGGAGAAAAGTCTGATATTCATTACGTATGTTGCAATAGAGATGTATCACATGATGCATCCACATGAAAGTTGCCTTGGGACAAAATTGAGCATGAAATAAATCAACCCAAAGGTAAAACCAATGACAAAGAGAAAGGTAAATCCCCTGAATCCACTCACTATGTTGTGGCATATTGTAATATTGGAGTAAATGAAGACTTGTTTAATGGTTCACTTTCTTCTTGGAAAAATGATTGGTTGCTTGATTCAGGAGCAACTTGCCACATGAATTTTAGAAAATATTTATTTGAATAATTTACTGATAGTGTTTATGGAGCAGTATACTTTGCAGAAAAATCAAAACTCAAGCCATCATGGCTTGGCGCAATCAGGCTTAGATTGCCTGGTCTTCCATACTTTATTCTGCATGATGTTTTATATCTCCCACACCTGAGGAGAAAATTGTTGTCCTTGGTCCACATCCACCAGCAAGGACACTCCATTCATATGTTTGATTGCAAGGTTGAGGTGAGAAAAGCATCAGATCACTCACTTGTCATGACGGGGATAGAAGAAGAAAGACTTCTCAAGCTGCATGGTACCTCTACTCGTGCACAAATTTCTCATACAGTTCTCATTATGACGAAGGTACATTTCCATCAAATATATTATGGCATGCTAGATTTGGACACTCGAACTATGACGACCTTCGCTTTTTGAAGAAAAATGGTGTTACTGGTTTGCCTACAATTCCTAGGAAACTTAAGCAATGTGATGCTTGCATTCTAGGAAAACATAGCAAACAGTCTTTTCATGATTCACATTCCAGAGCACATAGAAAACTTGAACTCATTCATTCAGATTTATATGGTCCAATGCTTATTCCTTCTACAAATGGAAATAAATATATGATGGCATTTATTGATGACTACACCAGAATGCGTTGGGTTTATTTATTGAAGAACAAATCTAATTCTTTTCAAACATTCAAGAACTTTCATACATGGATTGAAAATGATGCACAATCTCATATTGGCTCTATTTGCACTGATAATGGAAAATAATCCGCTTAAAATTAATTTGAAAACTATCTTCGCCAACATGGGATCAAACATCAAACAACTATGCCTTATAATCCCCAACATAATGGAGTAGTTGAAGAATGAATAAGACAATCCTAAATATGGTACGTTCCATGATGTTTTTCAAGAATGTAAAATTTATGTTTTGGGTTGATGCAACTCTATGTGTTGTATATGTAAAGAATAGATGTCCATCTAATGCTGTTAGAAACAAGACTCCTTATGATGTGGTATGGCCACATTCCTTCAGTAAATCATCTCAAGGTCTTTGGTTCCACCTGTTATGCCTTGATACCAAAAGTACATAGAAACAAACTTGGTGCAAGGAGTCGTAAGTGTATCTTCTTGGGGTATTCAAATACCTCCAAAGCATATCGTCTCTATGATGAAGTTAATAAAAAGTTTGTTGTGCCTAGAGATGTAATCTTTCTTGAATCTTCCAAAGTTGACAATGTTGTTGAGTGGAAACTTGATCACTTAGATAGATTCGAACATGCAAAATCATTTCAAGAATGTGATAATCAGATTCCACATCTTAAAGGGGGGATTCCTATACTGGATTAATCTGTGGAATCTTCTTCTGAAGCACTCTCTCCCCCACATGAAACTCCAACCACTGATGATACTTTGAGTGATGTGATTGACAAAATAGGGAGGCTCAATCTTGATTTAGTCCCAACTCAGTCAACCGAGTAGCCTGGAGCATCTCAGAAAGGTCCCCCAAAGTGGCTAACAAAGACACTTGAAAGTGTTCATCCCAATGAGGTTGGAAAGACAGGAACAAGAAATTCAACCAGGAAAAATGGAGGTGATGTAGATGATTTTGATTCACTTGTTGATATGGATGTTTCTTATGATTGTGAACTAAATTTGTCTACAGATTTTGAACCAACTTCCTTCAAAGAATTTGCTTCTCATGATGAATTGAAATAAGTGATGCAAAAGGAGTATGATGCCTTGATAAAGAATGACACTTGGAAGATGGTTGATCCTCCATTGGGAACCAAACTAATTGGTTGCAAGTGGGTCTACAAGAACAAGTTTAAAGTTGATGGCTCACTTGACAAGTACAAAGCCAGGCTTGTGGCGAAAGGTTTTGCACAAAAGGAAGGGGTCGATATGAGGAGACATTTTCCCCCATAGCAAAATGGGCTACCCTTTGACACTCTTTGCACTAGAAGCTCAAAACAGTTGGAAAGTCCATCAAATGGATGTAAAAACTATTTTCTTGAATGGAGATCTAAAAGAGAATGTTTTTATGTCCCATCCTGAAGGATCTTTTATAAAGGGACATGAACATAAAGTATGCAAACTTGTGAAATCCTTGTATGTCCTCAAGCAAGCACTGCGAGTCTGGTATGAAAAGTTAACTTAGCATCTTCTGAAACTCAACTTCAAATATTATGATCTTGATGATGCAACTTTGTTTGTCAAGAAAGTTGGAAAAATAGTTGTATATCTTGTGGTATATGTAGATGATCTTTTAATGACAGGGAACAATGAGAGCTACATTGCATCCATAAAGGAGGAATTGAGGAAAGGTTTTGAAATGACTGACTTGGGCTATGTTCACTACTATCTTGGTATTAAAGTAACTCAACATCCGAAGCCTATATTCCTCTCTCAAAAGAAATACATTGGAGATTTGTTGAATAGGTTTGGCATGGCTGAGTGCAATCCTCTGACTATTCCAATGGAATGAAACTTAAAGCTTACATCCATTGAAGGAAAATAATTTGAGGATGCAACAAAGTATAGACAACTTGTAGGAAGTCTCAACTACCTGACTACTACCAGACCATACATTTTGTTTGATGTTGGAATCCTCTCTAGGTTTATGCAAAAGCCTTGGGAGGGACAATGGTCTGCTGCAAAAAGACTTCTAAAGTACTTGAAGGGAACCCAAGAATTTGGACTCAAGTATACACAGGTGGGCGACTTCAACTTGATTGGATACTTTGATTCAGACTTCGACAAAGACAAAGAAAATGGGGTATCTACTTCAGGTTATGCTATGAGTCTTGTATCAGGAGGTGTCTTTTGGAGATCACCCAAACAATTAGTTCCAACGGATTCCACAACAAAGGCAGAATATATGGAAGTAGTTGAGGCAACAAAAGAAATTGTGTGGCTCAGGAAAATTCTAGAAGATTCGCAGGTAAAACAAGTAAATTCAACTCCACTTATGATTGACAACACCTGTGCAATAAACTTGGCTAAGAACCCAAAGTTGCATGATCGAACAAAGCACATAAATACAAAATACCATCTGATTCGACATCATGTTGAGGCCAAGACAATCCACTTACACCATCGTTCGACTAATGACCAGATTGCTGAAATCTTCACCAAAGCACTTGGAAGATAAAAGCTTGAAATATTTAGAACGATGCTTGGACTCACCAACATCCCTTTAGATTAAGGGGGGGAATGTTGACACCTAATCATTGGGATTGGGTGAACACTTGTAAATAATGTAAATAGTAAATAATGGAAAATAAAGAGCCATTGGGAGGTGAAGCCCAAGAGTCACTCCCTCATATATATAACCATGAGTAATATTAATGAATAAATGCAATTCATTTGTGGAGTTAACTCCTCACTTGACAAATTATTAAAATTTTAAAATATTTATTTTTTTTAAGAAAAAAATTATAATTTTCTTTATTGATTAAAATGTTATAAAATTATATTTCGTAGATAAACATCCTATGTGTATTTGATCAGTGATAAAAAATGACTAGATCTAACTCTAGGAGATTTTACATTTCGACATCAATGAATATATCAAAATCACATATTGTTCTTTGATCTAAGCATACAATACCATCCACCATCATAAGACAACATATATGACAAGAATACAAGACTAATAAAAAGTATAAAAATTTTAAAAGACGTGTCTAATATCAATACAAAAATTTATAATTGTTTGTCGCCTGCCTCCTACGTGAAGACCTCGACAATTGGCCTATGATAAAACTCATAGAATATTTTATCTGTGACTTCAAAGACATTCCAGAGCCCTAATTCCATATTTAGGCCTGCTATAGATAGATTGTATATGTAGTGTTTCTTTCTCTGGATCCCAATGTTAGAGCTTTCCCCATGTCCCACCTTAGCCAGTGTTTCAACAGCGCACATGAAATTATCCTCAGGTAAACCCGCATCCCTCTGAGCCTCCTCCCTTATTTCCATTGTGGAAAGTGGGGCCTTATCACTCTGTGCTAGTGGAAATTTGATCGGCTCTTTAGAACCCCCTTGAACCGCCGAAGCTAGAGGAAGCTCTAATTCCTTCCACTACTTCTTGGAGAGAGGAAGTAAACATTGTTCCACCAAAATCTCGTATTTTTTGTATCGTTGACATCTTAAAGGAACCCCTTCATATTTAAGCACTTGCATGCAGGCCATTCCAACTCTAATATCAATTTCATCTAACAACCCTTCTCTGAGATTTATGTTAACAATAATTCACACCATCAATCTATCATCTATCTCTAGATAATACATGTCGACTTTCAAGAAAGATCCCATGAGTTTCCAATGTCTTGAAGGATTGTGGGATTCCAATATTGAAGGGAAGGCCTGAAATATGAACCCAAATGGGGATAGTGTATATTCCTCTCTTCTTGCGTCAAAGAGAGTTGTCCATCTTTTGAAAACCAATGGAGTCAAAGCGAAGCTCCAAACCTGTTGTGTAAACCACAGAGCCTCCTCTAAAGATTGGAACTTTAGCTGGAACCATCCCTTTGCTAACAAACATACCTCAGGGGTTTTTTGAACATGCTAGATTAGGGTACATTCTGTCCATTCTGATAGGGTTTGAAATTTCATTTGTCATAGCTCGCATGACCCACCACCACCTTCTTAACCAACTCCAAAACTTGTTCCATTAGAACATCCTCCTTCAGATTCAGCTTTGCGGGCTTACTCCATATCCTTAGACATTTTCTCTTCTTTCTCTTACTTCCTATCCCTTTGTCTACTAGAGAAATCAAAACTTCCCCCCAATTTTTCAAACCACCACAAAGGAGATTTGCAGGCACAATTAGACCTACTTAAGACCCAATTTTATTTGTATTGTCAGACTCTAACAACACATTGAAAAAACTACTTCCACCTAGAAAATGGTTGCAACCCTCTCGCCCCTTGAAGATACATTCCTCACTGCAAAAGAAGGAATAGTTTGTATGAAGTCTTCTACAAGAAAGCCTTGAGAGGAGGAAAAGGTGTTAAGAATATTGTTGGGTAGTAGAGGACCCGCGTAACGGTTTTGGGGCTTAAATCCTATAATTTTGGGTAAAAGTAGGGTAAAGGCTCCGCAAAATGCGTGAAGCATGAATTGTAATGAGTCGAGTCAAAGGGTTGTCTGCCCAAAGATAATGTAAAATAATTCGTCCTGCCCATGGTCCGTGGACCATGGAAATGTATAAATAAAGCAAGGCTCTAGAGTTAGGAGTCAGCTTTTTGGGATGTACTTTTGGATCTGGGATGTAATGGGTTTTTGAAGAAAGAAGTCTTGAAGTGTCTGTAAGTCTGAGTTGAGGGTGTTGGTGGGTAGATAGAGGCTCTGCAACTATGTGCGCAGAGGCCTGGTAGAGTCCACAACTGTGTGCACGGACCCCTGTAGCTGAGTGCGCAGGGCAGATCTGGTTGTAATAGCGAAAGAATTGAATAAAGATAAGTTGGTTCTGAAATACTGTGTTAAATTTGAATTATTGCGGATCTGGTTAATTTATGGTTGATATATCTATTTGATCTGTGTGCTTATGTTTAGATATTGAAGCTTATGAAAATCTATATCTTTCTAGGTGTGTGAATTGGTTATCTCTAGTAAATGTTTGCTTAAAGACTGTAAACCATAGATCTGATCTATAACAGCTCACTAATAATAAGTATTAAGGAATTGCCTTGTTCCGGATCTACGCGGAAATGGACTGGCGCGAGGCCGCACAATGGTGCACAAACCTTCCAGACCACATCAAGACATCCCAAGGGTGCGGAAACCTGGTACAGCACCCTCCCCTACTACCTCGGGTGAGACGTTAGTCCGCGCTAAACAGGCTGTTGCCAAAAGGGTCGGTAGTTGTGGGATTTGTTTGGCTAAATAACTCTTCCGAACCTGGGTTAGGCTGATATAAGCCAACAAATGGTTCCGTTGCCGGGACCAGGATTTGCCTAAGGTATGTCTGATGTCGGAACACTGGAACCCTATGAAGAAAGAGCTTGAAGATTGGCTAGATCAGAAGCTTCACGAGTTTGTGGTTCAAGAAAACAGAAATCTGCGAATATCAGAAGAACAGTGGTTGGATCGTTACATATACACAGACATCCATGAGATCTTCTTCGTGTCATTCTCGACAGAATTGTACGAGTGGATTGCAAGGTTAGATGACAGCGTGGGGAGGTTTTGACTAGATCAACCTATTGTTTGGACTCCAGAATTGGTGCACAGGTTAGAAGCATCTAAAGATAAAATCGCATGTGTAGTAGATCACTGGTTGGATCGAGTAATAGGAGGGTTTATCATTGAGTTTGCGATAGACACAACTGTAATTTATAGTGAAGCAGAAAGGCATTTTCTCCAAGGACCATGAGGTAAGTATATCAAATCGTTGAATACTTGGATTAAGATGTTGTTGTGTGAAAAACAAATTATGCGCGTTTATTGATGTCTGGCGTAACGCGGAGCAGAAGAGGTTACCAAGGAATCGAAGGGTTAGAGAATAGCCCTCTGATTTCCATCTCATGAGAAAGCGAGGAAGAACTCACAGGGTTCTCTCTGAGAAGCGCAGTCTGGTTGATTGGGCAACGCATTCTACTGATACCACCATCGTCCACGCCATCACCTACTTCACCTACATCAAATCCATCTTCACCAACTCCACCTTCGCCACCACCGAGGGTTGGGATGGTGAGCGCAGTCAAGTTGCCGGTATTTAAAGGTGTAGGAAATGAGGAACCAGGTTAGTTCTGGTTTGTGGTAAGGGCTGTATGGGAAGCCCAAGGCATAACGGATGATAACATCAAAAAGGATACTCTGGTTAGCGCACTGCAGGACCATGCGCTGATGTGGTATATAAAGTACTCAAATGATCATCCGAATGTGGGAATAATGGTGATCCAAGACGCATTGAACAAGGAATTTGGTCGGCCAAAATCAGAGACACAGTCGGTCATTGGGTTCAAGGAGATCGCAATGTTACCTGGCGAAACCCCATGGGACCTGGATCAGAGATTAAAAAGCACAATCTGACAGGCTAACATGACACTGATGGATGCGCAACACTGTGTGTGGTTCGTGGCATCTTTGACACCACATCTGAGGACAGCGCTATCACAGCAAAATATCTCAACCCAAGCGAAAGCGTTAGAAATAGCAATGAGGTTGCACGAAACCCCAATACAGGATCCGGGGTTGGGAGTTCAGCAAATCCATGCATAGATACAAAACCTATGCTTAGAGATGTGAAGTTTGAAGCAAGGACAGGCACCTTGGTCAGAACTGTGTGAAGAGGTGTGGTGTATCAAATGTAAGGGCCAGGGGCACGATAAGGATCATTGTTCGATCTTTGCGAACTATATGACGATGGGGGGACCAATACCATTGTGACCAGAGGTTCAGGCAGGGCCAAGCGCGGCACCCACACTCTGGTGCGCGATCTGTCAGGTGGGAGGAAAGCATGCCACGGACAACTGTCATCTACTACAGAACCTGAGACAACCCCCCTGGCAGTTATTCTGCAACTTTTGTAGGACAATTGGCCATGATGAAAGAAACTGTCGAAGTTATGAGTTGTTGATGGATCAGACACTTGCTTACAAGATGCATATGGAGGAGCACGGGTAGGATCCCGCCGCAGCAATAGCACGGGGCGGATTTCAAGGACGCGAATGGGGACGAGGGGGAATGGGACTCAGATGCGGACGGGGAAAATTAATCTGCTATAATTGTGGGGGTCCAGGGCATTATGCGCGTGATTGCACAAACCCTACCAAAGCATGTTTCCTGTACTGTTACCAGCTTGACCATGAAGCAGTTGATTGCCCCACGTTAATTTCACATATGCGGGAAAAAGGGGTGCTTACGGTTGCGCCCACTCAGAACATCCAAATGATGAAGGCTGAGTCGTGCGATGACCCTACCATGAATATGATGCTCAGAAGTGGTGCAAGTACTGGAGAAGATAAGGGGAAGCAACCAAAGGAGGATGCATGGGTTCGTAGGGCCCCTACTAAACAACCAGAATTTGACTTGGAGCACGCAAAGGAAACTTTTATGGCAGCCAAGAAAAGCTTCGCGGAAGCTTCTACGTCGGGTAGCAAGGAGCGAACGGAGCCAGAAAGGGATACTTCTATGCTAACTACGTTCTTAGAAACATGCATGAAGCTACTAAGGGATACTAATGTGGTGAAGGGATTGCAAGAGTTGATAACCAGGTGCGCGGGATCGGATGAACCTCGAATGGTCTGGAAGCTAGGCAAGCATGTGTTGCGCACTGGACGGGAAATGCGATTGACTACCCAGATTGGGGACTATGAGATGGATCAGGTTGTCCTAGACTTGGGGTTAGATGCAAATGTCCTACCTAAACAAATGTGGGAACACATGGGCAGGCTTGCACTATAATGGTCTCTTATCCAATTATGAATGGTGAATCAATAGAAGATCTTGCCAATGGGAAGACTGCAAGGAGTTACAATAGATATTGACAATGTAAGTACACAAACTAATTTTGAGGTCATAGAAATTGTGGATGATAGTAACCCATATCCCACATTATTAGGAATAGACTGGGCAATGGATATGAATGGAGTCATCAACCTAAAGAAACGAAAAATGATCTTCGAGAAAAAATCTCTCCGCGTAGTGGTTCCGCTGGACCTAGTCAAAGGGGTGCAATATACCGGACCAGTGCGCAACGAGGGTAGTGACGATGAATTGGATTGTATCTACCAGATCATAGTGCAGGACTAGGACCGAGTGAATCCGATAGCGGACGGAAGAATCTCATGGGATCGTGACAGTTCCTGCACCTCGGACTCAGATGAAGAGATTGAGCGATGGCAGAACCGACTGCATGAGGTAACAACACTAAACTGTAACAGAATGGTTAGAGAGAAACCAGTTGATGAGGATGCCACGAAGGAGGAGGCGCCAGTTGACCCATGCAAAATGACAACTCTGAGACAACAGCCGCAGGATGGAAGCGCAAAGACACCGTGTGCGATAATGGTTCACGAATGGAATACATGCCCAAAGATTCGGCGCGGATGTCAGAGGCAGGTGCGCGTATGGGTTAGAGGGAAATCTAGTTCGCCAGTGGTCCGCGATAAATTCAGGAGGGGAACAGGGGGAAGCACGCTCAACGTCCGTTTGAGAAAATGACCCACTAGGAAGTTGCGGATACCATGGGTGCGATGGGCCTATAATAGAAGAAAGGCATAGATGGGAGCCTAGAACAAGCGGGGTAGGAGCAGGCCTCACGAAATTAAAGCACTATGGGCATGGCTAAGAAAGAAAAGCGCGCTAGTCAGGGAGGGAATCAACAAGATGAAAAGTAGTGATGCCCATGGAGGCCGCGCGAGTCTACACCTAAGGGAATCAGGCCCGGTCGGGTATCCCGCAGAATGAGAACAAGCCACGACCCTGCTATCATGGTTGTGCCCACACCTACAGAAGGGTACACCCCACACAATGGTGCACGAAGAACTAATGGCTACAAAGACACTCAGAAGGTGCTCGCAGCCCGGGCTAGTAGGAAAAAATCGCACCAGGAGTGCGACCACCTGACTAGTTGTAGACAACACAGTCTTAGCGCCCCGAGCAGTTGAAAGGAGGCGCGGGACTATAAACAAGTCTGCAAGAGGCCGGCCCGGAAAAGGGGTTCGATACAGATTCATTCGGTCCACAAGCTCACAACTGCAACCGACGGACAGCGCTACCACATGGAAAGGCCGAGAAGTGACCGTTAACACCACTGTTCCTAACAAGAAAGTCAAGTTACGTTAGGGAGGAGCACGCGGTGGGCCATTAAGATGACAGTTCCGAGTTAGATACAAAAAGATCTGCCGCCTAGACGTTGTTAATAAATTGGAAGGGGAGGGAAGGGATCCATTCAAAATTTCATGTTCCTCTAACAACCTGTGGATGGCACCAGGATCTCTGAGATTTGAACCAGTAACAACCAGCAAGCACTTGGCTACTAGGTATTCCATGAGTACCATGGCGAGAACCCGAGCACAGTTCACAGAAGAACTATACTCCACCCAGGAGGAGCTAGATGAAGCCGCCACGATCCCCGAACTCCCGAAATCCCCACGCACTCCGCGGCCTCGGAAAAACAAGCATACAATGGGGCTAGTCAGGATATCGCCGAGATTTAATAAGTTATCAGGAGCTGAAAAGGGCAAAGCGGTCACCACCGAACATAAGGAGGATGAAAAAAAATTGCAAGCTTTGATCAATCAGATTAACACCCAAGATGAGGACAAAGAGGATACTTTCCAAATCCCTTCACGACCCCCATATATCTCCCCATGGATCGTGATGGCCAAGATACCGAAGGACTTGGACACTGCAAAGAATACACTCCAGACCCCACTTCTTCTGGATGAAATAAAGTTTGATGGGTTGCCACTGGGCCGAGTTCCGAGCATCAAGTTCAAATATTGGGACCTTGCAGACAACGACAAGTTCCCTGAATTGGCCAAAGACAAATTACTGCCGCGGAAGTGGTTACTAGGTGTGGAGAGGGCGGGATTACTTAATCTAAGGTGGATACCTCACTATCACCATGCGGCCATCACCATCTTTGTTATCCGACAGTTACTATGTCTGGTACATGATGGGTATCTCTAGTTGGAGGAGCTGATTCCTATCACAACTGATTTGGTACATCGGATTACCCACTTGCCTGTAAAATGGAATGACCCCACAAACATAGCTGGAACAAGTAGCGATGTGGGTCTCGCTAAAACAATGAAGGCTAAATATAAATTTGAGAAGCGGAAGCGGGGATATGCAATAGCAAGCATTAAATATCAAGGGGTGTGCATCTCCACCTAGTTACTAGCCAGTAAACTAATGAGGAAATGTCGTGTAGATGAGGTGCCATCTTCTATCATTGCACTTGTAGAACAATGCGCGAATGGGGTTCAGTTCTTATGCGACAAAAGCACAGGACAAAGGTAAGACATTTTACTATGCATGGTTGCTACTATTAATCCTTCTGGTTGCAGGAGAACTGTCGCAGGGTAGCAAGTTTCCTAGCTTTGAAGATAGCCTACCAGAAGCAGTGCGGTATACTTCGCTCTGGGCTACAAAGGACGCACCGAGGGTTTTCATCATCAAGGTGTTTTGGACCTTCATGGAGGGGAGTATCCGGACATGGATCGCTCGCAGGCCATGGATGTCTTCAACAATCTACATCAATTTGCAAAGCACGACCGAGTTCAAAGCGGACATGCATAACTTATATATCCGGGTGCGAAAGGATCCAAAGCGAGCATGGGTCACGCTTTTGTTCATTGCAACAGATGATGTGATTTACGAGGTACTGGCGACATGGCCTCCAAAGTGGTTCACCCTAGACAAGTTTGTATTAGAAAAAATGGCAGCGCAACAGCAAAAAAAGGAACTCCAGCAGCGACTCAATCAATTGGCAGAAAAGACCCATCAGGGACAACAAGCAGCTTCGCAGAAGGAGGCAACCATGGAAGTAATAGCTGAAGGAATCTTGGAACAGGACATGCAACAGGAGAAGGAGATACAGGAACGCACAGACCATATTATAGAATCACCCCAGGTCAAGCGACCGCGCAGCAAGGAATCACCGCACACACACAAAAAGTCAAAGACAACAAAAGCTTTGGAAAAAGAGTTTATTGACAGCAGCAAACCAGCGAGTAATGTCCCTACCGCTACATGGACGGACCTACTCACAGAGCAGACAACTATGTTGGGGGATATCCGAGTGCAGCTGCAAGCGTTACAGGTGCGACCCCCGGGCGGGGTAATCCTACAATTAACAGAGGCCACAGCCATAGTAGAGCAGATGGTGTGCACCAATGCAATGAACACCTTAGCGTTGCTAGTAGGCGTTGTCTTAGTAGAAGTAGAGGGGGATGTACGAAGTTGGGGGTTGAATCTGGCCGCTCTTCCTAGAGAAACCCTGTACCAACTACAGGATGGGGTAACCACTGAGCTTCGAGCCAGGGAAGGCCGCGCCCTCCAAACATTGATGGAGCACAAGGAAAATCTGGAGCAGGTCAGTCTCCAGCGAGATGACTTGATCACACGCAACTAGGAAATGGAACAGGCCGTGATGGAAGCTTGCAACAAGGTATTGGAGTTAGCTATCCCAGCCGAACTTCCAACAACTGACAAGGTTCATCGCATGGCCACAAGATTACAGACAATCCAAGAGGAGGCCGCGAAGACTCAATGGGAGTTAAATCTCCAAATTGCAGAGCTAAGGCTAAAGGCGCAGCCGACCACACCGCCAGAAATTCGGGAGCAGCGCCGTGGTGAAATTCAAGCAGGATTGGAAATGATAAAGCACACTGTCTAGGATTGCTCAAGACTGTTAGATCAATCCCTCCTTATGCTCACCTCCCTCTAGGAAGACCCAACCATACAACAAGTCGAAACCGAAGTGCGGGAGTTGCAGCAGGCTTATGACACCGCCCGAGGGGCTGTGCAGACGGTTGCTATCATGCAGAGGTTGGCTAAAATGAAGGAGGCCCAGGCTCTCAAGGCACAAGTTGACACTGCGCGACAAAAGGAGGCAGTGCTTAAAGAACACATCCAGCCTTGGCTGGATGAAGCATTCGTGGTCTCCACAACCATCGAAGGAAAGTTAGCACACATGCAGGCAGTAGGTGATCCTGGACAGGCAGCTGCAAGTGATATGGATGCATCAGTGGCTCGCGTAGAATAGGTACAGAGGATAGCGGTAGAGTTTGTTGCAAGCACAAGCGACATGCAGAAATTGCTGACCGACCTCCACGCAAAGATTACCGCACCAGCCGAGTGACTCGGGACAAGTCACGATGATTGTGTTGGGGGGTTGTTGGATAGCAGAGGGGCCACATAACAGTTTTGGGGTTTAAAGCCCACAATTTTGCGTAAAAGTAGGGTAAAGGCTCCTCTAAATACATGGAGCGCAAATTGTAATGAGTCAAGTCAAAGGGTTGTCTGCCCAAAGATAATGTAAAATAATTCGGCCCGCCCATGGTCTGTGGACCATGGAAATGTATAAATAGAGCAAGGCTCTAGAGTTAGGAGTCAGTTTTTCGGGATGTACTTTTGGATCTGGAATGTAATGGGTTTTTGAAGAAAGAAGTCTTGAAGTGTCTGTAAGTCTGAGTCGAGGGTGTTGGTGGGTAGATAGAGGCTCTGCAGCTATGTGCGCAGAGGCCTGGTAGAGTCTGCAGTTGTGTGCACGGACCCCTACAGTTGAGTGCGCAGGGCAGATCTGGTTGTAATAGCGAAAGAATTGAATAAAGATAAGTTGGTTCTGAAATACTGTGTTAAATCTGAATTATTGCGGATCTGGTTAATTTATGGTTGATATATCTGTTTGATTTGTGCACTTATGTTTATATATTGAAGTTTATGAAAATCTATATCTTTCTGGGTGTGCGAACTAGTTATCTCTAGTAAATGTTTTCTTAAAGACTGTAAACCGTAGATCTGGTCTATAACAGCTCACTAATAATAAGTATTAAGGAATTGCCTTGTTCCGGATCTACGCGAAAGTGGAGTGGCGCGAGGCCGCAGCATGGTGCACGAACCTTCCAGACCACATTAAGACATCCTAAGGGTGCTGAAACTTGGTTCCAGCACCCTCCTCTGCTACCTCAGGTGAGACCTCAATCTGCGCTCCGTGGGTTGTTGGCAAAAGGGCCGGTAGCTGCGGGATTTGTTTGGCTAAATAACTGTTCCGAACCTGGGTCAGGCCCATATAAGCCAAAAAATATAAAAACCACTGGATGAGAAGGAGGATGATTGGAAAACCCCATCCATCGGTAGTTGGTTGTGGAAAGGCACAACACAACTGGTAATGGGAGAGGATAAAGGAACTAACTGAGCCCAAGCCTCAACCTAAGAGACATCCTCCCAAGGTCCATGAACCAAATTCGAGTCCCACTCCTACCCTGCACTAGAATAAATGATAGTCATAGCTAAGGCGACCATACCTATATCCATCACTCGAACCCCTTGAAAAGGACATTCACCCCTGTCCTCCTTCACCAATGACCCCCTAACTTTCCAATCATTGTCAAGCACCCCTTTGAACTACTCACATAAAACCCCCACTGGTCCAGCCCAAAACAGACCTTCTGTGTTTCCATCCGACTAATAATCAAGCAAATTCTCTTCATTCATCCTTCCCAACTACAACCTTTCTATCCATTCTAGGTGATAGAAAAAAATCGAAACAACACAAAGAGGCCTAGCACCCTAGTGCCTACAAATTTTGATTATTTAATAATAATAATAATAATAATAATAATAATAATAATAATAATAATAATAATTCATTTTTTACATTCAAAAGTTTGCTTGGGGTGGCTCAATTGGCAATGGCCATGGAAATGAAGTCTCATCGAATCGAAAGTGAGACATTGAACATGATGAAGATGTAGTCCTACCAAGATTACAAAAATAAATAAATTAGATTCAATAAACTAAATTAAATTTAATAAAAAATAATCATCCTTATAATTCTAATTTTTATTTATATATAATTAATTTAGTTATAGAAAATAAATTATTATTTAAAAAAATAAATTTTATTTGATATTTAACAATGTTATCAATTTTTCTATATAAATCCAAACTTAGCTTTTTTTTATATAAAAAAAAACATACAAAAAACAAAAAAAAAATATAAATTATTGTTATATATATATATATATATATATATATATATATATATATATTTCTTATGGGTAAGTTTAATTGAAAATTGTAATGTTATGAAGCCTTATGTAATCCAAAATTCCCATGAACCAAACCAACCATATATATCTATATATATATATATATATTAAAATGATTTTTTTTGGAAAGATAAAGATAAATAAATAAAGTTATATATGTTTATTATAGTTTTAAATATAAGATAAAATCCAATTCAAAATTGGATTGGGTTAAGCTAAATTATTTGAGCATACAACATATATTCTATATTATGTTATGTTAGAGAGTATGGAATGATTGAAAGTTACATTAATTTATCTTATTTCTTTTTAAAGGTAAAAATATTTCATAGTCAAAGGTTTTGGTTTGCGCTGTGAGAAATTAAAAGTTTATTATTATTATTATTAAGTAATAAATATAAAAATAATTTTTTTAAGGTGAATATTATATTAACTAGAAAATTGTAGATTACATCATAAAACTGTTGGTCGATGATAGTCTCTCGCTAGGGATTCTTAGCTATAACCAAAAACGAGTTCTCCTAAGAGAGGATTGAGATACCAGAGAGAAAAAGGAGGATACAAAAAATACCTTATACCTAGTGTTCATTCCTGAGATGGGCTAACAAAAAAGAGAGACAACAGAAAACATGTAAATCAAATACATGTGAAGTTACTCCAAAGGCTTTGAATTAGAAACAACAATACAAACAAGTGCTTTGCTCTTCTCTTGAGTAGTGTTGTCCATAAGAGGTAAGCCCAAGTATTTCTCTGTCTATCTAATAAACTATCCATTATGTTCAAGCGGTTGTGAGGTGCTCCAGAGAGTGAAGGAAATCATCCCTATACTCTTGTTTTTCTACTAGTATGTGCCGCAAAATAAACTTCACCTACCACTATAAATCAATGGTTTGCATGTACTGGGTGCATCTTCTTCTAGTGCGCCCTGTATCAGGGATCCAATCAACCCATTCCACCAATACTTTTGTTTCATAGAGGGAGGATCTGTGTGAGGGGGCCTCACTCTCAACTCTGGTTATTTCTTCATGAATAGGATCAGGAGTAATCTCCTTGTAGTGCCCTATAAAGACTTGCAACGATTGGTTCTTGTGATTTCACCCCTTTGATCTCTCTCCTAATAGTTAACAACCCCCCTATAGACTCTAGTCCATTGATGTGGAATCTTAACTGAAATAGACTAGTCCCAAAATTGTAGTCATGTATGAAGATATGGCTTCCAATAATTCACCTGGCCCCTGAAATCCCCTTCGAAATGTCATGTTTCAAAAAAAAGGCTCCATAGAACAAATTTCAATCTCCCTTTTCCAATTGGATAGGGACATTTATGCTTCCAACCGAAGTACTTCTTTTGAGTAGTAATTCCACCTCTAATCTTGTCTAACAAGAGAGTCCTAAGAGCCTAAAATATCCCACAATTCTAGTGAGACAATTATGATAGTTTCTTATGAAAATTATCTAAGGGAAGGCATTGTAGGTGAGAGTCATTACCAAATGATAGTCATTTCTACTAGTGCAAAAGTGTATCAATTGTATAACTAAGGTTCCAAATTCCACCTGAAGTAGCATTAACCCCAACGAGACAACTTTGCGATCTCCCTTTCTCCTGAATATTCTTACACATTAGAAAAATTTCCCAAAAGCTTGGACCTTATCACCAAAGCATAAAATTGGTATTCCTCACCTTAGAAATGGGAATCTTTCCCCTCCTTTTTACGAGGTATATGGATACCAGAGTTAACCAGTATAGAGGAAATTCACACCCCCCCCCCCCACCCAAGGTCATTATATTCAAACTCACTCCTACAACATGTGAATGAAAACCAAAGCTTTATAATTGAATAAAATTATAGCTTACTAGAGAGGAATCCCTCCCTCTTCTATTAAAATACTGAAGTGTATGAAGAAAAAAAGTAGAGTACCCCCCACTCTTACAAAAACACACTAACCATTCTAGAAATAACAAAATGCAATTCAAACTCCTCACCCCTTCAGAATTCCCAATATTCCCATACCACCACTTACATTCAAAATTTACCAAGACAAGCCCCACTAGGTCCAAGGGGGTAAAGTTTCTGTCAATATCAAACACAAAGGAGATACAAACAGAGCAAGAGAAAAAAACCTTGTAGGTGCCCAACTTGATCCACAGTAACATTGTAGTGTCCACATAGCCTCCAACCAATCACTTAACTGCTCCAGACCAAGATCATGAGCCATCCATGCATCTAGTTGATACTAGTTGACTTGCAATGTGGGGGGAGGAAGATTTTAAGACCATCAACCAAGCACATGGGAGAATTTATCATCCGCTATATCATCTCCTGAAGCTTAGGATAAAAACTCATTCTCAAATGCTTCAACTCTGACTTTTCCAAAATCTTGTAGCCCCACTTATTCTGGAGTATACTTCTCTGGTTGTGCTCAATCCAAGGAAATGCATATGGATTCATTTGCACCTCACAATTATCCTCTCTTCCCATCTCCCTAGTACCCAGACTTGTTGCTACCAAGAGGGTGCTAACCTTCTCTACAATCTTCCACTTTCTTATAGATTGGTCCATCTCTCTCATCTACTAGAGATTTAACATGATGTTCACCATAATTTCGTTCATCAATTCCAGACAAGTGTATTGGCTCATCTCTCCATCCATTGCCTACACAATATGCTCCATTAACAATCTCATTAATTCACACATAGACACAATCCTTGATTTGTTCATACTCATCAATACACCTCCCTGGGGGTCAGTGCCACGTCCCTTGACATGTTCGCTAGGTGGGGCAGTGACGTCCCTCTCCCACCCTCCATCATGTTTGTCACCCCATCTGGGGAAAACTTTAAAATAATTTAAAACTAGAAAGAAAAGTAATTTTATTTATGAAGATATATATATATATATATATATATATATATATATCTATATCTATATATATATATATATATATATATATATATAAATAAATGAAAAATATGTTTTTTTATGAAATTAATCTCATTTTATAATAAAAAAATGTACAAAAATGAGAATATTTTAAAACTAGATCTTTTTAGTATCTATAGTCAAAGCACACTTTTATTTTTAATATTACTTTTATTCAATTTTGAATATAGGATATTATTCTTTTTGTTTTTTTATAAAAAAAATTGATGTTAAATTTTGTATATTTTTATTTTGAATTTTTTTAACTTTTATTTATTTATTTTTAGTACGTTTTTTAAATTACGTATGCGTATAATTTGAGTGTGTTTAATGATGTATTTTTCTTAAGAGTTTAAGCTCAAAATCATAGGAGTACAATATCTACACCTTCGTAAAATTTAGTAGTCAAATATCTATGTGGATAGGTCTCATACGTCAATTTGGTGATCTTAATATTAAATTATATATCTCTATATATGTGATGATGATGATTACAACTAAGACCTATATGGTCTACAAGACCTTAATAATGTAAGATATTAATCAAAATTCTTTATCTTTTTATTTCTATGCTAAAAAAAAAGTGAGAGAAGCATTCCTAGATAACCATAGTTTTGTTGAGTTAAAAGGTCAAGAAGGTTGGTAGTGTGATAAATATTTTGAAAATTAGATTGAATGTGAATTTAAGATGGACAAACTAAGAGAAAGTGTTTTCATCTTCAACCCTTCGAGGGTCACAGAGGTGACAAACTCTTTCATCCCATGGAGTTTTGTGAATTGACCAATGCTAAGTTTCACTATGAAGCTCATGAGAATTAGTTCTTATCTTCACAATGTTCATTTTCCTCTCAACACTAGTCAAGATAGAAAGATAATTTTTCTTTTTGAGATTGGGGTTGGTCACTTCCTTATAATATCATAGTTTCCTTTTCCATTTTATCTCTTTATTTCCCCATAATGTCTCCTTAAAATTGGAAGTAATTGTACTTTTAATACTATCTAAATTTTGCAAGATGATCTCCTCCTTTATTCCCCAATGGTTGAGCCAAGAATGGGAAACCTTATGCCACATTTTCTTGACTCAAATGTGGGGGTTTTTGATCTGTCAAATATTGTGGATATTCCACTGCACAGTTCATCACAATAGGTTTGATAATATAATATTAAAAAAATTGAGATTATACACTATTACAATGTTATTTAATTTTTAGATCTGTAAAATTAACTATAATTAGTGTATGCATGTAAAAGTAAATCAAGTAGAAGAGTAGAGAATGAAAAAATAAGCTCTCACACACATAATACACAAGATATGCTCTCTGGGAAACCCTTTTGTGAGAAAACCCAACTAGAAGGTGAGGCCGCTTCGCTCTCTTTCTCTGTCTGGAAATATGGCTGCAGATACAAAGAACTAATGTCTGTGGCCCATGGGATGCTACAGTGCACAAATCCTCTCTGTGTACTCTACCTCCTATCTGTCCTGGCTATCTTTTCTCAACTATGGAACAAAATGCTCCTAAAAGAATGGAATTCCTCTTCCTCCTAGTGGCCCGGTTATAACACAACCCGATAGCCTACTAGTGTTTAAGTTTGACTACATCAACTCTTAAATAGAGTTACAAAATAGTCTCTTCTACAGTCTTTTACATCACAAAGATGTGCCTAGATCCTTTTCCATAAATAATGGGGGTTGATGCAACATCCTCCCAAATTATAGGTGTGAAAACAAGAAGGTCAACTTCTGAGTGGCATAACATTTTCATGTAGACTCTGATTGACGCAATTCTTACACTGTTGGAAAGCTCTCATTTGATGCCTCAAAACTCTCTCAGAAGGTTTCAAACCTCGTTTCACCAAACTGGGTCCCGCCGGTAAAAATAGTCCCATGAGATGATTTCTCCACTTTTTCCACTCCAAAAGCATCAAGATGGATGAAAAAAAATATATTGATCCAATTCGGATCACACCTCCCCATTTTGGGATGCTTTTGGTCCCCAAAATATTTTACTAAATGAGGTGAAGAAATTTTTCCTCCACCTTCTCTTTGGTGTACCATTTAGCTTTGCCTAGAAGTTTCCCCTTCAACCCAATCTGCCAAGGGTCTTGTTTCCCTTGTCTTGTATTTCTAGACCTATTATGCAAAATTGTATCTTCTGTCAACTCTGCCTGAGCGTCTAGTGCCAAATAATCCACATAAGATAGGATTTGTTCCCCTTTCTGATCTAGCATGGAAGGCTCATAGAGTTTCAAATTATCCACATTTACAACTTAGTAAATGTGCTTATATGGTGGTAAACTGAGTCAATAGGCATTATCACCCACCTTTTCTAGTATCTCAAAGGGACCATACCTTAGAGCATTGATTTTCTTACCAGGCTCCTGTAGCCTCTCCTTGTTCAATTGTAGCCATACTCTGTCTCCCACCTTGAATGATTTCTCTATTCCGTGTTGATCATGCCTGGCCTTATACTTCACCTGTGACTTCTGCAGTGTTACCTATACCTGTAGATGGATATGCCTGATCTTCTCTATAATTTTTTCATCCCTCAAAGCATCTTTTGTAATGTCTTCCTTCACTCCTCCTTGTTGCTCATATGCAATATCTAAAGGTGAAAGTGGAAAATATCCAAACAAGTTTAAAATGGGGACTTTCCTGTAGAAGTTTGGACTGATCTATTATAAGAATGTTGTATATATATTAGATTTTCATCCCAAGTCTTCAGATGCTTCTGGTTGTAACCCCTCAAAAGGTGCACCAAATTCCTATTGACTACTTTTGTCTGCCCATCTGTGTGTGGATGGAATGCTGTAGATCTATTCAACTTCGTGTCCATGTTCTCCCACAATGTAGTCCAGAGTGCACTAAGAAATCTTATATCCATGTCTGAAATGATGCTCCTTGGTATCCGAAAGTGTACCCAGACCTGTCCAAAGAATAAGTTTACTGCTTCTTATCTGCTGATGGTCTTTTTACAGGGCATCAAAACACACATCTTGCTGAATCTGTCAACTACCACGAACAGGTAGTCATGTCCCTTCTTGGTTGTCAGTAAACCTGCCACAAAGTCCATGGAAATTCTTTCCCAAGGACGAGTAGGTACAGGTAAGGGATGATATAGACCCTGTTTCCTGTTGTTAGGCTCGCTGGTACAACAAAACATGCATCCTCTTATGAACCTAGCTACTTGTTCTTGCATCTTAGGCCAATACACATACCTCTACAAGTTAGCCATGGTCTTCCCTACACCAAAGTGCCCTGTAACCTTGGAGGTGTGAGCCTCTCTAATCAGATGTAAACTCTCACCATTAGGAACACATAGCTTATTAGCATGTAGAGTAACCCATCCTAGAGATGGTAGTCAATGGTGTTGTCGCCATCATGCACGTGAATCTGAATTTGGAATTGCTGATACACATCCTTGAAGTCCTCATCTTCTGAATATGCCTCTCTATATGCATCATGGGTGAATGGCTCCATGTGCATAAGAGTCCCCAAAGCTATAATCTTTGATTTGGGTGGCCTTGAAAGCATATCGACCAACTTGTTTGTGCTGCCCTTATTATACTTGATCACTAAATAAAGCTGTTGTAAAAACCCCATCCACTTGTAATGCCTAGTCTATTGTAGCTTATTCTGGGCCTGTAGGTACTGTAATGGCTAGTGATCCATGTGGATTTTTATATTCTTTCCCATCAGATAGTGCTTCCACTTGTTCATATCTTGCACCATGGCATAGATCTCCTTATCGTAGGTAGGGTAGTTAAAAAATGCCCCATGAAATACTTCAGAATGGTAGCAAACGAGCCTTCCTCCTTGCATCAAGACAACTCCGATAACATACCCACTCACGTCTATCTCCAATTCAAAGGATGTTGAAAGTTTGGTAATGCCAAAACTGGTGCTTCATGATCTTCGTCTTTAACTCATCGAAAGATTTCTACTGCCTTTTTCCCCACTGGAAACTCTTGCCACTGTCTGTTATGGCATGGAGCGGTGCTGCTTCCATTGAAAACGAGGCTATGAATTTCCTTAGGTACTGTGCTACTCCAATGAAACTCTTAACCTCAGTAACATTAGTAAGCACCGACCATTTCATGATGGCCTCCATCGTGGAAGGATGTATCTTCAATTCTCCTCCACCAATCACATATCCCAAATACACCAAGGGCTGCTACGCAAACTCGCACTTCTTGAGATTCGATAGTAGCTGGCACTTCTTCAATGTTTCCATCACCTGCATCGAATGTGAAATATGCTCCTCCTAGGTAGCACTATATACTAGTATATCATCCAAATAGACAATAACAAATGAATCTATAAAAGGGCGCAATACATCATTCATTAATCTCATAAATGTAGCTGGTGCATTACATAGGCCAAATGGCATAACTAACCACTCATACAAACCTTTCCTGCTTTTGAAGGTGATCTTCCATGTATCTTATTATTTGAATCGAACATGGTGATATCTAAACTTCAAGCCTAGCTTGGTGAAATACTTTTCTTGCTGCAATTGATCTAACATATCATCTATACTGGGTAGGGGGTTGTCGGCAGGATAAGTCGTTCTTGTGGACAAGAGCGACCTCCCTAGTATCTAATGATATCTAGCGACAAGAAAACCAAACAAATTCTATCTTTCTCTAAATATGCAATTTATAGATAAAGGCAAACAAGTGTTTTAGGCCTACCTTGGGTCCAGTGCAAGTTTGTGGAAGCCACGCTCCGTTGATCCAAATGAGCTCCCTTGTAAAGAATCTGCAAACACAAACAAGCACACACATTAAATAGCACCTGAAAAACCAATATAATAAAGCATATTTATCATGATGATCAAGGAATTCATGAAACAAATCACATAAGACAATTTGTTGAGAAAAATGAATCTGATTGTATTAACTTAAATCAAAGAATAACTTTACAACCTTGGTGCCTTAATGCTATACAAGCTCCTCCCAGGGTCTAACAAGAATCTCCTCTACTTTGACAAGTTTCACTCTCTTCCCAATGAAGCCAAAAGGTATGTAATCTCTCCTCTCAAGCTTAACTAGGAAGTCTCAATTCCAACAGCATTTACCCTCAAAAATGTTTAGCTTCTAACCTCCCTAGCAACCAGCCCAATGCCTTAATTTATAGTGCAATGGAGGGAAGTTACTGGGTCTACCTTCAAAGGGATAAAGCCCTCCTTCAAAGGGATAAGCTCCTCTCATCAAGGGATTAGCTCCTTTAGTTATGGGATGCATGAACCACCTAGGAGAAAACCATCCACGTCAAGATTCCTTCTAGAAGCACCCAGAATTAACCACAAGTGAGTTTTTAAGAATAAACTTGCACCTTTTTGACTTTCACAACGGTCCGCACCCACTCCTTTAGAGACAGAGTGGGCAGGTCCGCAGGTAACATGACCAAGGGGTGCGGGACCGTAGGTAACAGTAAGAGAAAGTGCAGAACTAGATCTTTATTGATTTTCAAGGACTTTCTCTCATTTTTAAAGCTTGACATGAAGAGATGAGGTTTGAGACTTGCTAAGGAGGACAGTATGAATGATGATAGACCCATACTAACTGCAAATAGTCATGGTGACAATATTTTGTGTAACAGGGGTATGTGTTCTTGAACGTGATTTTATTCAACGCCCCGTCATCTATACATATCTGCCAAGTCCCATCCTTCTTTGGCACAATGATGATGGGTGACCCAGATGGTGATGTACTCAGTCGAATGACACCTTGTTCTAGCAGCTGCTGCAACTGTTTCTTGACCTCACTTGCTTCTATAACAAACTATTTGTATAGCCCAATATTTGGCAATGGGGAGTCTGGTAATATCTGGATCTCGGGCTCCACTTCTCTCTTAGGGGGCAGCCCTTTAGGCTCTCGGAACACGTCCTTATATGCCTGTAACAAATCCTCCAATTTTTGTTTTGTTTCTTAGTACACCCCTCTAGGGATGCCTTGCCTCTTATTAACTCCTCTACAGACTGATTTTCTCTTGAAAACAATAAAACATACTTCTTGCTGGAACTGATCAATTTCTTAGCTTGGTTGGCACTTACCAGTGAAATTTTTTACTTGCCTTTGTGGACTTTGATGATGAATGATTTTCCATCCTTGATGAGATGATACTGGTTAGCTCTCCTCTTAAATATTGCATCACACATGTACATGTATGGAATATTAAACACGACTCCAAATACATCAAGGGGAACCACATCCAGATCTACTTCATCAATAAAATCAGCACTGATAGCAAATCTAATTTTACACTGTTTTGTTACCTTCATCTCTGCATCCTTATGTACCCATCCCAGTGGATATGGGTTTGGATGATCACGAACTTCCAACCCCAACTTCTTGACCAGATCTATTGCAATGAGATTTTCCTGTGATCCTGAGTCAAACAGAGAATCAATCTTTGTCTTCTTGACTTGTATCTTTACATGGAAGAGTTTGGTCATTTCTTTCTCTTCCTGTTGCTGAAGACTACTCAGATTCACCTCCTTCTGCAATTATGTACATATGATCTTCTCATCCACATCCAAGCTTCTTTCAACTTGGTTGCTTGAATTAGTGGCCATTAGATTCTTCTTATTATTATCTTTCTTCTTTTTCTTCGGGTTTAGCTCTGGATACATCTTCCAACACTTCTCCTCTGTATGGCCATTAATGTTGTAGTGGTTGCAGTGGTTGCAAGGATCTTTGTACTAGTGTGTTGTGGTTGCCGTATTTTTATCTTTCCCCCTTTTTTCTTCTTCTTCCCATCCTTAGAAGTGTCTTGTCGCTCCTTTTGCTTCAATCCACTTGATTGAGCTCTTTTCAGGCCTGTGTTCTGTACCTGTACACAAGACTCGTCCACTGTTTTGGGCTTGAACAACATCACTTGCTCACGCAGATGGCAATGCAGACCTCCCAAATACTTGAGGAGTACATCTAGGTTCTTTGGAGAGATACCCAACATTATAACCATCTTACTAAATTCTGTGGTGTACTCTTGCATGCTTTGGCTTGACTTTTGCCTTAAGTAATGCCACCGGATCCACTAGTCTTCCACGTGCCCAATGGGATAAAGCTGTGACTTAATGAGGGTTTTAAAATCCTCCCACTTAGTCATTGGAGGTTCTCCCTCCAACCTCAGGGTTTTTGTGTGGATCTTCCACCAAGTCAGTGCATGGCCCTCCAATTTCATCCACGCGAATGAGATCTTATGCCCTTCCTCGATATGATGGACACTGGAATAAATTTCTAGTTGCTGCAACCAGTGGTTCAGCTTCAGAGTGTCGATCTCATTGTGGTATGGCTAGATATCGACTTTTTTTTCACTTTAAAAAGGGATTGGTTCATGTCACTCGAATTTGATTGATCGTTTCTAGGTTATTTCTTTCGTTGGTTATCTGCATCTTCCCGATCTCCCGATCCCCCTTCGGATTTGTCCTCTGCATTCGAACCCCCTTCTTCTCGAAATATCCCCAACTTATTTCTTAGGGTCGCCATGAGGAGATTGACATTGCAGTTTATATTCGTGACTTTTTCTTTGAGCCGTGAAAACCTTCTCTGCATGATCATGAGGTTCACTTACAGATTTGTAGCCCATGATTAGGGTTTTACGATTTTCGGCATGACCCATCTAGATCCATGCAATCTCCACAAAATACCAAAATAAAATCGCTATGATACCAAATGATTCATAAAATGTCATGGATATTCCACTGGAAAGTTCGTCACAACAAATTAGATAATATTATATTAAAAATATGAGATTCTACACTATTACAATTTTATTTAATTTCTAGATCTGTACAATTAACTATAATTTGTGTATGCATGTAAAAGTAAATCAAGCAGAAAAGTAGAGAATGAAAAAATAAGCTCACACACACATAATACACAAGATATGCTCTCTGGGAAACCCTTTTGGGAGAAAACCTAGCTGGAAGATGAGGCCGCTTCGCTCTCTTTCTCTGTCTGGAAATATGGATGCAGATACAAAGAAGTAATGTATGTGGCCCATGGGTTGCTACAATGCAAAAATCCTCTTTGTGTGCTCTACCTCCTATCTCTCTTGGCTATCTTTGCTCAAGTATGGAACAAAATGCTCTTGAAAGAATGGAATGCCTCTTCCTCCTAGTGGCTTAGTTATAATAAAGCCCGATAGCCTACTAGTGGTTAAGTTTGACTACATCAACTCTTAACTAGAGTTACAAAATAGACTCTTCTAGATTCTTTTACATCATAAACACATGGATAGCCCCTTTTCCATGAATAATGGGGGTTGACGCGGCATCCTCCCGAACTATAGGTGTGAAAACAGGAAGGTCAACCTCTGAGTGACATACTGTTTGCAGACAAACTTTGATTAATGTGATTCTTGCGTCGTTGGAAAGCTCTTTGTGTGTAGAATACAATGAAAAGGTGCTACGCTTAAGACAAGTTTTACGCCCCAAAAAAATCGTTTGATGCCTCAAAATGCTCCCAGAAAGTTTTAGACCCTGTTTTCGATTGACGTGATTCTTACGTCGTTGGAAAGCTCTTTGTGTGTAGAACACAAATTCAAATAAAACACAAATTCAAAGTTCAACAAAAGAACCAAATATAACATAAAATATTAGTGTTACACATTATTGAATACTTTTTAAAGAAATTGGAAGTATCCTTAAATGGAATATATATATATATTCATTGATATATAATACTTTTGAAGTTATACATATCCATTTTATGCTGCTTGTTTATCATGCTCACGTAATTTGAAGGGATTGTTATAATCATGAAACGATTTCATATGTGAGTGGATATATTCTTATGTGTAAATGATTATTTATATATTTATATTCTGATTCTGTATAGCGTGTAGTATGACTATTTAGTAGGTATATATTTTTTAAGTTAAATATATTGATTATATTTATTGTTTTTTTTGAATAATTTAAATTATAATTAATGGGATAATATCATATTAATAATTTAATTTGAAAATTAATATTAAGTTATATATTAAATTTCTGTATGAGATTTTTGGTATAAGACATTAATATTTTGATTGTTATTGATAATTAAATGTCATAATATATAGTTTTATTTTTATTTGTTAGGTCATTAAGATAATGGTGGTGGTAGTCGTTTTAGTTTTCCTTTATATTTTAATTCATTAAGATGAAGGTGGTGGTTGTGGTCATAGTGAATAATTTAGCATAACATAATCTAATTCCCCCTCTCCCCTACCCTATTTGGCATTTACATCGATAAGTTCAAAGGCTATTTAGAGGAAGCAGGATGTGATGGCACGATCTTAGTTGGGATAGTCGTCACCCTTCTTCTCTATGCTGATGGTATTGTTCTTTTGGCAAGTTTCCCATCTGATCTTGATAAGCAACTCAAGCTTCTTAAGGATTTATGCTCTACCATGGGTATGACTGTTAACACTGACAAAACAAAAGTTATGATTATCAAATCCAAGAAGGACACTTACGCTAATTTTATGTATGACAATAATAACTTGGAGGAAGTGTATTCTTACAAGTACCTAGGAATTGGTATTCATCACAAGCTCAATTGGAACCATAGCATTGAGAAAAGGATTAATGGGGGGTGGAAAGCTTATTTTGGTCTTGAAAATAATTGTAAAACAGAAAACCTCGTAATGTGGGATAAAAAGAAGTTCCTCTTTGAAACTTTAGTCACTCCTGTTATCTTATATGGCTGTGAGGTTTGGGGTTGCAGCATCTCCAAAGAATCATGGAGAAAGATTGAGTAAATCCAGAAGCGTTTTATAACTTATAACTTGAAAATTAAAAGTAATACACCGTATCCTATTCTCCTTATAGAAGCAGGTCTTTCCCCTATTGAGAGCCTAGCTATGCTTAGGTTTCTGTTGTACAAGCACAAACTCAATAACATAGACGATCATAGAATTCCTAAGCTAGCTTTAAATTCTAGCCAAAACCACCTAAGGCTCAATCGAGGGTGGCATAAAGACACAAGGGCCTAATTAAACTATTGGGAGATCAATGAAAATGATGCATTTCAAAACATAAATAACATTAAAGATATTGTTACTTCTAAGTTCAAAGAAAAAATGTGGTGTGAGAAAGATTTAGTGGCTAAAAGAAAATTAAGTTATTATAAGAAGGCCATCAACCCCACCCTAGAAGATCAAAAGTATCTCTCTATTTTAACTAGCTCAAAGAAGAAAATTAATATAGCAAAGATTAGAACAAATTCTCATGAGCTCCATAGTGAAACAGGTCGTTGGGCAGTTCCTAAAACGCCATGGATGGAAAGGATCTGCCATATATGTGAGAATAGGAACATCGAGGATGAAAACCACTTCCTCTTAGAGTGCCCCGCGTACAACCACATTAGATCTCAGTTTCACAATCTTTGTTACAATACTGATCTTCCTAGCCTTTTACAATGTCAAAATTATAGTGAGCTCGGGAGGCTTCTCTCCAAGGTTTTTGAGCATAGAAATAAAATCTTAAATCAAAATAAATAATTTGTTTCTTTAGGTCTGATAGACCATTGTTTGGTCTCAGCGGACGTTAACCATCATCATCATCATCATTTAATTCTGAATTGGATTTTATCTTATATTTAAAACTATAAAATCTAAATATTTAAATTATTTATATTAAAATATATAATTTGTTTTATTCATATTATATATATATATATATATATATATATATATATATATATATATATTTATTTTATTTATATTTATTTTTTCAAAATTTCTATTTTATTATTAAGTAAATTATATAATTATATTTATATATATATATATATATATATTATTGGCTTGATTTATGGGGATTTTGAATCTTGAACTTTGAATCTCATGATTTACCGCTCCCATGGGCAATATATATTTTGTTTTACACATTAAAATTAATATTTTATATTTTTCTTGTGTTTCTTATTAAAAAGTTTATGCAACTTTTTGATATAAAAACAATTTACTTTGTAATACTGCTAAATAAACCTAACACATGCCCAATCAACTCTACCACAAGGAGCCTAACCATGATGGACCAAAAGAGATTTGAACTAACACCTCATGACAAAAGGCCAATCACTTGGAGGGGGCTACCACCAACAAGGCTACCCATCAAGGCTTGCTTATCTATATATATATATATATATATATATATATATATATATATATATATATATATATATATATATAGAGAGAGAGAGAGAGAGAGAGAGAGAGAGAGAGAGAGAGAGAGAGAGAGAGAGAGAGAGACAGACAGAGACAGAGAGAGAGAGAGACAGAGAGAGACAGAGAGAGAGAGAGAGAATTATAATGCCGATTAAATTTAATTTAGTTCATCAAATCTAAAAAGTAAATTATTTGATGTATTTTAAAATTTATTATTATTATTATTATTATTATTATTGAATTGATTTTGTATTACCTCATAAGAACTTTGAAACAATTACATCAATTAGCTCATCATAATAATCCATAATTGTAGGGGGTGGCCTCGACCTGCGCATAGAGAAACTAAGTATTTTTGGTAACTTCCCTATCAAATAAGTGTTCCAAAACTCAAACATGTTAAGCAACATAAGCAAAATAAAACCATCAACAAACATGTCTCAAAATTTCATCTTGGCATCTCACATGGCATACTTTAGGAATCTGAAGAGGTGACTAGGGTTGGGTCTTTTACACTCAAACTTGGTGGGGTTGCAGCAACAGAGATACATGGTATATGTCGCTCAATACAGGCCAATATTGCATCCACCTCTCCAAAACTAAACTATTGATTTCATTGCACCCTAATAACTTCCTCCAATCTTGCAGATATATTGTAAATTTATGCTTGTTTCTCAGCCAACACCTTGCCCAACAAGGTTTTCATTTGCTAATACAAGAAAAGGGCATTGTAATATTGTTTTCTCCTACCCCTAGTATTTATAGGGTCAAGGACCCACTATTCTAAAGCATCAAGAAGCTTTAAGTCAAAGTGGGCCAACCTCTCTTACAATTGAGGTTTCCATTTGGAAAATCTCTTCATGATTTCCAGGGGGTACAACATTTTGGAAAGTTGTGGCAGCCTCCTCAGCTTGTTGTTGGGCTCTGTTACGTCCTTGAAGACCATGACGCCCCCCCCGTCTACTCCTCATCCGTTTCCTTTACATCTTAACAACCGGGCAACTCATGACATCAGAACTAGCCAATGACGGGAAATAGAATGTGCAGAAATAATATATGAGATTGAACCTCATAGGGAAAGGAAAGAGCAAAGGTATAACCTATTGCAAGCCTCTATACTTTTGTCATTTAGCAGTCCCGCCAACACTTTAGACTCCAATACTGAGACAAGATCCTAACCACCAAACTCCACACCCGAGCCAAGGCAGGTCACCCAATTCACAGTGCGCTCAAAGGTAAGAATACACAATTAAAACTAGAGCCCCAAGAACAACATCCCTATCCAATGATGGTCTATAAAACTGGGACATAACATCTAAGATAACATAGTTATCATAAGGGAAAGGGGGAAGGAGTGCATAATTATCAAGTATGTATAGGCCTTCTAATGACAGGGGTGAACCTCAGACATGCTAGCCCATGAAGCTACAAGATGTGTTCTCCCCACACCACAACGAGCTTTGTGTCCCTAGCTATTGACCCTACTAGTTGTCTTGGTTCCTTTGAAACCACGACAAAAACCCTGCCGCCTATAGAGAAAAACTTCCAGCACTCCCAGGTCGAGCAACCCATTGAAATCCCAATACATGGCATACCATTGATTACAAACATCTACTGAGATAAACTCCAAACTAGGTAGAGTATCCACGTTGAGGGTGGGTGGTTGATTCTACTCATAACTTTACCTCTCCTGAACTCTGAACAATGGCCTCCTGCTTCCAACATCACATACCATGGCGAAGATTAAAACTTACATACATGAAGTATCTATACCACCTCTATCATAACTCCCTATTCTTTCAACCTGATAGTGAACACGGTCCCCACATCAATATTAACTTAAAAAAACCACCCCATCAAAGAATTTTATTTATTATTATTGTTATTATTTTAATAAAACTAATCTTTAAAATAAAAATCAAAATGAAGACATATTTTATAAATTTAATAATTAATAATATTATGAAATATTAAATAAAACCTAAAATTTTAATTACTAAATATATAAATCTAAAATAACATAAATCATTACTCATAATCTTAACTACAATATTTACATACACCATTGAAATATTTAATATAAATTATTACTGTCATTTGGAATAGTCTCTTAATAATATGTCCCCTCCTCAATCACAATCAACCCCAATGTTAAGGTCATTCTACATGTTAAAGTTTTGTCATTCTACATCATAGGATTAGCCTATTATATCTTACATTTCTCAGCAACCTTATCCCTAGACTATTACCTACATTTCTCATAAACCTTACTCTAGACTATTATACCTACATTTCTCACACACCTTACCCTAGTCTATTATACCTACATTTCTCACACACCTTTCAACCAACCTTATGATGAAACCTATATTCACCACATTATAATTGTGATATCTTTATAAGTGAAATGCCATGTGGCTAAATACTCACATCACATAAAGACCTTGGGTAGACCGACCCTCGACCCTTATAATTGTGATATCTTTATATCTGAAATGCCACGTGGCTGGATACTCACATCACATAAAGACCTTGGCTAGACTAGCCAATCTGATTTGGAATTTTTTTTATTTGCATTGAAATCTAAAAAAATTTATTACATAACGAAGTGTCAATATCACGTGAAAGGTCAAAAAAGTTGTTTCCTACCAAATAAATTGAATATTCGTTATTATTTTATTAATCAATTGAATATTCATTTTTATAGTGTTAATCATTTTGGAATAAAATCATTTCATATTAACAATCAATTTATATATACTATAATAAAGAGGTTTATCTGAAAAAACACTTCATTTTTTATATTAAATTTATTATGAGATTTTTTTTTAATAATTAAAAGAACCAATAATTACGTGGAGCTCATACTCAAGTGATACAAGTGGATTATGATTGTTGCCACTGTAACTATCAGGTGCCTATCTTAATAATGTAAAAAGGCACATCATATTTTTTACATATTTTATAGATTAAATAAAAGGTGAATGAAATATTTTAGACAAAGACAAAAGTTTGAACTAAAAAATAGAGTTTTGTTTTAGTTAAGGTTAGTTGAATATATTTGACTTAATCGATATATGCTTTTTTATATTTAATAGTTTTTATTTATGTTTGATTTTAGATTTTTATGTTTTATATTGGTTTTGAAAATATCTTTTAGATTAATCATATTAATTTTTATTTATTTTTAATAGTTATGAGAGTAATATTTATTTGCTTTTCAATAGCTATGACAATGATATTTAGTTTTAATTAAGTTATTTAAATATATTTAAATTAATTAAATATGTGTATTTAAATATTTAATAGTTTTCATTTATTTATCTATTTAATTGATATCACATTCACTTTTTAGTTTCAACTATTTAATTTTAGTTTCAACGAGGCAAAATAAAGGTATAGATACAAAAACATCAATGGAAATGCATGCATTTATATATAAAAAAGCAAGGGTTTGAGTTTATTTTCATTACATATATTTTCATTATTAACGTATTAAATTATAAAAATCAATATAATAAAAGTTTAATATTACATTGAAAGTTATTAATTTGTGTTTAAAATGCAAACTTTATAAATAGAATGTGTTAATTTGTAAATGAAGAAAAAGTACACAAAATATTAATCACGTGGCATGTTTTTTTTCTTGATGTGAAGGTAGTAATGTGGCAACCATTCAATACCAGAGTCAAGTGACATGAATATGAATTATTAAAAGTAAGTCGTAATATGGTTTCGTGGTGCATTTTAATAGCTCATTTAAAGTCATTGGTTGCTCACGATTACATCAGATGAACTTCTTTATAGGTTTAAAGTTATTGGTGTTGTAGCGACTATATCATTATTCAAAATTTAGCTATATTTGAATTTTGGAGCTTACCTACTGTCATATTAAATGTCGCTTTTGGTCACCAAGTGTCATTTCATGTTATTTTATATGTTCAAGTGTCCTTATTCTTTTCTAAGTATCGTCGCGTCATTTGCAACATCTATCATTCACTTTACAAGTCTTAGTACACTTTTATTCACATAAAGACACTTTTGGTCGCAGTCGTACATACTTTGTCCATTATACTTTGACAATGCTTGTAAACTGGTATTTTAATGTATACTTCTAAGTATTGGGCTCTGTTTAAGTTTTATTGATGAGTTGGTATGTGTCACACTTGTTTTTACACTAAAACTCATTGTGTTTTCCCACGGCTTACCCTCTAGACTTAGACAAATTTTGGTTTCTCACAAAGATGTTGGCATTGATGTTGTGATGAGTTGTTTGGTTGGCATTGATGTCAACCTAGTAGCATGGTGTTGGAGGATGCATTGGTGTTGGTTGGCATTGATTTCAACCTGGTTGTATGTGATTATGCACATGCTAATGAGATGGTACTTGGATTGTGCATTGGTTGCAGACCTAGCTTGATGGTTGCAGTTGTTAGTGTAGGTTGTTGGCTTGTGTGTGGATGCCTTGGCAGGATGTGGAGTTGCTACACCTAGTTGACAGTATTAGAGATTGTCAAGTCATGTCTATGGTACTAGGTGTGTGTATGGATGGTTTTCATCTTGTATGATTAGTTGTAGGATCTGTCATGGATGGTTGCAGATGTTGGAGTAGTTGTGGTGAAGTTTGATGGCTTGAGAGTTAGTGCAACTGATGGATGGCATTCAAGTCAACCTAGTTTGACTTGTGATGATGATGGAGTTGCTACAGTGGATTTATGGAGTGTTGTAGAGGCTACAGTGGCTTCCTAAGGTCTATCTAATGTTGATCAAGCTCTGGAAGAATTTTGTTCAAGTTTTGAGTTGAGGAAACATGTTTTTGAGTCTCCTCTGCTATAGTCACATGCACGCTGGGTGAAGGGGACAATTTTAGCCTTTAGTAATTGGAAGGACATGCCCAAGGGAGCGGTTATAACCCTAGTTGCATGGATGACAATGCTAAGGGAGTGACTGAGGATTTTTCACTATAACCCCTCTACATTCCTTGCACTCATTAGGTGTTTAATTGTTTTTCTGACATGTCTTGTTTGAGACTTTTCATGTAGAGCTCAGAAAAAGGTAATTGTGCTTCTAGATGAGGGTTAATATAGAATATTTATTAGTAAAATAAGTTAGTGGTTTGATTGATTCAAGAAACAATGAACCAAAGCACTTTTAGCATATGAACATAGCTCCACTACAGGATTGGAATTAATTGATTTAATCATCTTCAGAAACTACAAATATGTGGAGAAAGGTTTCTCATTTGGTTGGTTCTCTTGAGTGAGAAAAGTGTTATAGTGTTTTGGAGAGCCATTGGTGAGGAGTGTGATTTGGTTGAAGTAGAATGTGCATGGAGGTATAGTTGTAGCAGAGACAAAAGTATGCAGGGCTAAAGACTATGTTTATGTGACAGAGCTACAATGGTTTTGCTAATGCATTTGTGATTGCAGGGGAAAAATTATTGTTTGAGTGTATATGATTGTGATAGATTGGTTGCAGTAGTGTCACATGTTTTTCATATAGCTGTTATGTATTGCATTATTGAGTTTCTGCATCTAGTTTGTTTGCAGAAAATGTATTGAGGCTATGTGAATTGAGAATGATGCATGAATGTGAGAGAGGAGTATGATTTGAGATTGATTTAGTGATTGATGTTTTGTGCTATGAAGATATTTCTGTTGTGATGTTCATGTTGAGAAGCTCTAGTGTTCTAGTTTGAAAATGTATGAAAGGTGAACCACATAGAGAATTGGGGTGGGAGCTTCAATAATACAAGGATTGAGAACAAATTTATTCATAAGTCTAATGGATGTTGGGCAAGGCTTGTAAATCAGATAGGTGTCTATAGAGTTATGATTCCAATGGTGGTTGAGCATGGCTTGTTGATCATATAGGAGTATGTAGAGTCGTGAGTCCAATGGTGGTTGGGCAAGTCTTGTTGATCAGATAGGAGTTTGTAGAGTCGTGAGATGGAGATCATAGTTCCTTTCAGATATTTTCCATATTATACTCTCTATGTAATGATTTGCTTGACAGATAATAATATATATTGAGCAGCACAACAACAACAAGGGTGGTTTTTGCCCCGACATGGGGTTTTCCACCAAAGATCTCGTGTCCCTATGTGATGTGATGATTATGTTTCATGGTGCATGTTTATTTCTTATGATTATGGCTTTCCCGTGATGATCCATTTGAAGTTGCATGTTTGAGATCTAATGCTTACTTGTTAAGAAATGAATGGATTAATATACTAGAGAAAGAAAGGTAAATTTGTGTAATTGTTATCACTACTAATTCACCTCCCCCCCTTAGCAGTGATACTAGTTCCAACAAAATATTTCCCACTAAGCCTGGGAGAGCGCATTGCACACTCTAATGGCTTATTTAAACCCTTCTTGTTTGTTGAGATTGTGCCCTGCGCCCAGGCCAAACCTTTTCCCCCTCTCTTGGGCACACATCACACTCTCATACCACAAGCTCTCCTTGTTCTTCCGAATTTCACCCTTCTTGAAGCCTCTCACCCAGTTGAGTGCATAGCACATTGACAGTGGTCATTAGGCCTTTATTAAGCCTTAACACTGCACCCTACGCCCTCCATTGAGTGCATGATGCATCAACACTGAACATTAAGCCTCTCTTGAGCCCTGACACTATGCCCTGCACCGTTTTTATGATTCAAGCCTCCTTAGTTGAGCACATGGCACATAAACAAGCATCATTGAGCCTCCTAGTCTCTTGCAACTGTGTCCTCCATCAAGCCTTCTCTTCCTAGCATATCATACATCCCTTCTCTCTTGACTGTGTGCCCTGCACCCAAAAGCTTTCCCTTCCTATCCCGAGTGCATTGTTAACTCACAGTAGGAAATTTTTCATGAAACATGATAGAATAAGATGTTTTTCAGGCTGATGTTTACTTGCCATGAGTGATCTTACTTGTAGGTGTTACTATAACAACATGACAAGGGGGCATGAGAAGATCCATCAAAGGAAGCAACACAAAGAAGCATTCAAAGACTACGTGATTGTGACAAGTGAAAGACTCCATATATATCAAGACCCCATGGAGGGTAAATACAGAAAACAACGAGGAATCTGCATCAAGAATTGAATACACAGGTGGCAACATTGTCAAAAAGTCCAGTCACAAGTCACTATGGATCCAAGTCATCAATGTTAGTGACTTGTCTTGTTGTCACCACATCATGATGTGTAAATAATTATGTAATTATTGTAAATATAAATATGTGGAAATCCAAGAGACATTTATGGAAAAAAGAGCCACATGTGGAAGTCTACAAGTCACATGTAGAATTCAAAGAGACACAAAAGAGTTCAAAAATCATGTTGAAGTTCAAAAATCATTTGGAAGACCAAGGGTTATTTATAAGTCTAATGGTCATTATAAGTCGAAAATCCATATGAGAAACTCAAGAGTCATGAGGATATGAAGAGTCATTTCTCTAGTTATAAAAGAGGCCTCATTACTCAAATGAAGGACTTTTCAATTGGCTTCTCCCACAAGGCATTAAAGAGATAGAGATAGTTCTTTTGGAGAGAAAGTGGTGGCTCTAATGCTCCACTATTCGACGCAAGAAATGTTCATTGTACTCATGTATCTTGGAACTTTTGCTTAATACTTGAAGCCCATTGGGCCAACACATTTTCATGCATGGATCATGGATGTTTTAAGACTATTCTTTAGATGTTTGCGGTTTATGTTATGGTTCTTATGTACTGAAGAAATTGAACTATTTCGATGGAATTGGTGCTTATCTTATTGAAAGCGTGTTGTCGTGGGTATAATGATCATTTCATTTATGTGGACTATTTCACTTGATGTCTAACAATTCTCTCATGCATATTTTCATGTGTCTTCACTAGATTAGTACTAATACTTGTCTCTTGAAGGCTCACTTTTGTTCCTTTCAATGAAAGAACCTTTATACATTCTATAAATGGAAATTTCACAAGGTATAATTTCTTTCTCATTCAAAATCATGTGCATGCTTCTCTCTCATGCCAATTGCTCAAGCCAAGACAAACCTTTAAGTAAATGGTGGTCGAGCCATAATCCAGATGGGACTCCTAAACTAAACGGTGTGAGGTCTAATTGGGACTTCATATCGGGTATATCCCATTCATGTTGGTGAGATTCAACATCGTCAACATTCTGGCACTAGAAGGAGGTGGCCATATTTTATTACCTCACCCGAACAACGAAAAATTTGTGCAAGGCAGTAACTGTCTGAGTTCAATTCCAACTCCTATTCCTAAGATTAGAGAATCTTCTCATATTTGTCTGAAACAAACCTTTGAAGTTACCTACGATCATCTACAAATAATATAGCCAATTACGCGTTAGTTCACAAGAGCTCTTGGATTACTTCTTGTTGTTCATAGTCTTCCTCATAATACAAGAAAGAAAGAGAAAACTCGTAATAGTGTATTGGTTTCATCAGTGGAAGATTTGGTCATTGCCACCCTTGAAGAGTTAGTGGAAAATTTAGAAGAAACATTTCAACAAGGGGATCTTCCACCTATCGATGAGGGTTTAAAAGATGATGAGAGAGATTTTCAATTTTCTTATGAAGAACAGTCGAGGCATGAAGAGCAACCTGATTATAAAGAATATTTGAATGCAAAAGGAGAAGACTCTTCAGATTCCAAGGAAGAGGAGGAAGGAGGAGAAGACATGGTTTATCAAGTTTTTGATTGGATGGCCCAAGTACCTCTTGATATTCCAGATAATCTTGACCGCATGTCTAAACATCTGGGGAAGTTGTTATCAAAGTTTAATCCTGATAAGAAGAAAAAATTTGAAGATCATATTGACGACTTCTACATGCATTTGTGAATGCTTGAGATACAATTTGATGACGCTTCCTGTAGAATTTTTCTGTACACTTTGGAAGGTAGAGCATCTGTATGATATCAAAGTATTCTGCTTAATTCCATTCACAATTAGAGGGAGTTTAAGAAATTGTTTTTAGAGAAGTTTGTGGATGATAAAACTCCTGCCATGTTGTTAAAATAACTCAGGAACCTCAAGATGGGAGACAAAGAATGGGTGAAGGATTTCAATCAATGATTCACTCGTATATTGAATAATTTTCCCACAGATGTGCAAACACATGATGAAAACACTAAATATTATTATACAACTGCTTTGTCGACCAATATATCTACGTTTGTCAAGAGAGTTGCAAAGGATACATTGGATTTAAATTTCGTAGAAGCCTTTGTTGTTGAAAAGGATCTACGTTCTATTGGAGTCATTGTAGACTCTGATGATTCTAAAGACTCCAAGGATGCGGTTAAGAAAAATCAAGCCTCTTAAACCAAAACTAAGGAAAAAGATTGTTTTGATATGGAAAGATTTTCCAAGATTTTGAAGATACTTACTAAAGAAGTATATGGATTAAAGAGAAAGTTGATTGAGGCATCTACCAACAAAAAGATGTCCAAGCTATTTTTTCTTAAGAGAAATAAAAACAATCAAGTGGTCAAATATTCTCATAGCTCAAATGTCGCGTTCAATGTTGAAAGTTTATGCATGGGAAACTATTGCAACTTCTATCAGGAGAGGCATTTAGAGAAGACATGCCACAATGGAATCACAACATGAATGTTATGGCAGCTCACATTGTTGATACCTTATTAGCAGATGAGAAGTCTGAGAAGATTGAATAAATGAATGAACTTGCTACAGATGAGGAAAGTACAAGTATGAGACACTCATTTAATACATTTGACATCATATTCAATGTTGATAAGAAAAGTGTTAAAGAACCACCAGTAAGTGAAGATCCTCCTTAGTCTACAATAGGTCGATATAAACTGAGGAGTAAAGGGCTAGTTTCCAAGCAAGAGTTGAAGAAACAACTATGAAGGAAGATTCTACCACCAATTCAACATACTCAGAATACGAAAAACAAGTATGAGAGTGCTCCGAGTTATAAGAATTCTTCCACAAGTAATAACAACAAGCCCATCACTCCGAATGTTTCCAACAAATTTACACCTCCAGATACCTCAGCACTACCTATTAGAAATGAAAATATTGATTATAACATCATTGAAGATATGAAGAGAGCTCATGCCAATATTTCAATTTTTGAGCTCGCTAAGATATCATGCTGGAAGCATTCTCATCATAGCCCCTGTGAGGTGAAAAAGTCTATGATTCTCAAGCCATGTTTGGGAAGTCTCTTAGTATTCTCAAATTTGTAGTTAATTTTGTAAATTTAAATACTAACACTCTCTTCCTCTCTTTTCTCTTAATGGTTTAAATATTTAATTATAATGTCCATAATTGTTTGGTCAATTCCAATGCATCCGCAAATGTAATTCCTCTATATGTATCCAAGAAATTTAAAGCCAAATTGGATAAAATCGATGCACAGATCATACAGCTGGAAAAATCATTGGTCCAGGCAATTGGTGAACTCAATAATGTTATCATGCACTTGTAATAAGACCATAGAGTACACCAATACATTGATATTGTTATTGTGGACATTCCTGAAGCCTATGGTTTAGTTTTGAGTAGATATTGTTCTAGTAATCTACAAGGATATTTCTCAACATACTGGACACATTTATGGCTTTGGTATAAGGGCAAAAACAACTAGATTCAAGTAGAAAACGATTCTTATATGAAAAACATTATGAAATAGCTTGAAGGGCATAATGAAACAACCATCTTTGTTGCCATTATTTTTGGAAATTGCTTTTTAGAGATTGATCATTGGTGTTATCAAGTATAGCCATCACCCATCACAGTTGGAGATCCTTCCTTGTAGTCCAACTAGTGAAAATGGATCTTGTAATATATATGTACATAGTAGTAGTAATGTAGGGACTAGCTTAGTAGCTATTGATTTGTGGACCTTATATTTTGATGGTTCTAAGACTCAGGATAGCTCTAGAGCTGGTTGTGTTCTTATAGACCCACATAAAAAGAGGTACATTTTATCATGCCACCTGGAGTTCGAGTGCATGAATAACACCACTGAATATGAAGCACTCATTTTGGGAATAAATAAATACATTGACCTCAAGGTGGAGGTGCTTAAGGTAATTGATGGATCATAGGTTGTCACTCATCAGGTATGAAACACTATCCATTGTGTATCACCAAATTTGAGAAACTACCAACAAGAGGTATGGCAACTTATTTCTCATTTTAAAGAATTTAATATTTTATGTTCCTAGAATTAGAAATATTGTCACAAACAAATTCACTAATGCAACTACTAGGATGTCACCTTTAAGTGATGATTTTCTATAGAGATTATTTATAAACCATCCGTGCTAAAAAATGTGGCTAACTTCTGTGTTTTTAATGACGACCAACCAATACTGCATTTTATGGAAAATGTGGACGTGTTTAAATATGTGGCCATTGAAGAAGATGAGCCTGATAAGTATTTGCAAGGGGAAACTAAAATATTGAAAGGAAATACTATGCCTAAAGGTGTGGTGTCTTGAGAAAAACTTTATGACCTACAAAACTGCTTTAGAGGACCAGTTAAAACCAAGACTCAAAGCTCAAAGCTCAAAGTTATCATATGAACAAATAAACTTGGGAACCCACGATGATTCAAAACATGTAAACCTTGGTACATGTAGTTCTCCACAAGAATAATGTTGGGTTGTGTTATATTCTTTCCATGTAGTTAACAGGGTGTTTGAGGGGCACCCGTAACCCCACTTTATGGGGTCCGGGGCAGCGCCCCGGAAAATTTTGGTTTTGGTCCCTATGTTAGGTTGGACGGACCCACCTATGGTTTTGTGCATGATTTTCGCACATGTTTTTTTGGACACGATGGTTTTTCAGTCCATGGTATTAGACGCGATGGTTTTCGATCCATGGTATTGGACGTGATGGTTTTTCGGTCCATGGTATTGGATGCTTCGGCATGTATAAATATGTATTATAAAATTAAAAGGAACATAATGAAAAATCAAGCTGGTAGTCCCGGTTTTGGGATCCAAGGGAAAATCTCTGTGTATATGTGTGGTTTATGTGTTATGCTCTCGCATTATTTATTTTCTGTGCTTTAGAATTCATATGCAGGTAATTTCTGTATGGGGTTAAAACCAACATTTGGTATCAGAGCAGATTTGGCTTCAAGGGGACGCCTTTGTTGCTGAGGGGTTTCGCTCGGGCCTGTGGCGAGTAGTGGAAAGATAGAGATCAAGAAATTTAATGGTCAGAGTTTTGAGTTGTGGAAACTCAAGATGGAGGATCAGTTGGTGGATAAAGATCAGAGGATCACGGTAGATCCGAGTACTAAACCAACGGGAGTGTGCGATGAAGAATCGAAGAAGTTGGATCGGAAGGCAAAGAGCACAATACGATTTTGTGTCTCAGATTCAGTATTGCTGAATGTATCAGGGGAAGCTACAAGAAAGGCTTTGTGGGACAAGTTGGGGACTTTGTACCAATATAAGTCTCTGGGAATAAACTATTCCTGCGGAAAAAGCCGTATAACCTAAGGATGAAAGATGGAGACTCGATGACAGAGCATCTGAACACATTTAATACTGTGGTAAGTCAGTTAGCATCTGTTGATATTAAAATTTCAGATGAAGATAAGTGCATCAGTTTGTTGTGTTCTCTACCAGATTCGTGGGATGGTCTGGTTATTGCAATAGGTAGCAATGCAAATGCCTTGCAGTTTGATGAAATAGTCTCAGCCTTGATGACGGAGGAGATGAGACGGCAAAATATGGAGAGCCAAAATGGTGATGCCTTTTCTATACGAGGACGGTCCCAGAACAAAAACAAAAATAAGTCATCGAGTGGGAGATTTGAATCTAAAGGGAGACCTAAATCTCCAGGAAAACTTGTAAAGGTGGTGTGCTGGAAATGCAGAAAGGAAGGCCACTTCAAAAGGGACTGTAAATATAAAGCTCCTGACAAAGGAAAGGGATCTGATGAGGCTCCTTCTGCAGAGGCGAAAACCACCTCAGATGAAGGTGGGGATGTGTACTTGGCTTCTTCAAGTACACATGTAGATCATGAGGCATGGTTGATTGACTCAGGTGCATCCTTTCACTTCACTCCCCATAGAGAGTGGTTCTATGAGTATGAGAAATATGATGTTGGTGATGTCTTCTTGGGGGATGACAGGAAGGCTATAATCATTGGTCGTGGAAAAGTAAAGTTGAAGCTACAAGGTGGAAGGGTTAGAAAACTTTCGGGTGTTTTACATATTCTGCATTAGCTAGAAATCTGATTCTGTTAGTAAGATGGATGATGCAGGTGTAAAAACAGTGTTCGAGAAGGATGCCTGCAAGATGGTTCAGGGAGCATTGGTATTGATGTGGGGAGTTCAGATTGGAACTCTGTACAAGCTGCAAGGTAGCACTATTGTTGATGGGTGCAACAGTTCCGTGGTTCCTGAAAGTGGAGCAAAAAATCTAGTGGTCTTTGGAGAAAAGACCATGCTGTGGCATCAAAGGCTTGGACATATTGGAGAGAAGGGACTTCGAATACTTCATGGTAAAGGTATGGTAGAAGGTATGAGTAATATCTCTTTGGATTTTGATTTCTGTGAAAATTGTGTATACGGGAAGTAGAATTGGGTGAGTTTCCCCTTTGGTGGTAAGAGGGCGAGACATATATTAGAGCTTGTGCACGGTGATGTGTTTGGACCAGTGAAGGTTCCATCACTGGGTAAGTTTGTGTACTATGTGTCATTTATAGATGACTTCTCAAGGAATACATAGATATATTTCCTTAAGAAGAAATCTGAAGTCTTTGATAGGTTTAAAGAATTTAAGGCTCTAGTGGAAAACCAGACAGAGAAGAAGATAAAGGTGTTGAGGACAAATAATGGTGGAGAGTTTTGCAGTAAGGAATTTGAAGAAATTTTCAAGAAGTGTGGCATAGCACTGCAGAAGACTACTCCATATACACCTCAGCAAAATGGAGTTGCAGAAAGAATGAAGAAGACGTTGATGGAAAGGGCAAGAAGCATGCTTAGTGGTGCCAGGTTAGGACAGGAATTCTGGGTAGAGGCGTTGGATACTGCATGTTACCTGGTCAATAGGTCACCTTCATCAGCGTTGGAGGATAAGACTCCACAAGAGGTATGGACTGGTAAGAAACCCCTCTTTCACATCTTAGGGTATTTGGATGTGATGCATATGTACATGTTCCAAAGGAGAAAAGAACAAAGTTGGATAGTAAATCTAAAAAGTGCATCTTTATTGGGTATAAGGATGGTTTAAAGGGTTATAAGCTTTGGAACCCAGTAACAAGGAAGGTTATGTACAACCAAGATGTGGTGTTCAGAGAGGTGAAAGATGTTATTAAACATGAAGTCCAACCACAGGAACCTGAGAAGATAGAGTTTGAGCTAAAGGAGGAAGAATCAGACTCTACAGTAGAGGAGGAATCCGAAGATGAAGAGCCACAAACTCCGGCTGTGAGAAGATCAGTTCGGGAAAGAAGGCAGCCAGAAAGGTATAGTCCATCTGCTTTCTATTCAAATTTTGATTTGTCTGTTATTGATGATGATCCCAGAAATGTGAAGGAAGTAGTGGATTTAGAGGATGGAAAACTCTGGAAAGAGGCCATGGTTGATGAAATGGCATCTTTGCACAAAAATGAGGCTTGGGATCTAGTGGAGTTGCCGGCTGGAAGGAAACCCATTGGCAACAAATGGGTGTTCAAAAAGAAGACAAATGCAAAAGGAAAAGTAGAGAAATACAAAGCTCGGTTGGTAGCAAAAGGTTATTCCCAGGTGTTTGGAATTGATTTCGGTGATATTTTTTCTCATGTTGCCAAGGTAACTTCTATTAGATTACTTTTATCTGTTGCTGCTGCTTTTGATTTTGAGGTAGAACAGATGGATGTGAAGACAACATTTCTTCACGGGGATCTGGAAGAGGAGATCTACATGAAGCAACCTGAAGGCTTTGCGGTGAAGGGTAAGAAAGAACTGGTATGTAAGTTAAAGAAGTCTCTATATGGGTTAAAACAATCACCAAGGATGTGGTATTAGAAATTTGATATGTTTATACGGTGACTTGGCTTCACCAGAAGCAAAGCAGATCACTGTGTGTATTTTAAATTAATTGGTGACCGTGTTATTTATCTGGTCTTGTATGTGGATGATATGTTGTTGGTTGGAAATGACAAAGAAGTTATCCAGGATTTGAAGACCCAATTGTCCTCCAAATTCGACATGAAAGATCTTGGTGCTGCAAACTATATTTTGGGCATGGAAATTAAAATAGATCGGGTGAAGAGGAAGCTTTGGTTAAACCAGAGGAGGTATGTCGAGACAATATTGCAGAGGTTTAATATGTAGGATAGTAAACTGGTGAAGGTTCCTATTCCTGTAGGTGTGAGGTTATCTGCTGAACAGTGTCCCAAGACACAAGAAGAGGAAGAGGACATGTCCTGTGTTCCATATGCAAGGGCAGTCAGTAGCCTGATGTATGTGATGGTTTGTATTAGACCAGACATTGCACATGCAGTGGGAGTATTGAGTAGGTTTATGTCAAAACTAGGGAAGGAGCACTGGACAGTAGTGAAGTGGGTTTTCAGGTATTTGCGTGGCACTAGTGATTATGGTTTGTGCTACCAAGGAAGACCAGGATTGGACAGAGTGTTGGATATTCATGGCTTTGTTGATGCAAACTGGGCTGGAGATATGGATCAGAGAAGATCTACAAGTGGGTATGTGTTTAACCTATTTGGAGGTGCAGTAAGTTGGATGAGTAAGAAACAATCTGTAGTGGCACTGTCAACTACAGAGGCAGAATACATGGCAACCACTCATGCAAGCAAGGAAGCAGTTTGGTTGCAAATTGTGTTCAAGTATGGGGTTAGTACAGGAAGCTATAAGGATAGATTGTGACAGCAAAAGTGCAATTTTCTTGGCAAAGAACCTCGCATATCATTCAAAGACAAAGCACATTGATGTTCAATATCACTTTGTGAGGGATATGATAGAAGACAAAAAGGTGTTGCTAGTAAAGGTGGACACTTTAAATAATACTGCAGATGCATTGACAAAATCTGTGAGCTCTGAGAAGTTCTCTTGGTGTAGAGAGACAATGGGCATTTCAGGGCTGGAAAAATGATTAAGCTCTCTTGTGGCCCCCTGTGGAAAGAAAACAACAAGTGGGAGAATGTTGGGTTGTGTTATATTCTTTCCACGTAGTTAACAGGGGATTTGAGGGGCACCCGTAACCCCACTTTATGGGCGGACCCACCTATGGTTTTGTGCATGATTTACACACATGTTTTTTTGGACACGATGGTTTTTCGGTCCATGGTATTCGACGCGATGGTTTTTGGTCCATGGTATTGGATGTGATGGATTTTCGGTCCATGGTATTGGATGCTTCGGCATGTATAAATATGTATTATAACATTGAAAGGAACATAATGAAAAATCAAGCCGGTAGTCTCGGTTTTGGGATCCAGGGGAAAATCTCTGTGTATATGTGTGTTTTATGTGTTATGCTCTCGCATTATTTATTTTCTGTGTTTTAGAATTCGTATGCAGGTAATTTTTGTATGAGGTTAAAACCAACAAATAACACACATTTATTCATCTTTTCAAGTAGTACAATGATGTGTTTGCATGGACAAACGATGATTTAAAGACATATGATACACATATTATCCAACGTGTCATTCCCATTAAAGAAGGGGTGAAGTTAAATCAACAGAAGCTTAGAAAGTTTCATCTGACACTTGAATCCCTCATCCAAAAGGAGTTAAGGAAGCTGATGGATGTTGAGATCATCTTTAAAGTAATACATTATACTTGTGTTTCCAAATTGGTCCCTATGAGGAAAACTTCTAGTGAGATATGACTCTGTGTCCCAATACAAGCCATGTCTTCTGATTCAAATCAAGATAGATGCCTTGCTTAAACTTGAGGAAGAAAGGCCCAAAGCCAAAGAAATATTTTCCGCACACAAAAATCATATCAAGTGTTGACTTGATAAGGAATATGCATGGACCAAGAATTTCGATGTGGGTGACTTTGTATTGAAGTGGGATAAAGCCCACAAAGAGAAAGGAAAACACACGCATTTCCAATATTTATGGATTGGCCCCTTTACCATCGAAAAAAAGCTTGGTCATAATGATTTTAAGTTAAAATATTTGGATCGGAGGACTAACCCTCTTCCCATTAATGGCTGAGATCTCAAACATTATTTTAAGTAGCAACTCAAGCTGTGTTCCTTGTACAATTTTTCGTTGGTTGTCTATTATTTTGTTCATTGTATCTTATTATCTCCTGTCTCGTTTCCTTAGTTTTTTTCATTGTACATAAATAAGACCTTTTGTGAAAGTGTGTGTATGGATTTAAAAGAGTATGTGGTGAAATAGTTAAGGGATGTGACAACCACAACACTTGGCTATTTGTTAGTTCTCCTTCCTTGTTTGGGAAGATTCCTTAGGTCAAGTAAAGTCCAGATGGGAAATACGATACATTCAAGAATAAAACCTTAAGTGAGCCTATGATACCTGTATCTATAATAGCGCCCTTATTCCTCATACTTGGAATTAAATATACTTGGTGTTTTACATGTTCGTCTAATCTAGTAGAGACGGAATAAAGGGAAAATATATAGAGAGAAAACCTATATAAGAGGTTATATATATACTACTCTAAAGGAGAAACCTCTTCTTCTCTCAATAAGTCGGAATCCCTCTTCTACCCCATTAAAAAAAATAAGTGCCTAAGTACAGTCCTACTTGTAAATAAATAAAGGGTGAAAGAAGAGAAAGGCTTTCTGAGTAGAGAGGTGAAGAAAGTAAGGGGTTAGTGTCCAGGCTCACTGGCAGCAAAGAAATTCTTGTGCTCCCACAGTGAGTCTAACAGGGTATTTTCCAGGCCTACTAGTAAGAGAAACATCAGAGATGAAACTCATACTTTGAATATTTTAAACTCACAATTATATATTACCCTTTATTGAATTGAAACAATTGTGATATGGCATAATATTTGTGTGTGAAACCAAGGAAAGGAATGGTGGATGATACATATACAAACGGGTTGAATGGGGAAGCCAAGGTAATCCAATTAATAAATCAATACTTCTTGAAGGGCTAAACCTTTATTGAAATCTATTCCTAGACAGAGAAGTTGAAATTTGTCCAGTGTGTCACCAAGTGTTGTCACTGCTACAACACCCTCCAAAATTTTGCTACATTCGAATTTTGGAGCCTACCTATTGTCATATTAAGTGTCGCTTTCGGTCACCATGTGTCACTTCATGTTATTTTATATGTTTCAAGTGTCCTTTTTCTTTCCTAAGTGTCTTCACATCATTTGAAACATTTATCATGCACTTTACAAGTCTTAGTATACTTTTATTCACAAATTGACACGTTTGGTTGCAATCGCACATACTTTGTCCATTATACTTGGAGAATGCTTGTAGACTAGCATTTTGATGTATGATTCTCAGTATTAGTTTTTTTTTTTTAAGCTATAGTGATGTTTTGGTATATGCCACACTTGCGTTTTCTCTAAAACTCATTGTGTTTTCCCACACCTTACCCTCTAGACTTAGACAACTTTTAGCTTTTCACAAAGCTTGCCCACTAATCCTGGGAGAGTGCATTGTCTATTGAGACTATGCCCTACACCCAGGAAAAACCTTTTCCCCCTCTATTGGGCACACAACACACTCTCGAACCACAACCTTGTTCTTCCGATCTGTGCTTTTCTTGAAGCCTCTCACCAAACTAAGCGCTTAACGCACTGATAATGGTCATTATGCCTTTCTTAAGCCTTGAAATTGTGCCTTTCACCCTCATCTAAGCACATGGCACAGCAAAGGTGAACATCAAGCCTACCTTGAGCCCTACACATTATTTATGACTCAGGCTTCTTCAGTTGAGCACATGGCACATCAAGAAACATCATTGACCCTCCTAGTCCCTTGATATTGTGCCTTGTGCCCTCCATCAAGCCTCCTCTTCCCAAAAAATCATAGAAACCTTGTCTCTTGATGGTGCAGCCTATGCCCAAAAGATTTCTCTTCCTCTCCCAAGAACACTGTTGACTCGTAGTTGGAAATTTTTCATGAAACATGTTAGAATAGGAGACTTTTCATGTTGATGTTTGCTTTCCATGAGTGATCTTACTTGCAGGTGTTACTAGAACAACATGACAAGGAGGCATGAGAAGATATGTCAAAGGAATCAACACAAATAATCATTCAAATATTACGTGGTTGTGGCAAGTGAAAGAACACCATATATCGATAACCAAAGTGATCCATATAGACTCAATATATCTCAAGACCCTTTGGAGGGTAATAACAAAAACAATGAGGAATCTATATCAATAATTTAAGACATAGGTGGCAACATTGTCATAAATTCATGTCACAATTCACTATGGATCCTAGTCATCAATGTTAGTGATTTGTCTTTTTGTCGTCACATCATGATGTGGAAATAATGATGTAATTATTGTAAATATAAATATGTGGAAATACAAGATTCATGTATGGACAAAAGATCCACATGTGGAAGTCTAGAGGTCACATGTAGAAACACAAAAGACATAAAGGAGTCCAAAAGTAATGTTGAAGTTCAAAATTCATTTGGAATACCAAGGCTTATTTATAAGTCCAAAGGTCATTAGAAGTTGAAAATCCATATGAGAAACTCAAGAGTCATGTCTGTAGTTATAAAAGAGGTGTCATTACTCAAATGAAGGAATTTTCACCTTGGATTCTCCCACAAGGCATTAGAGAGATATATATAGTTATTTTGGAGAGAATGGCTCTAACGCTCCATTATTTGGAGCAAGTGGTGTTCATTGTACACATGTATCTTGGAAATTTTTCTTAATACTTGAATCCCTTTGGGGAAAAACATTTTCATGCATTTATCATGGATTTTTTAAGACTATTCTTCGAATGTTTGTGGTTTATTTTGTGGTTATTATGTACTAAAAAATGAACTATTTCGGTGGATTTGGTGCTTATATTATTGAAGTGTGGTGTGGTGGTTATAATGATCGTTTCATTCATGTGAACTATTTCACTTGATGTGTAATGATTCTCTCATGCATATGTTTGTGTGTCCTCACTAGATCCATACTAATACTTGTCTCTTGAAGGATCACCTTTGTTCCTTTCAGTGTAAGAACCTTGATACATTCTACAATTGGAAATTTCATAAGGCATACTTTCTTGCTCATTCAATAGCACATGCACACTTATCTCTCATGCCACTTGCTCAAGCCAAGGAAAACTTGTTCGAGGGTAGACCCAAAGATGGTGGGTGGACCTACCGATGGTTTTGCACATGGTTTTTGGGCACGACGGTTTTTTCCCATGGTATTTGTATATCCGGTCAAGGAAACTATGAATATACTCTAATCCAAGGTTAGTGGATTGGGCTTTATGAAAGCTTCAAAATGCATGTATATGTATTGTAAAATTGGAAGGAATATAATGAAAAATAAATCTGGTATTCCTGTTTTTGGGATCCAAGAGAAAATCTTTGTGTGTATTTGTTTTATGTTCTTGCCATTGTATGTTTTTTCTCTTTTAAGAATTCGTTTGCAAGTAATTTCTGTACAGGGTTAAAACCTTCAAAACCTTTAAGTAAATGGTGGTCGATCCATAAACTAGATGGGACTCCTATAGAAAATGATGTGAGGTCTAATTGGGACTTCATATTGGAGAGATCCCCTCCATGTTGGTGGGATCCAACACTGTCAACGCCTAGCCAAAAGAGTAGCATTTCAATATCTCGGTGATTACCTTAGTGGTCTTTCCAAGACTGACATCCTTATGCTATCCGTGCTTTAGTCGAAGGTGGTTTTGGCTAGAGTAAGAAGTAATTTTAGGAAACTTCTTATCTCCCATGTTGTTTAACTTCTTCTTCTACCTAAGATACTTAGTCATAGCCATGCTTTTAGTGGGGGAAAGGCTTGCGTCAACGAGGAGGATAAGATATAAATAATGTATTTCCTTTAATATTGAGATTATAGGTTATAAACCACTTTTAGATATGTTCTACCTTCCTCCACAACATTTTGGAGATATTTCATCCCTAAACATCACATCCATATAAAGTAACAGGGGTGATGAGAGAGTTAAAGAATATTTTTTCCATAATTCCATATCTAAATATCTATTGGCTAACAATTATTTTGAATTCCATAATAAGCTTTACATCCCCCATTTATCCTTTTCTTAATGCAATAATTCTAGTTGATCTTCTAATAGATATCGATTCCAAGATATTTGTATGAAGGGGCATCCTCCAAAGTTGTTGTTGTCATATATGAAGGCATCACATGTGACATTTCTAGATTTAGCTATTACGAGTTTTGTTTTGCTAGTTATACAGTCATACCTATCTTGAAAATATAAATATCAAAGGATTCTTAAATTATTTCCAATATCGCAAGGACTCCATGCTAATAGAGTAATATCATTAGCGTAAAGATGAAGAATGATGACTATGCTACTGAGAGTGTGGCCAACACAACCTATTTCTTCCAAAGAATTATAAATTATCAATGTATATGCCAAAAAATGGTAGTGAACAAGGGACACCCTTATTTGAATCTAATATTGCATTTAATTTCTTCCAGCCATCCCGTAGCAATCCTCAACCATACAATAACATTCTCATGCAACCTCATCACAACAACCCTCTACTCAATAGGAACCTTTATTTCTTCCAACCTCTTCGAAATGTTTTTCTTAGGAATTGTGTAAAAGATTTTCTAAAGTCATTGAAACAACAAAGGATATGGGTTTGATTATTGCAACACTCATCCACAATGATCCTAAGAATAACAAGGTGGTCCACAATAGAATGATATCTCTGAAACCTACCTTGGCCTTTAGATCTTTTATCACGACTTTCCAACCATAATTTAATCTTCTCTTCCAAAATAATTCCATAAAGCTTAGCTAAAATAGGGTTAATAATATTATTCCTATAATTAGAGGAATTTTTTTTATCCACATTTCTTAAACATAGGTATAATGAGGCTTTGTATCCATGATCCAGGTGGATATTGGTGGCCACCCACCAATTCCACTTGGACCCCCACCATTTCTTCTTTTAGTTTTTCAGTTTCCTTAATTGTAACAAAGTTTACTATTTTTAGTAGTTTTTCGGGTCCTAAACTTTTGGAGCCGTTTTGAGACCCTAAACGACGTTTTCTTGGAAATCTACTGCCAGCGATTTTTCATCTAAAATCATATTTTTCGTTGCAGTCCTCGGAGAGATCTTTCCAACGGGTTATCATGCACATCAAATGGAGATAATATGACCAAGTCGTGACCCCGGGAAGTTTGTTGTCAAACTCACCCCAATGGGGCCCATAAACTCTTGGTGTTACATCTCCTCAGGTTAGGGTTTTGGTTGTTTAGGGTTTTCTCTTATTGTTCAATAATAAAAAGGCCCTTGAGCCTCATTGTAAGGCAGTTCAGAGGCATGTAGCCGCCACATCTTTTCTCAGAGATAAGCTACCATCGCCCTAGCTGGTTTATTTCCATTTTTGTTTGTAAGCGTATTTCAGTATTTTACATTAATGAAATGAAGTATTATTTCCGTTGCATCTCTGTGTTTATGGTTATCTCTGTAATTTGTTGCGTTCCTGTTTAAATCTGGATCAGTGGTATCAGAGCGATTTTCTTTTTTTTCTTTGTTTTTCTTTTCATGTCCCCAACGAGGTTGGGATATAAGGAGTTAGGGCTTGAACTGGTCGAACCTTTGAAAGACTAGCCTCGCAAATCCCGACGGCCTCCCATGGCGGATGAAAAGAAAGATGAGGGGGCAGGAGATCCTATCAAAATCTTGCTCTAAGAAGCTCTTGAGCGACAAAGGAATGCGATGATGGACAACTTTGTCCAGATCCTTCAGCGGCTACCCAGGGGTGATGCATTGGCTTCCAACAGCTACTCTAGAAATGCCACACCGTTTAAGGTACAAATTAATTTTGAAATCCCCATATTCAAGGGTCAGATAGACAAAAATGCCATCGATAAATGGTTAAATATACTAGAGGGTTATTTTCTGTTCATGATTTTTCCAGTCGGGAAAAGATTATTTTCGCTCTTCTCAAAGCAGTCCCCCATGTCAAGGATTGGTGGGAAACCTACTACGAGTAGAAGGATGAAATTACAGGCTCACTATTTTCAGTCACACCCACTTGGAATTCATTCTGAGATGCCATCAAGGAGCAGTACTACCTTGTCAGAAGATATGAGGATCAATACACAAAGTGGACCATGCTACGACAGGGAAGGGACCAAGACGTGCTAGAGTTTACCAATATTTTCCATACCCTTCACACAAAGTTGGGTATCAAGGATTCAGAGTAGCATTTGATACTCAAATACACAGCTTCCTACACAAGTACATCCAGGAAGAAATATAATTCCTAAACATCTCCTTGCTTAGCACGGCATACCGATATGTCGTCAAGGTCGAGCAAAAGTTTAAACAGAAGAAGCGAGACTTTGGATCTACGAATCCGAAGCTAGGGAAAGGTGCCCCCAAACCGTAGAACAAAGGACAAAGCCAAGGCGGGGCGGCCCAAGACAACCCCCCAAAGCTATAAGCAAAGAACAACGTTGCGAAAAAGGACACGATAAAGTGGTGTGAGTTCCATAAGAACTCCACTCACAACACAAGTGAGTGTCAGACCAAGCAGTCACTGGTGGCCGAGCTAAAGGTTTCAGAATCAGATGCATGTTCCAACTCTGAGTCAGAACCCGATAAGGGAAATGAAAATGGGAAGCAGATTATTGATGCGGAGCCCAATGCCACTGTTGCCACCATGAAGATCCAAAAGGAGGAAACCAAAGATCCAGAGGAGGAGGAACGTCTCTTCCACTCCCAGATGTGGGTAAAGGGCTCCCCACTATAGTTCATTGTCAACAACAGGAGCCAAAAGAACCTCATTTCGGCAGAGGTCGTGAAGCGGCTGGGCTTACTGACCACAACACATCCACAATCGTACACCATCGGGTGGCTTCACCAAGGACGAGACCTTCACATGAGCCAACAGTGTCACCTTCCATACAACATCAAGCTCTTCACGGATGAGGTATTGTGTGACATTGCTCCCCTTGAAGTTTGTGATGTATTATTAGGAAAACCATACTTGTGGAAGCGACATGATGTGTATGAATCAAGGCCCCGTGTTGTTATTGTTACTTTGGGAAATAAGTTGTACCGGATACCGAAGGTAGCAACGCATACTGTCGTCTCTTTGGTCACTACAAAACAATGCAGTAAGCTCATTTCCAAAACCGAGAAATTTGTTTTCCTGTTGATATGCCCTCAAGGAAAGAAGAAGACAGTGGCCATGACCTCTAGACAGGGCCCCTCCGCACGACAACTATAGATGGACAAGGTCATGGAGGAGTATGAGGACATCTTCACCTCCCCCGCAGGGGTTCCTCTGCACTGTCAGGTCAAGCACTTCATCGATCTGACCCCAGGTGCGCCCTACCCAATGGACCAATCTATCGGCACTCCGTTCTGGAGAACGATGAAATCAAGAGGCAGGTTCAAGAGCTGCTGCAAAAAAGTCAAATCCATTTGAGTTCATCCCCTTGTGGGAGCTCGATCGTGTTGGTACAGAAGAAGGATGGGACTTGGAGATTCTGTATTGACTATCGGGCACTGAACAAGATCACTGTCTGTAATAGGTACCCGATCCCCCAGATTGATGACCTCCTAGACCAACTGAAGGGGGAAAAATATTTCAGCAAGATCGATTTGAAGTCAGGATATCATGAGGTACTAATCGAACCCTCCGATGTGTGGAAGACTGCCTTCAAAGCCAAGGAGGGCATTTTCGAATGGTTGGTTATGCCTTTCGAGATTGACGAATGCTCCTGCAACCTTCATGAGGCTAATGGATGACATCTTGTGGCCATTCACCAACTCATTTGTAGTGGTATACTTGGATGACATCGTGATCTTCAGCCAGAGTTGGGAAGAGCACCTCCGCCACATCTGACAGGTTCTCCAAACACTGCGGCAACACAAGTTATGTGCCAATTTGGAGAAATGCACTTTTGGCATGACCCAGATTCAATATCTGGGATACATTATTGATGAATAGGGGGTGCATGTGGATCCAACGAAGATCCAAGTCATTCAGGATTGGCCATCTCCAACCATTCTAACAGAGCTTCGCAGCTTTCCAGGTCTTTCCAACTTCTATCAAAGGTTCGTGTTGGGATTTTCTCATATCACTTGGCCCTTGAGTCAAGTCACCAAGGGAGGAGCGAAAGAAAAATTCTTTTGGTCTGACTCTCAACAGAAGGCATTCATAGAGTTGAAAGATCACCTCTTCTCGGCACCAGTGCTCACATTACCAGACTTGCAACAACCATTTGAGGTTGAGACATATGCCTCTAACTATGCTATTAGGGTAGTACTTACTCAACACGGGCATCCAGTGGCATATCACAGTGAGACACTTTCAGACACAGTCCGGAAGTGTCCCACTTATGACAAAGAGATGTATTCCATTGTGCAGGCCTGCCAACAATGGAAGCATTACATTTTGGGGAAGGAAATGGTCATCCACGCAGACCACCAACCCCTGTAGTTCATACAGGCCCAAGGGAAATTGTAGAATGATCGCCATTAGAAGTGGTCCACATACCTGCAACAGTTCCATTTGAATATCAAGTATAAGAAGGGCAGCCCCAATAATGTTGTAGATTGCCTCAGTCGACCACCGATCATGGCGTTAACCACCGTTCTCAACTCTTGTGGGCACGAGACTTTTGATTGGCCACTTCTCTACAAAAGCGACCTAGAATTCGGCCACACATACCAGACACTCTTAGAGGGTCAGCATATTCCATATTTTCACCTCCAGGATGCCCTGTTATGCCACCTAGGTCACCTTTGTGTTCCTTTAAGCGAGCGTACCAAGATGATTTGTGAAGCACGCTACAGTCGGGCTATTCGGAATTTCGGGGTCGAGAAAACGGTGGCAGTATTGCAGAAGTATTTCTAATGGCAGAATCTTCAACAGGATGTCGGGAAGTACATCATATCATGCACTTCCTTTGCCATTGCCAAACTGACCATCAAGAAGCAAGGCCTCTATACCCCGCTTCCTACCCCTAGTCGATGTCGGGAATCCATCTCCATGGATTACATGTCAGGCCATCCTTCCACTAAGCATGGAAATGATTGTGCTTTTGTGGTTGTCGACAGGTTCTCGAAGATGGCCATTATGGTAGTATGCAAGAAGAATATCACAGCAGAAGCCACTGCTAAACTCTTCTTTGAATGAGTGTGGGTACACTTTGGGATCCCACAGTCTATCATCTCAGATCGGGACAACAGGTTCCTTAGTACAATTTGGTCTAGTCTTTGGTCGAAGTTGGACACCAAACTCACTAAGTCCACAGCCTTTCATCCTCAAATTGATGGCCATACAGAGGTTGTCAACAGGATGATCGTATACATTATGTGCATGTACAACTCAAAGCATCCACACACATGGGACGAGAGCCTCCCCTATGTTCAACACAACTACAACCGGGCTCTCCACAGCTTGACTGTCCACAACCCTTTTCAGGTGGGCTTAGGATTCTAGTCACTATGTGTTATCGGGAAAACTAGTGTCCATTTAGAGCTGCTAGTCCCACTGAGACTGGTAGCTATCTTAGAAACAAACAAACTAAAGTTACTTGTGTTTTCCTTTATGAGAGATAGATGAGAGAGAAGCAGAGAGTACCAACCTCAGTCTTTCACTAGTCTCCTTGCTTGTTTCCTCTCTCCCTTGATAGAGCTTTCACCACCCCTTTCTCACTTGTCCCACTTCAAAGAACACCTGTAGATTCAAAGCAGAAAAATACCATCAAAGCATAGAGATCTATAACCATAAACAATGTAGGAACAAATGTACATTAACCATATAAATGCATATACAAATACAAGATTCAGAGATATACAAGCATATGGAGGAAAAATCAAATAGCTTTATTGATAGAAGTAGTAGAAGAGAGGATTACAACCAAGCTATCTGATCCAGCATCATCCTCCCAGCATGAAAGCCCTCTTCACCTCATACAAAGCAAGATCACCCAACAATGTCTTCAAAGAGAAACTAACAACACTTCCTTAAAAATTACAAAATTCCAGCCCTTGGATCTCTAGGATGAGGGATCCATATATAGATGTTTGTAGGAGAGTGAGTCAGCTTCTGGGATTTTGATTAGTGTCATTTCATTGATAGTTCTTGGTTCCACTTGGAGATTTCATGATCTCTTACTCATCCCTGGGTGAATTCAGAGAGGCAAGTGTCATATGAGCAGTTTCTAGAAGATTCTTTGAGTTTCCACCTAGCAAACTGCTTCTGCCATTTGTCTGCTCTCGCTCATCACACCCTATAGAAGGGCTTTCCAGTATGCATCACACCCCCCGTATGTAATAGGTAAGATGCATCGCACCCCATGCATGGAGCAGTCTGTATGGTCCAGTTTTGACCAATTCTCAGTAGTTTTTCAGGGAGAAATTCTGGGAGATGATGTAATCAGCTGACCTTGTTCCTTTGGGGTATGAAACAACACTTTTAGGGGTTTAGAAGCCCTTGGTTTATGGACATATGTGATTGGGGTTGTAGTGCCCAAATATGTCTATAACAATTGCCCCCTAAAGCATGAGGTTGTAAATCTTTTGATGTCGGGTGAAATGCTTTATAATGAGGATATGAGGTTTTTCGAATTGGAAGGTGACCTGTAATAAGATATAATAAAATACATTATCTTCATAATATTTTCATGATCTAGCTGAGGCGGGCGTTCCCATGCTCAGCTTTATAAATTCATTTTCATGTACATAAGACAGACAATCATCTGTGTGGCAGACTGATGATCCTGGTAGAGCCATCATCCCTTAGCTTGGATGATTATTTGTGTAGCAATGATGTACATTTAATGTCTTTATTTTCTTGAATAAATTGCAGCTTGGATGGATGAAACTAGATCTGGGGTCTTCAAACTCATTCAATCTTCGCCCAAAGTACAAGTCGATCCATGTGAGAAGATGTCCTGATGTCGAACATGGAAAGACATCGCCTGATTACCAGCCAATGATGTAAGCTGTTAACAGGCGCGAGAGGAATCACCAATAATGATAATGACCCTCAAGGTATTGCAGTACAATTCACGTGGTGTGAATACATGAGTTGATGTTGAACACCACGCAAAATCTTTCGGTCGAAGGCCATTGATGTAAACCTATCGCCGGAAGTGAGAAACTTTCCATTGAGGCATGCGAGCTTCAAAGTACTGAAAGGGTTGTTCCTAAGTCAACTTCTTGGATAATGAGCTGATGTCGACAAGAAGTGAACCGTCGTAGGAGGGCCTTAATGAATCCCACATCTATGACACGGAATAGAGCAAATGATTTTGTGGAGGTGAAAACGATCTGATGATATAAGGTTCAGGGTGGCAGTCATGAAAAATGGAGAGTGAAGGTATTGCAGTGGATGAGGCGTTAGCTAGGTTGGTGAATTCTCTGAGCAACTTCTCTTGAACATATCGGCGACACTGAAATGGATTGGTAGCATTAACCCAAAATGGATGGTACGGCGGACCAATGGTGATATGACTGGTGAATGGAATAACCCAACCTGACTCAATCATGGTGATGGAGTGAAAGTGTCATGTTCAAGAGCGACCTGCTACCAATGAAGTTATTCAAGTTCTCTTCCCTTTTTCCCCTGTCATTGCTAACCGGTACCTATTTATTTTTGTCAAGCTTTAGGAGGATAGCATATGCTTGTTCTATAATTTGCCCTTCAGGAAAACCGGTCACTATGTTTTAACGAGCCTAGCGATAGTGAAACTCGCTCTTGTCTGCATGGACAAGTTTGTCGCTATTGTTTTTACGAGTTTAACGACAAAGATAACTCAGTCCTTTTCAATTTTAGAGAGTCGAAAAAGAGACGTAAAGACAACTCTAGTGGTCCTTTTTCGTAATGTAATCCCTTAAGTCCGAAAAAGTGTAAAATAATATGAAAGGGATGACTTTTCGATAGTTTTAATGAGTCGAATAAGACAAGCGCTCGATCTTTTTGTGTAATGATCCCTCAGGTCCAAAAAGATTAAAATATAGAGGAGGGATGGCACTTCCAATCATTTTAACAAGCTGGAGAGGCCAATTGCTCGACAATCTTTTCATATTTTACGAGTCAGATGAAAAGAGCTTAAAGGAGACTCGTTTTTTGAGGAACGAGTGATGTTTTTGGATAGCAACTGGTTCCGGGTAAGATTTGGAACTTTTCAATCATGACAGTGTAAAGAATGTGGATAATAGAATCACTCATCGTAGCTGTTCCTCAAAAGGGTAAACAATCAAATGGAGGTGTATGATCGGCTAAAAAAGAGTGGAGGTGATGGTAAGAACACGACCAAGGTTCAAAAGCTGATAATTATGCGATCGCAATGGTTATTTACCGAAGGTGGGTTCATTTTTTAATGAGCTTGAACTCTAGGGGAACATTTGCTCATGGTTAGGTTTATTTTTTAACGAGCTTGAACTTCGCGTAAAACTACTCGTGGTTAGGTTTATTTTTTAACGAGCTTGAACTTTGAATAAAACTTCTCGTGCCAGTCGTATAATAAGGATGTCTCATTGATAGGTTCATTTTTTAGGGAGCTTGCCCCATTCGAAACTTTGATTCAGAGCCTTTCGTTATGCAAGTTAGGAACGACCAACCTACGCGTTTAAAGGGTTAAGAGCCTACAAACTAAGAAAATAAAAGGTCGCTTTTCACTTGCATGCAAAAATGTTTGCATGCCCCCAGGTATAAGTAGAGTTTCCAGGTTACCATATGGAAGTTCTTGCATTAGCAAGGTTTTTCCATCCGCGTAGCAGATAAATGCTTCCTTGGTGATGTCCATTGAAATGAACAAAAGTGATTGTTGTCAGTCCCAATCACATAACCTTTGACGGGGGAATCCTTTTCCAGTCCAAATCCATTTTCCTAAGCAGACAGGGGTATCAGACTAGTCATATTCCTACGTGGAAACCTACCTTATATCTGGGGTTTTTTCTGCCGAAGCAGACTAGGGCGCATGTCTCCTCAGTTTCAGTCACAATCACCGAATCACTCGCGATCATCAGGTGGGCAGACTAGAGATTGATGAGACATTCCTTGCGTAAAAAGACCAGTTAGGGATGGCATTTGACTAATAGCTGTGTTTGAACCAAGGAATGAAAGTTGGTTTACGAGCTGGACCACTCTGCCTTCATGTGGAAAACACATCACTCGAAAGAGTGAGGAAACAATAGCTCCCATGTTATAAATGTAGTCATGTCCGAGGAGTAGATTGTAATCTAAAGGGCCTTGGACTACCATCACGTTTAGATGAACGATTTTCCTTCTCAAAGTTATAGGAAAATTTGGAAGGATCCCCAATGGTCAACTGGTTCCTTTGTTGAAGCCTGTCAGATTTCGAATCTCAGGCAGAAGCGATGGCAAACCAAGTGCTTTCCAAGTAGTTGAGGAAAGGATACTCACAGAAGCCCCTTCATCTATGATAGTACCAACCATGATCATTTTGTAAGCTTGTACTATGATTCAGAATGGTACATTAGATGGTAAGCAGGGTCTCCCTAGTAGATTCCAATCGAAGGAAATGACTAGATTGCTTGGAGGAGGGACCGAATAAACGACCGGATAAATCTCTGACGAACTTCCTTCTTGTGGTAAAGGAACGGGTAGATTTCCCCCATGTTCATTAGATTCTGTGTTTACGAAAAGAATTTGAACGGTGTCGTTCTCATTCTCTTTGGTGACAATATCATCTGAAGGTGGACCCTCTGAAGACAAGATTGGGTCGACTGCCATCTCGACCTGTTGACTTTGGTCCAGTGTGGACTCAGAGGGTTTATCTTCAATGATAGGTGCTTCGACTGACAACAACGATGTGTCAATCGGATTTTCAACTAGCGATGGACTCGGCAAGAGTTTCTTGTATCCAGGAGGAAGTCGCTGTGGTGACGCAGGACGGTTATCCAAGACTCTTTTAGCTTCATCTAGGAAAGGACAATGGTGGAGGACATGATCGCCTTCACACAGTCTACAAGGAAATTTAGATCTTCCTTTCTTTCCATTGGCTTCGTTTTCACTAGTTGATGGTGTGCTCTCAACATGATCGTTAGAGGTTGAAGACACTGGATTGTGCAAGCGGGGAGACCAGTCCCTCAGGATCCGTGGGATGCAGGGACAATCTCGATGATAGTGGTCTCCCTTGCAAATGACACATGGAGATTTAGGTTTAGAAGGTGTAGTGTGTGGATTTTCGCCAGACGATGCATGGTTGCCCCCTTTTGCTGTTGGATTCTTCTTCTTCTTCTCCTTCCCTTTCTTCTTCTTCTCAGTTACTTGGTTTTTAGCATTACTAGCTTCACCAAGTGAAGAGGAAGAAGGAGAGGGAGAAACAAACGAAGTAGAAGGTAGGGGAGCAACTTCAGTATCATCTGGTTGCTGATTTGATTGCTGAGGAATTGCGATGTTTTGAATGACAGAGGTCTAGAAACGCCATACTGGCAGGCCAATTATGAGTCCTAGAAGGGACAATGTGGCCATGTGTGGAGCACCAACATCCCCCCAAGAGGAGAAGGTGCTAGGATTTCCTCCAAGGGGAAATCCTTGATTGGTAGAGTCCATTTTTCTCAACCCAAAGACCAATGAGGGAACAGTGATGTTATTCCGATTAAAATAAATTTTATGACGCTTTGACACAACTTGCTTTTTCAATTTTTAAGAGTCGAGAAAAAGCTAAAGATGACTCTAGTCGCCTTCGATTTTTAATGAGCTTGAAGTGACAAGTGCTCAGATGGACCTTTTCTTTTAAGGAGTCTGAAAAGGAATGAAAGTGACTACTCTGGAAATCTAGACAGAGGGATTACCAAACCAATCGCAAAACTACAGAATACTTTTTACGGTACGACAGTCAATCTTCCCGAATGTTGTGTTCAGTGCATTGCGATCGATAGGGCAGCCGAAACGACTTCCTAAGGATAAAGGATGTAGCCTATTGTGGTCTCCCAATATATACTCGATGGTACGCAGGAGCACAATTCCATACTGGCACTTGTCGTCTCAAAGAGGAGGAATCACCCAACCTACGATGAAAGCGATAGTTTCCAGGCTTTATGATGCCAGAATACGTCTCTAGCCTAGACTTCTAGATGTTTTGTGTTAGGTTCCAAAGCGTTTTTATGTTCATTGAGGTTTATTTTACAGTTGATCTTTCTTAAGAAGTTTTCCTTTAAGGTTCGCCACGTGATGTAGATATACAATTCCTAAATATGCAATCTAAGATGATAAATAGTCATTTACTTTCTTTTTGCAATGAAAATCCTAGCTACTAAGGAAAGAGAAATGAAATTCTTTCAACATAGAGCAGAGAGCACACACTAGATGCACTTTTCCTAAATCAATTCCAGCATGCAGTCTAAATGCAAATGCACATGCATGTATTGTTTTTCAGTTTCCTTAATGTGAGAAATGACAAAAAGAAAACTAAGTACAGATCTGAATTATTTTCTTTCAAAGCGACAGTACTAACAATTTTCTCTTCAAAAAACGAAAGGAAGACTACGACGACACTTTGCGATTTTGAATTAAAACTGCTTTCGACACTTGAAATACTAGTAATTTCAAATCAAATACGATGGAAAAAGTGTAATCGACTATCTAAAAGAGGAATGCTTTGCGACACTCTTTTTCTTGACTGAAAACGACACTTGTGACACTTTCAAATCAAAAGACGACAGTTCGATTAAGCTACTATTTGCAAAGGAGAACTGTAAATGATGAAAAATACATTAAAAACATTCACAATTCCTTCTGATGGAGGCTGAATAATGCAAAGGAAGATGGTTTCAATAGAGATATATTGATCATAGACAACAAAACTACTGAATAAAGTTGAAGACAATGAAGAAAAAAACAAAATCTGGAGGCAGAAACAGTCTCATTCAATCATCGCACCTGTAACACAGGGAAACAGGGATGCATCTCACCTGCAACAAACGGGAGGTGCGATGCATCCAGATTGCCAAGAAGAGACAATGCAATGGTCCAGGGACGAGACTGAGCTTCGTTTTCACTCATAGTTTGCAGCTAAGTTTGGGGATTTAGGCTGAGCTAATGATAGTCAATAAACACAAAGTATAGGGGCTAATATAATGAGGTTATTTGAGCTACCACCAGGGCACTTAGGATGTTTGCAAGCTAGATGTTCAGTTCATAAACCAACATGGAGATTGACTGAAGTAGCATTGATCTTCTTTGCAGTTGCATAGCAAAAGCAGTTCGAAGGCTAGCTGGCTTAACTTCAGGCTCCATCTGTGGTTTATAAAACAAACAACAGTAACAAAACAAACAAACTATTCACTCGCCAGTGGAGTCGCCATTTTGTTATCGGGAAAACTAGTGTCCATTCAGAGCTTCTAGTCCCACTAAGATGGGTAGCTATCTTAGAAACAAACAAACTAAAGTTACTTGTGTTTTCCTTTATGATAGATAGATGAGAGAGAAGCAGAGAGTACCAACCTTAGTCTTTCGCTAGTCTCCTTGCTCGTTTCTTCTCTCCCTTGATAGAGCTTTTGCCACCCCTTTCTCACTTGTCCCGCTTCAAAGAACACCTGTAGAGTCAAAGCAGCAAAATACCATCAAAGCATAAAGATCTATAACCATAAACAATGTAGGATCAGATGTACATTAACCATATAAATGCATATACAAATACAAGATTAAGAGATATACAAGCATATGGAGGACAACTCAAATAGATTTATTGATAGAAGTAGTAGAAGAGAGGATTACAACCAAGCTGTCTGATTCAGCGTCATCCTCCCAGCATGAAAGCCCTCTTCACCTCATACAAAGCAAGATCACCCAACAATGTCTTTAAAGAGAAACCAACAACACTTCCTTGCAAATTACAAAATTCCAGCCCTTGGATCTCTAGGATGAGGGATCCATATATAGATGTTTGCAGGAGAGTGAGTCAGCTTCTGGGATTTTGATTAGTGTCATTTCACTGATAGTTCTTGGTTCCACTTGGAGATTTCATGATCTCTTACTCATCCCTGGGCGAATTTAGAGAGGCAAGTGTCATATGAGCAGTTGCTAGAAGATTCTTTGAGTTTCCACCTAGAAAACTACTTCTACCATTTGTCTGCTCTCGCTCATCGCACCCTACAGAAGGGCTTTCCAGTATGCATCACAACCCCCGTGTGTAATAGGTGATATGCATCGCACCCTATGCATGGAGCAGTATGTATGGTCCAGTTTTGACCAGTTCTAAGTAGTTTTTCAGGGAGAACTTCTGGGAGATGATGTAATCAGCTGACCTTGTTCCTTTGGGGTATGAAACAACACTTTTAGGGGTTTAGAAGCCCTTGGTTTATGGACATATGTGATTGGGGTTGCAGTGCCCAAATATGTCTATAACACTATGTCCCATTGATGTGGCCATTCCATTTGCAGTTACTCACCTAGATTCGGCTCATGTACAGTCCAAAACAGATAAGGAAAACAACTTCATTAAGCACATCCATCATATTCACCAGCAGGTCCATGAAACTGGAGAAATCAAATGCCAAGTACAAGTAGTGACATGATCAACATCAGGTGCCACACAAGTTTCAGGTGGGTGACAAAGACTGGTTGCATTTGCAAAAGGAACACCTTACTGGAGCCTATCAGAAACTCAGACCACTCCGATATGGTCCTTACACCATTACCAAGGCTGTGGGATACAATGCATTTGAGCTCAACATTCCCCCATTCCTTGGCCTGCACTCAGTGTTCAATGTGGACCACCTTCGGCCATACTTTCCACCGTTACTAGGCACATCCGGCATTGCAGAACAACTCACACCCACAGAGTTAAATCCAGATTGCATGGAACAAGTTGCAATTGATCAGATCATGGACACAGAGATCAAGCACACTTGCTAGCAGAATATCCAACTGTATCAAGTTGTAAAAGCAGGCCAACTCCTTCACCAGGGCAAGTGGTTCACCAGGGACCAAGTTCAGCAGAAGTTTTCTCATCTCATAGAGGAACTCAATTCAATGGGGACCATTGCTTCCTAATGGGGGAGGAATGATCCAGGTGGATATTGGTGGCCACCGACCAATTCCACTTGGACCCCCACCATTGATTCTTTTAGTTTTCAGTTTCCTTAATTGTAGCACAAATGACTACTTTTAGCAATTTTTTGGGTCCTAAACTTCTGGAGCCATTTTGAGGCGATTTTCTGTCTAAAATCGTCTTTTTCGTCATAGTCCTCGAAGAGATCTTTCCAATGGGTTATCATGCATGTCAAACGTAGATAATATGACCAAGTCACGACCCTGGGAAGTTGGCTGTCCAACTCACCCCAACGGGGCCCATAAACTCTTGGTGTTACATCTCCTCGGGTTAGGGTTTTGGTTGTTTAGGGTTTTCTCTTATTGTTCAATAATAAAAAGGCCCTTGAGCCTCATTTTAAAGTAGTTCAGAGGCATGTAGCCGCCACATCTCTTCTCAGAGATAAGCTACCATCGCCCTAGCTGATTTATTTCCATTTCTGTTTGTAAGCATATTTCAGTATTTTATATTAATGAAATGAAGTATTATTTCCGCTGCATCTCTGTGTTTATGATTATCTCTGTAATTCGTTGCATCCTTGTTTAAATCTGGATCAATCCAAGCCTAGGGGAAGCGTTGCTTCACTGCCAAATTGAAGGGTTTTTGTATGTGAGGGATGAGGTGACCAATCTTCAAAGTCCATTGTAGTATAAATATATGTGATAACACAAGATGAGAAATAAACCACTTTTCAAATCAACTAAAGCTTCTCCTATGAACTATTGAATGTAGATCCTACTTCTTTGGAAATGGTGTTGTCTATTGAGACACCAATTTCGCCCAAACGGCAAAATAATGTCAAAATCTGGCCATTTTTATTAATTAGAAAGTAGGAGCGATTGAATTCAATTTTTGATGCTGGAAATGGATTGAGCACCATCAAAAACCCCCGGGACACCAAAAATCTTGAAGCTTGACAGTTGTAACTCAGATTTCCCAAAATATATGGTGGATTTTTTCAAAATCCTCCTTAAATTTCCATTGTTTTCCATGCAAAATTGATGCCTATTTAGATTGCACTTTTAGAAATTAAATTGGATGAGAAACACTTTTCGAAAGATAAATAATGGAAATAAGTTTATTTTTAATTTTTTTAATTTTGATATTTTTAAATAAAATTACTTAAATTGTATATTTTGAGAAAAAAAACATTTATAAGTATATTAGATATTTTATTTTGTTTAATTTTTCATATTTAAAGATAATAGAAATAATCCCGAAGACCAATCATACGAGCGGGGCGACAAAATAAATGAAGAAGTAGGCAAATAGAGATTAAACCCATTTAACATGGACCAATAAAAAATAATACATGTTAAACATCCTGAAACAAACATAGCCAAGTGTGTAATAAATTTTAATTTGTTATACAACAAGAAGTTCCTTTAATAAGAAAGGAAAATACTTGTATGAATATTATTGATCAAAAGGAATAAAAGTTGGATAATCAAGATTTTCATTAAATTATCTTGAAATAAAAGTTTGGATAATCAAGATTGTTGTAATGAAAAGTCTCAGAATTTGAATAAATACACTGGGTAATAGAGTAGTTTGAAAGGTAGAACTTTCAAGGTTGAAAGGAGCTAGAAAACTTTTTAGTGTGAGTTGTGTATTATTATTAGTGAGAGTAATAAATTTTGAAGGCGAATTTTTTTATTTATTTTTATTTTTATTCTAAAAGAAGTTGATTGTTGGAGCTTGAAATTGTTTACCTTACTTTTCTAGGTTGTTTAATGTTTGTTATTTTAATGTATGAAATTATTTTTTTATTTTGGTAATTTTTTCAATATATATTAGTCAGATATGAGAGTGTTTATAATATTATTTTTGAATAATTATTTATTCATAAATAATAAAATATGTATCTGAATTTAAATATTTATTTGATTCCTTAAATTATTTCCTATGATTTAGTAATTAATCTTTTGCTTGTATATAAAACATATAAGCTGACTCCTAATTATCTAGCATATACACATATATAATATAATAATTACAGTTAGGATACATATAATTAGTAGTAGCTTTAGATTACATATATTCCTTTCTTGATTGATATTGTATCATATCCAAAATTCTCTTTTGGCGGCAATTGGGACCACATATCGATGGATACCACCATACCAAACAACTGTGATTCTAATTGGAACTCACCATCAAGTGATACTCCCTCATTATTGTAGAAATAAGTTTTCCATCCATCAACACATCCTTCACCTTCTAGACTTCTACATCCCATATTTCATTTTTACTTGTTTTTCTCAATTGCACAATCCTACCTCCCTCCCTCTTTCATTATATTTTTGCACTGTGTTTCTACTTTCCATATCCAATTTGTGAATGTAAAGATAATCATTATTTGGGCTGGTTTCCTCTAAGATATCCCAACTTCCATCAAACTTGTGTGTGTCCACAAACACTTATGCTTGAGTTATAACCAATCCATTATATTCATTAAAATTTGTATAAGTGAATTCACCAATATGAGGGAGTTCCATTCCACTACTAAATTGTCATACTCTAAATGAACTAACGAAATAAGAAATCCCTTTTCCAAAGCTAAAAAAAGCACCTAATTCTATGACTAAAGTAGTACCTAAAATCTCCTCCTAAACTAGTGGGCCTAGATTGTCTTTTGGGGCAACATCAAGAATAAGTTTTATAAATCTTCATGGTGGGAAAAACCATGCGTCTATGGATTTATCTTGATGAGTGGAGGCATTATATTTCTCCCTAAACTTCCTAGATTCAATGTCCCAAAGAGATCATTCTTTTCTTCTCGTCTTAAAAAAAAAATTCCTTTGAGTGCCCACGACGTGTAATGAATGGTTTCTTTTATATTGTAGGAGATCTAAACCCCAAAGAACCTTCATTATTCTTTGGTTCACTTTGAATATGCGTAAGTTACGTTCCTTCTAAATTGGGAATAGAATAAATCCTTGAGAAATTTTCCATATCTTATTTAAGATTGGGTTTATGAAAGGAGATAAACACCACTTTTTATGGTTTATGAAATGTAAAGTCTTCTTCTATTTGTTTGAATAAAAGTTAGAACACATATATGATATATGAAGTATTTTTATTTATAGTAGATTAATAGGTGTTCCGTTTATTCTACCTCTTTCCTAAACATGAAGTAGAGGGATGGTCCTTCAAACAACCCCTTTGTTGTAGTTTATTCCAAGCTAAAACTTTCCATATAGAAAGCAACGAAAGGAGGATGGAGACTTTTAGTCTTCTTCCTAGGTTCCAAACCTACTTCCAAATCTTATATTTTTCCTATAAGATGTGCTCTACTTCCATTATATTATATTATTTAATTGATAAGTTCATCCTCTTTTCTATCCCCATCTAATATTACTAAAATTGTTCTTAGTCTTCAATTTTTCTAATAGTAGTTCTACTTCATCTTGAGCAATTATTGGAAACCATGTATCTTTTCGTTTCAAAGATCACCATAGCATGTCTCTCCTCCCCATATTTACCAACATAACATTAGTTCAAGCTAGGAAATATATTTATGATATCTAAAAATGTACTTTCCTACTTGGTTGAGGTTGTTTATACTAAGGCTCATCTCAAAAGAGAGTAGAATTCCATCTTTGGTTTCATAAAAACATTGGATTTAGACAATAGTTTTCTTTTATCAAGCATTCTTCCATACTAGATAACTTGGTTGTTTCCCTTCCATTCTTATAACGTCTTATTCATAAAAATATCTTGCATGCTTTTTGCACCATATTTTACTCCACAACGCTTCCTTATTGTTGAGACATCTCCAACAAACCTTCACTACCATGACCTTGTTAAGAATTCAAGCTCATGAAATTTGATTCTTCTTGAATTTTTTGGAATAAAGAATTTGTCCTATGCCATAAGTTCCCATTTTCTTTCTTTTTTAGACCACCCCCAAACAAAGGATCTTTGAAGAATTTTAATGGTCTTTAGAATCTTGGGAGGTTCTACTAGCACTAAGAAAAGGTAAAGAGGCATATACTAATGAACATATTTAAGTAAATTTAATTTTCCATGATGATTAATAGATATAAAGGTCTTATAGGAACACATTTTATGGCCAAGCTTGGAGAGGAGGTATTCCCATGAGATATTTATTGATGCAACGCAATGAGGGGAGCTATGAGGTATTTTGAGTGAAGGGTCTCTATTTGAAAACTGAGGATTTGGACTATATTGCACTAGGTAATTAACAAAGAGTTAACAAAGAAGATAAGGGATTCATCATGATTGATATGATTTTTGGAGGGTAATGCAAATTTATCCAAGATTGCTTTAAAATGTGTTTCCTCTTTTGTTGAAGGATGGAACATGAGCATTGTCACATCATCGACAGATTAAAGGTGGGAAAGGGGATACATGTCACTATGGATGTAGTCCCTTTAAATTTATAGAAGCAATGACATAACAAAGACTTCTACTTATCCCCTCCATCATGAAATTAAGGGAGATCGTGAATATCCTTGTTTAATGATATGCGATAGGTTGAATGAGGGGGAAAGGGAACCATTAATGAAGAGAATGACCTTGTGGGATATTATGATATTATCTAAACATAGGGCCCTTCAATCTAGTCTCCTTGATCATGTGAAGTTACACATACATAATCAAATTTAATATGTTGGATATAATATTGGATACAATTTTATATCATTGCAAAATGAGATTGGTTTCGATTTGTCAAAATATTTAGCCCTATCTTCCATGTGTATCAAAGTGAGGAAAGTGCAGCTAAATGTTGTTGTCGTTGCTACAACACCCTCTAAAATTTTGGCCTACATCCAAATTTTGGAGCCTAATTTGACTTTGCATGCTTTCATGTCAAGCATTAAGAGTTATTCCATGTGTTTTCTCTAAGTGTCCTTGTCCTATTTACAAGAAAATCAAAGTGTCGTCTTTTAGCATGTGGAGTGTTGCACAATGCACAAAATCTAGTTTTGGTGGTTTCAAGGGGTAACCTTTGTGTAAATCAGTTGGTCTTACCATGTAAACATGTATCACACTCATTTCAAAATTTTCAAGAAATATCGCACATGTTTCATCATGGTTGTTGCAAAGTGTATCTTTGGTGTCGAACTTGGTGTAGGTCGTCGCAAAGTTGTTGCATTGAGGAAAGGATGTTGTTCATGTGTTCTAAGTGTTCCATTGCGTGTCATCAAGTGATCTAAGTGTGTGATCATATTAAGAGTCATGATTTTTCCCATCTTCATTCCATTGATATGGCACTTAGTCAAATTAGGAAAACTACTTGACCGGGCCACTCAACATCTTTCAGACATCCTGCACTACTTACTACACAGTCTCATACCTCAAGCAACAACCTTGTCTCTTGGCACCACGCAATGTGCATTTTCCACCTCCCATAACCGTGCAATCTTAGTGCTCAAACCCACAGCCCCTAAGCTCCAAAACTATGCAATATGCCCTCCAGTCAGCCTTGAATTGCACATTGGGCAGTCTCAGTCCTCAAGCCTCATCCTTGAGCTCCTAAATTATGCAATTGTGGAATCACCTGGCCTCCCTGTCCTTCCATCACTGCATAGTGGGCAAACTCAGTGCTCAAGCCCTCAGCTGAGCTCTTTGAATCCCTCAACTACACAATCATCAAGCCCAGTCGAGCTTGAATTGCACATTGTGCAGTCTCAAGGCTCAAACCTAACCCTTGACTACCTAATATGTGCAATTATGTAGTCCCTGAGCCTCTCCCTTAGCATACCACTCAGTTCCAGCTCAATCAGTGGATCACCACGCAACATCTTAGACTAGGGATTTATCGAACTGATGTCGTCTTGTCATGAGTAAATTGCAAATGCAGGTACTCTATCATGCTATGACAATATGATGAAGAAGGAGATGGAGGAGGAGACCATGATAGAAGACACCTTTGTAGCTACAAATACAAGTTGATCATTTAGGAGGAAGAAAAGGGACACCAACTTGCGACAACAACTCAATAGCTAATAACACTGAAGAATCCTCATCTTTAGCCATATGGAGGTGTAAAAGAATATCATGTTCTATCTTCAAGGAGACACAAATAAAGTAACAACAAAGAATGGATTGACATTTCCATGTCATCAATGTCACGTCATGTTATGTCATGAGTCATCATGTGCCACATTATTTTTTGGATTATGTAAATTCTTATTCGAAATGTATTATAAAGTGGAAGTCCAAAGGACATGTACATAATGTAAAGAGTCACGTAAGAGTTGAAAAGTCATAGGGAAGTCAAACAGTCACGAGGGTAGTCCAAGATTTAGAAGGGAGGTGAAGGATCACCCCATTTGTTACATATACACCCTCATTGTACAAGCAAGGGATTTTTCACCTTAGCTTCTCCCATAAGGCATCAAAGAGTTAGAGTTAGTACTTTTGGGGAGCGAGTAGTGGCTCCAACTCTCCACAATTGGAGAAACTAATGTTCATTGTATACATGCTTCTTGGGGCTTTTACTTAATATTTAAAGCCTGATGGCCATCACATTTTCATACATGGATTGCAAATATTTGTAAGAATGTTCTATAAATGTTTATTATTCATGCTTTCTTTTCACCTGTACTAAAGTAGTTGACCTATTTCAGTTATTTTAGTGCTTATCATATTGAGAATGTGTTGTAATGGTTTTAACACATGTCACATATTTGTGGACTATTCTGCTAGATAGACAAATATTTCATTTTTGTGTGTGTTTCTGCTAGAGTGGTACTATTACCTCTCTCTGAGAGGCTCATTTTCTCCTCCCTCCATAGTAGAAGAACCCTGATGTACTTGCAACCGAACATTCACTAGTCACACTTACTTGCTTTTTGAAGGCACATATGTGATGCCCTCTCTTGCTAAAAACTTACGCTAAGTAAAATATTTAAGTAGATGACAACTAGGCTGGATTCCTGATGTGGCTCCTACATGAAAAGGTGTGAGGTCTAATTGGGACCTTATATCCGGGAGACCACTTTGAATGTTGGCAGGTCCAACACTGTCAACATTTCTAGCGCTGGGAAAAGGGTAGTCAAACTTTTATGGATGATAAATCTACCCACCCATAACATACTTCCTCTGGATAGGGTGGAAACATTCCAAGCACCTCTCCAACTCATATTCCTAAAACAGGTGAATCTTCTCAACTTGTATTTGAACAAAGTTGCGAAGTTTCTTATGAGCACATCCAGGCAATTCGACCCTTAAGTTTGAAAAAACTATCAGATTTATTCTTGGAGCAAATAATCTTATTTTCCTAAGAAGAAAGAAACAACTCCTACTAGGATCGTGGTTTCTATAGTGGAATATTTTGTTCTTGCTACCTTTGAATAGGTAGCGGAATCTACATAAAGTACATAAAACCCAGAGCAACCTCCATCTTACAACGGGGGTGATAGGGACAATCTTGTGCTCTCATATGACACTTTCCAAGGGTTAGGCAGTCACAAAGATGATTCCTCAAATTCTAAAGAAAACGAGGGGTATAAAGATGGGGACATGGTATACCAAGGTATGGATTGGATGACTCAAGGCCAACTTTCCCTTCTGGGTCTTTTACATAAGATGCCAAGACACCTGGAAAATTTGTTAACAAAATATGACCCTGGAAAGGCAATTAAAGTAGAAGACCATTTGGATAACTTCTAACTACACCCGTAGACACTCAAGGTATGTTATGATTATGTTAATTGTAGACTCTTTCCTTGTACCTTATATGGTAGAGCGACTGATTGGTATCATTGTCTTCCCGGAACTTCAATTTAGAATTGGAGGGGGTTTCAAAATTTGTTCCTTGAAAAGTTCACTAATGATAAAGCCCCAACCATGTTATTAAAGGATTTAGGGAATTTGAAGATGGGGGAAAAAGAAAAGGTTAAATATTTTAATCAGAGGTTCAATAGGGTATTGAACCAATTTCATCCGGATATGACACCTCATTCCTCCATCATGATCAATTACTACACTTATGCATTGTTGACAAGCATTTCATAGTTCTTAAAGAGATTTGTGAAAGAAACCCCTTTTATAAAAATTTGAAGAAGCCATCGCAGTTGAAAAGGAATTTCGTGTTGAAAAGTTTGCAACAAGAAATGCTTGTTGAGAATGCAACAAGATGATGGAGCTTAGTGGAAAGGAGTCGCCTTCACTAAGTGGTCCCGCAGGCAAGTTTTGGCGCAAAGTCTATTTTTAGACTATGTCTATTTTTAGACATATGGATCATGGTCTATGAGTTGTAGTTTGTTGTTTATGGATGATTGGTCATGTTGGGAAAAATAGATGGACTTCTATTTTTGGATCACAGCAGGAGTGATCAGAGTCTATTTTTAGACTGCTAGTCAAAAATAGAAAAGTCAAATATTATTGTCTCATAATAATATTTAGACTATAAACTTTATCTTATCCTCTTGGAGCACTTCAGTTTGAGCTACAGATGTGGCACATGCAGCTGTCAGAAGGAAATACGCTTTTTTTGTGGGTCAGTTGAGCTATTGCATGTAGGACATCAGTTAGAACTCATGTGGTTGAGTTCTGTGGAGTTGGATGAGCAGTTAATGGAGTTGTGTTCAATTTGACTTAGTTGAACTAGTTGTATTTAGTCTAACTGGCCAATAGACTAAGTGATGAGTTGTGTGAATTAGTTATTAATTAATTCACTAATTATTAACTCATAATGGAACTGAAGAATACATCAGTTAACTCAGTGCATGTACAGTTCAGTGGAGACAGGTGTTAGAGGTTGAGATTGCTATCAGTTGTGACTATAGTTGTGCATGAGATCTTGCACAATCAATGGATTGAGTATGCCCATGAGAATTGCATATGCCCAGTGATATAGCTTGTGCTCACGTGATTTCTAGTGTGAGTGATTTTCCAAGGTAAATAGAACTTGGAATGAGTTTGGATTCATTCATTCTCTTGTAGGATTGTGCAGTGGAGGCAAGCAAGCAGTGGAGGAGATTTGGAGATCAGATCTAAGCTGTATTGTGTGTAACAGGTGGAGATAGTGTTGGATACTTATGAGGAGTATTGTACTATGTAATGTTACATGTTCTCAATCATTAATATACATATAGTGTGGGGTTTTCAGCTGTATGCTTTCCCTGGGTTACATACTGTGTTAATGTGTGCATGCGATTGATGTTTCATTGATTTTAATGCTGCTAAATTGATGATCAACATAGAGGAGGTTATGTATTATGCATGTATTCTGCAATAGGGTATAATGGGGATAATCTTTGTGAATAAGTGTTTATTATTCAAAATTTCTACATTTCGTTCAATTGGAGTCATTATTGATGATGAATCATCTAAATACTCCAAGAAGACAGGAAAAAAGTCTCAGGCCTCTTCAAACAAGGCCAGGGATAAAGAAGCTACTAATGTAGAAAGATTGACCAGGACCATCAAGTCTTTGTCTAATGAGTTGGAAGAGTTAAAACAAAGGACAAGAGAGATCACTGTCAGCAGCAAGCCCCCAAAGTTCAGCTTCTTGAGAAGGACTAACAACAACAATAGTAGCAGTAGTTAGTAAGCTAAGTCTACACAGAGCTAGAATGTCATGTTGAATGTTGAAAGCATGGGCATGGACCAATATTGTTCTTTTCATCAAGAATATCATTTAGAAATGGCATGCCCATAATGGAATCACAAGATGAATACTCTGCATATGCGTATCATTGACACAATACTTTCATATGAGTAGACTGAGAAGACAGAAGAAAATGAAGAATTCGCTGCAGCTGAAGAGACTGTGGGTACCAAACACACAATGAATACTTTCAGTTGTGTGTTCACTATTAAGAATAAGAATGTCGAAGAACTAAAATTGAGTGAGGCTCCTACTGCCAAAAAAAAAAAAAAAATTGATACAAGTTGAGGAGCCAAGGGCTTGTCCCTGAACAAGAGATGACGAGGAAAAAATTGAAGGAGCATTTGTTAAGAAAAATCACACTACCTATCAACTCAACTCAGAACACTGAGGACAAGTATGGAAAAGCTGCTACCATAAAGAACACTTTTGCCAATAGTAAAAGAAAGTCTACCCGTTTGGAAGTGTTAGAAAATTCCACTCCTCCAAAAACTTCAGCGATGTGAGGTGTGATGGATTATAATATAGTGGAATACATGAAGAAAGATCACACAAATATTTTGATATTTGAGATTACAAGAATAGCCATCTAGCGGGAACTGCTTCTCTGAGCCCTTGACTAGACTTAATCAGGTGATAATGCTTTTTCTTCACAAAATGGATCTGGTAAGTCTTTTGTTCCCCTGGAATCAGTTCTTAACACATTGATATTCAAAGCTAACACTCTCTTCCCTCCATTTTTATTGACTTTCAAAATTTTCAATTACAATGTTCACAATTGTTTAGTTGAATTTGGTGCATTTGAAAATGTAATGTCATTATCTGTTGCCAAGAAAATCAATGCTATACAGGTCTCTTGTCCAAGCTATTAGTGAACTCAGAAACTTTCTTATCTGCATATCATCTAATCATCGAGTTCACTAGTGCATAAACATATTAATTGTTGACATTCCAAAAGCCTACATTGTACTTCTAAGTAGAGACTGGTCTAGCAAGCTACAAGGGTATTTTGTTATCGATTTGTCGCATTTATGGCTTCCGTATAAGGGCAGGAATAACCAAATCTAGGTGGAATCAAAACCTTACATGAAACACACTATTACACCCTTCGAAGAAAAAAATGATCATGTTGCTTTTGCAAATATAATTTTTGGAAATTTCTTTTTGGAGATTGACCTTGGGTGCTACCTTGCTCAGCTTTCCCCAGTCCCACCAAACACACAGTTGGAACTCCTTCCTAGTCCAACTAGCGGAAATGACCTATGTACAGTAGATAGTAGTAGTACTAGTGTAGGGCATAGCTCTTGTATTTTTGATGTTTGGATTTTGTATTTTGATGGTTCCAAGAAACTAGAGGGCTACGGAGCTGGTTGTGTTTTAGTAGACCCACAATGGAGGAAACACTTGATCTCTTTCCACTTAGAATTTGAGCATACTAATAACATTACATAATATGAAGCACTCATATTGGGCTTATAGAAATCCATTGACCTCAAAGTTGGGGCTATTAAAGCAATAGGTGACTTTGAGATTGTAAAGAAGGTATGAAATAATATATATTTTGTGTCACCTAATTTGAAAAGTTATCATCAAAAGGTATGGCATTTGATTTCTCAATTCCAAGATTTCAATATTGTATATGTTCCTAGAATGCGTAACACATCTGTGGATGCATTAGCAAATTTTGCTTCTAGGTTGTCAATGCTTAGGGAAGGTTTTTCTATTGAAAGTATTTATAAGCTACCCGTCCCTGACAATATCACTAATTTGCATGTTTTCAATGATGACCAATAGATATTGAATTTCATGGTGAATGCTATTGTGTTCAAAGATGCAACCATTGATGAAGATGAGAACAAAAGTGTTACAAGATGCGGCTCGAGCAAGCAAAGAGAATCCCATGCCTAAGGACGTGGTATCATTAGAGAAGTTGTATGAGTTGCAGGATCACTTTAGAGGACTAGTCAATGTCAAAACTCACAATTCAACACTATCACATGAGCAAATCAATCTTGGAATGAAGAAAGATCTAAAACTTGTTAATCTCGGTACTTGCTGCACACCTCAAGAACAAAAAGCCTTTATCCGCCTTTTCAAGTAGTACTGAGATGTCTTTGCGTGGACATACAATGAGCTCAGAAGTTATGACACATGAATAATATGACATGTTATCCCAATAAAGGAAGGGGCCAAGCAATTTCAGCAGAAGCCACGAAAGGTACATTTGACACTTGAGCCCCTAATTCAGAAGGAGTTAAGGAAGCTTCTGGATTCTTAGATCATCTATAAAGTGTGACATTTGATGTGGGTTTCTAATATTGTCCCAGTATGGAAAAATTATTGGGAAATACACTTATGCGTATATTTCTGAAATCTCAACGACACCTCGAACAAAGAAAATTATCTGGTGTAATGTAGAAAACATTACAAACAATATCATGGTAAAAAATGTTTTCTCTACTTGACAGATATTCTGGTTACAACTAGGTTCTAGCCTTAGTTCTTGACAAACTGAAAGAAACATTTCTAATGAAGTGGGGAATGTTTCCTTTTAGAAGAATGCTTTTTGGACTAGTTAACGTCAGTGCAATATTCCAACGTGAGATGGAAATCGTATTCTGTGGTTTGGTCGGTCAGAGCATGGTGGTGTATCTTGATGATGTCATAGTGTTTTCCAAGAAGATATCAGACCACTTTCACCACCTGAAGCAAATCTTTGAGTGATGTTGAAAATAAGGGATATCTCTTAATCCCAAGAAGATCATTTTTGCAGTGTCCGAGGTAAATATCTTAGGCCACATCATAACAAAAAATGGGATTAAAGTGACCTTGAAAGGGTGAAGGCTATCACGTGGATTCCCTTCCCAGTGAACAAGAAATCCATGCTTTCCTTTCTGGGGAAGATAAAATTATTCTGCAAGTTCATCTTCGATTATGCCCAAATAGTGAAACCCATGTAGGATATGGTGAAGAAGGATGCAATATACAAGTGGAAAAAATGGAAAAAGGCACATTTTCCCATATTAAACAAGAAATCACAAAAGCACCAACCTTGTACAACTCAAATTTTAACAAGGATTCCCTTATCTACACCTTTTCTTCTGATACTTCTCTTGTCATCGCGCTTACGCAAAAATATTATCAGAATAATGAGCAACCTATATCCTTTATGAGTGTTAGCTTACAAGGACCTGAACTCAACTATCCCACCATTGATAAATGGGCTTATGTGGTCTACAAGGTGTTGAAGCTCTTCTAACCATATCTTTTGAAGAATCATTGTATTATGTTTGTGCTACATCCAACAGTCAAATCCTTATTTATCCAACAAGAGTTGGGTGAGTGAAGAGCGAACTGGATGACTGGTTTACAAGAGTATGATCTAGAATTTAAACCGATTCACACTATCAAGGGCCATTGTCTATGTCATATAGTAGCAAAAGTAGTGAACACATCAGAAGATGATTCATCTGGATGGGAGCAGGAGATCAAGATGTACAATGTTGAGTGAGCTACCCCCACTGATATCTCAAACTATTAGCAGGCAAATGTGTGATAATATCTTGAGCATGATAATTTTCCCTTTCATTTATCCGCATGAAAAAAGAGGGCAGTCAGATTAAAAGCTTTATCTTACTAGTTGGTACATGGGGTGCTTTTTAGAAAGCACCATAACAGAGTCCTACTCAGATTCTTAGAAGCACATGATTCAGAAAAGGTGTTGTTTGACCTTCATGATGGACTAGCCAAAGGACACTTTGCGGGTTACACTAAAACACACAAAGTCATGAGGGCTGGTTTTTATTGGCCGACATTATTCAAAGATGCTCATGCATATTCCTGCAAGTTTCTGGTCTGTCGGAAGTGCGCCGACCAAGGAAATAAGTTAGTTGCCCCATTGCAACCTATCATTTTAGAAGAACCATTTCAACAATGGGGTTTGGATGGTAACGGTGAGATTTTTCCACACTCATCGAAGCAACACCGTTATATTCTTACTAACACAGATTAATTTACGCGGTGGATGAAAGTGGTTCTGATTAAGAAAGTGAATGATTAGGAAGTCATCAACTTCATAAAACATAATACCTTTTCTAGGTTTGGTGTTCCGAATTTTCTTGTTTTTGACAATGCAACATATTTTTCATCATTGAGATTATATGATTTTGCATTGGAAAATGGTATTATATTGAAACATTTTGATAATTACTATCCGCAGGGAAATGGTCTTGTCGAGTCCACTAATAAAAAACTTATATACATCATTAGAATATTGTTTTCTCTAAACAGAGGAACTGATACTCTACTTTGCTGAATGCCCTATGGGTTGATTGAGTCACGCCTAAGCCTTATCTGAATATGTCTCCTTACTTATTGGTTTATGGAAAAGAATCCATCCTACCTGAACATCTATTTTCCTACCCTTCAAATTTCGCATGGTTCCAAGGGTAAGTCATGCCTATTGGTTCATAGTAGGATAGAAACCCTTCACAAGTTACGGGAAGAAAGACATAAAGCTAAAGAAAAATTCTTCCTCGATCAGAGTCCTATCAAGAGATGGTTTGACAAGAAGCCTGTAGGGGAAAATTAATTCAGTCTGGGTGATCTGGTCTTAAAGTGGGATAAATCCCACGAAGACAAGGGTAAAAATACTAAGTTACAGTCCTTGTGGATCAGACCGTATACCGTGCATGAGAAGCTTTGCCAACACACATATCGTCTCCAATATTTAGATGGGAAGATTGAATATCTTCCTGTTAATGGCCAATATTTAAAATAATATTTTCAATGATGGTTTAGGGTTGTGTCCTACCCTATGTACATAGTTTGTTATTTTGGTTGTTTATTTTTTCGTTTTTTGTTTATGTAAATAAGCATCATGTTTTTTGGCTTCATTATGTGTGGCTGAATTGAAAAGAGTCTTGTGACACTACAACATTTGGCTAACGTTTGGTCCTTCTTATTTTTTTTGGTTACATCTTTTGGTCAATGATGTTCTGATGGAAAATACGATCCTTCCATAAGGAGATTTTTGTGTTGAGGCATGCTACCCGTGTATATTCTAGAAAAATGATGCTTGTACTCGGTTCTTTATGTTTCAATGTTTCCATGCTTATCCAATCAAGTAGAGAAGGAAAAGGGGAAAACCTAAACGAGCAAACCTAAATTAAAGGTCTTTATATGCTTCTCTGAAGGAACAACCTCTTTTTCTCTCAATAAGTCGGGATCGCTCTTTTTCCCATGAAATGAATAAGTGCCTATGCAAAATCCTATATAAAATATATAAATAAAAGATAAAAGAAGAGAAAGGGTTCCTATGCAGGGAGGTGACACAAATAGCTCTGTCAGGGTACTTTCTAGGCTCGCTGGCAGCAGAGAAATGTTTGTGTTATTGTAGTGACTCTGTCGGGGTACTATCTAGGCTCGCTGGTAGCGGAGCAACACCAGATATGAAAAACTATACTCTGAAAATCTAAATCTCGCAAAATATACTACCCTTTCCTGATTTGAAACATTGCGATATTTCTAGTGTTATGTTTGCGATCAACTGAGAAAGGACAGAGGGTACTATGTTTATTCATGGGGTAAGTAGGGAAACCAAAGTGACATGCATGATTAATCAATACTCCTTGAAGAACTAGACCCTACACGAAAGAATTAACTGAGTCAGAGAAGCTAGAATTCAACCAGTATGTTTCCAAGTGTTGTCACTACTACAACACCCTCCAAAATTTTGGCCTCCATCCAAATTTCAGAGCCTACTTTGAATTTTCATGCTATCATTGCAAGAATTAAGAGTTATTCCATGTGTTTTCTCTAAGTGTCCTTGTCCCATTTACAAGAAAATCAAAGTGTCATATTTTAGCATGTGGAGTATCACACAATGCATAAAAGCTAGTTTTGGTGGTTTCAAGGGGTAACCTTTGTGTAAATTAGTTGGTCTTACCATGTAAACATGTATCACACTCATTTCCAAAGTTTCAAGCACTGTCGCACAAGTGTTGTCACGGTCACAACAATGTGTATCTTTGGTGTCACACTTGGTGTAGGTCGTCACAAAGTAGTTACATTGAGGAAAGGATGTTTTTCATGTGTTCTAAGTGTTCCATGTTGTGTCATCAAGTGATCTAAGTGCGTGATCATGTTCAGAGTCATGATTTTTCCCATATTCCTTCCAATTACCCAACACTTAGTCAAATTGGGAAAACTCCCTGATTGGGCCACTTAGCCTCTTTCAGCTAGCCTGAACTGTGCACTGTGTAGTCTTAGCCCTCAAGTAGATGCCTTGTCTCCTAACACTATGAAATATGCAGTTTCTACCTCCAAAAACTGTGCATTGTGCAATCTCAGTGCTCAAGCCCAACCCCTATGCTCCAAAACTGTGCAATCTTCCCCTCCATAAAGTGCCAAATTGTGCATTGCACATTCTCAGCCCTCAAGAATTTGCACTGAGCTCTTGAGCTCTGCAATTGCGCAATCACCTGGCCTCCCTATCCTTCTAGTACTGCATAGTTTCAACTCAGTTCTCAAGCCCTCAACTCAAATCCTTGAATCTCTCAACTACACAATCCTCAAGCCCAGTCCAACCTGAACTGCAAATTATGCAGTCTCAAGGCTCAAACCTGACCCTTGAATGTTTGAGATATGTAATTGCATAGTCCCTAAGCCTCTCTCTCGGCCTAACATTAAGTTCCAAATCAGTTAATGGATCATCATGCAACACCTTAGACCTAGGGTTTATCATAATGATGTCATCTTGTCATGAGTGAATTGGAGATGCAGGTGCTCTATCATGCTATGAAAAAATGATGAAGAAGGAGATGGAAGAGGAGATCATGATAGAAGACACCTTTGTATATGTGAATACAGTTTGATCATTCAGGATGAAGAAAAGCGACATAAACTTGCGACAACAACTCAAGATCTAATAACACTTAAGACTCCTGATCTTTAGCCATATGGAGGTGTAAAAGGAGATCATGTTATATCTTCAAGGAGATACAAAGAAAGAAACAACAAAGAATGCCTTGACATTGCCCTGTCATCAGTTTCATGTCATGTTATATCATGAATCATTATGTGCCACATCACTTTGTGGATTATGTAAATTCTTAATTGAAATGTATTGTAAAGTGGAAGTCCAAAGGACATGTACATAATGTAAAGAGTCATGTAAGAGTTGAAAAGTCATAGGGAAGTCAAACAATCATGAGGGTAGTCCAAGAGTCACAAGGGAGGTGAAGGATCACCCCATTTGTTATATATACACCCTCATTATATAAGCAAGGGACTTTTCACCTTGGCTTCTCCCATAAGGCATCATAGAGACATAGTTAGTACTTTTGGGGAGAAAGTAGTGGCTCCAACGCTGCACTATTGGAGTAAGTGATGTTCGTTGTATACATGAACCTTAGGAATTTTACTTAATATTTGAAGCCTGATGGCTAGCACATTTTCATACATGGATTGCGAATATTTTCAGATTGTTCAATAAATGTTTATGATTCATGTTTTCTTTTCACCTATACTAAAGTAGTGGAACTATTTCAATTACTTTAGTGCTTATCATATTGAGAATGTGTTGTAAGGGTAAAGGGGCAAAGGGATGCACTCTCAAAGGTGACCAAGTTAGCTTTATGAGGAGTCAGTAGAGAAGAATTTGGAAATTTATTAGAAAATTTAAAAATAGGCCTTTTAAATACTCTTGGTGATCAAGTGCTAAATAAAATAGGTCAAAATTCAAAGTTGTAAAATCGGTGTGGAACCTAGATGAGAACATAGTGCTCATCACCCTGAATCTGACGCAACTCATTTCGTGCGAAACAGACACCGTATGCTCCCAGAATCATGTTTTTTCCACTTTCCTGAACATGTGAATTTTTGTAAACATTTGACAGCCCAGTTAGCAGTCCATACTACTGACGTGGTACTGACTATGAAAGTCTATGTGGTAGGTTGAATAGTCAAGATTTTATGGAAAATTGCATTGTGCCAAGTGGCACATTCTCGTTGGGAGAAATCCAATGTTTTTGATTGGTGGCCAACCATGGGCTGAGACATAGGCTAGTTGGAGGCCGCCACGTGGCAGCCCAGGGGCCACAAAAATTATTGGTCGATGTCTGGGTAGTAGCATCGGGGATCAAACGTACGACCACCAAGGCACAAGTCAGAGCTCCTACCAATACACTATCATGATGGTTCTTAACTATATATGTTCACGACATAAATTTATGTGGTATATGTGTGCTAATCAGGGGGAGGGACCGACCCCCTTAGTCATGCCACTTCCATATAACCACCAGCAAGTGGTGCAGGGGCTCGACTGGTGGGGTGGGCCATTGGCCTTAGCCCCGGGCACGTGGCCCCATGTGCCCATATTTTTCAGACTTAAGGCCTTAGAGGCTTAATTAAAGCACCTATAATTTGCGCTGGATTTGGGCAAAATGGCGCTCCTTTAGCACAATCTTGGGAAAAATTGTGTGTTAGGTGCTAGATTTTGGGGAGTTTTTAGAGAGAATAGCAACCAAACTTGGGAAAATGATAAATTGATAATTTTTTGACCAAATTAGGAGCAGAAAGAGGCTACACAAGTATTTTTGGGCATTTTGGAGCCATTGGAGCATGTTTCAAAGATTTCTTAGAATTGTAAACTGATGTATTCACACTTTTGAGCATAATAGAGAGGGCCAAGCCATTGGAATTTGGACCAAGGAGACATAGCCCAGGAGGGATGAACTCCTTCATCATGTGCTGCTGTGATACTGTTTATGGTGATGTTTATGTGTGTTATATGTTGTTGTTTAGTCATTTGTTTATGCTAATTTTCACATAAAAATTACATAAAACCACTCGAAAACTCATGTTTTGAACTTGAAAATAATATCTTGAATCCTTAAGAACATTTAATATAATATGAAAAGGAATTTAGTACAAAAAAATAATTATCCCAATTAGATCACTTGGTTCTCAAATTGATACATTGGAAACTAGAAATAGACAAGAAGAGCAAATTGAAGTATTATCTATATTTTTCCCTAAATGTAGAAAGAAACATCCTTTACGTGAATTTCCTTTGGATAGTATTGATGTTTGTGAAATTTGTGAAGAAAAAAAATTCAACATAGGATTGTCCAACAATTAAAGAAATGAAGGCAACCAATAGAAGAGAAGGTGAAACAATAGAGTCACTTTACTAGGTTGCAGCTCCAAGAAGGCATTGGTAGCCTCAACCTATAGGTATGTCTTTAGATCAAAATCCACAATTCCATATACAAAATACATATACTACTCCTATGCCATTGTAGGCTTGGGCTCCTCAGCAACCTCCAAACCAACCTTATCAACAAGGTCGGTGAGGACAAGCTTATGGAAACCATCCTCTATATAATCCCCAACAGTGTTATCAACATCCTTACTAATAACCTCCTATTAACCATATTTCCAACAAAATCACTCTTTTCAACATTTTCAACCGCCTCAAACTTTCCAACAACAACACTTGATACCACAAATAACCAAACCATAACAACTTCATCTACCTTCTAATCAACCTCAACCTAGACCTACTCAATTATTAGCCCATTCAGTGGAAAATCGTAATGTTAAAGTGGATAAACTTGTATATAATGCAGAAGAAGAAACACTCCCCACATATGCAATTGTTTCCATTGATAATTTTCACTTAAGGTAAATAAAAGTATAACAAAAGGAATCATCTATTATCATGGAAGAACAAGACTAAATAAAGGAAATTCCAAGTAAAACTAGCACATCAAAAACCACAAAAAAGTCTAAAATCACATAAACATCTAAAAGCACAAAAGCTCATCAGGATCAATCATTAGCGACTAAATCACCTCCCATTTCAGAGAGGTTAGTTGTAGGAAAACCAGTGATTCCTCTTGACCATGATATCTTAGATCAATTGAAAAAACTATTTGTTAAAATTACTTGGTTGCAAGCTATCAAAGAAATTCCAACATATGCTAAGACAATTAAGGAATCTTCTTTTCAATCTAAAACGAGAAAGAACGATTTGGCCACAATACATGTTATTGTTAATTTAGCTAGCCTAATGTCAAATTCAATTGAAACTAAAAAGTATGTTGATCCAAGAATCCTATGGTTACAATTACAATTGACAATATTTTAATACCAAATACTTTAATTGATTTAGGTGCAACAATCAATGTAATGACAATGGATACAATGCAAAGTTTGAATTTACACAATATTCGACCAACACCTACAATAATTGAATTAGTTGATAGATCAAGGATTAAGCCAAAAGGTGCAATAAAATAATTAATAGTCTCCTTGGATTCCTAGGAATATCCAATAGATCTTTTAATTCTACAACCCAAATCCAGTTTCACTGGACATCTCCTCATCCTTGGAATACCTTGGCTGGCTATAGGTGATGCATTCATCAATTGGAGATCAAGATAAATAAAAATTTCAAAAGGGAATGAAAGTAATAAAATAACATTATATCCCCCTTCTAAAACATTAAATGAATTAGAACAATCATCTTGGCGTGCACACACTAATTCAGAAGAAGAAATGACTCAATCATGTTTACTATTAATCAAGTTATTTCTTTTGGTGACGCATCAAATTAGAATATTTTGGATAAATTCATTTATAATCCTAATATTGCATATAAATTGAGAACAAAGCAATTTGTAGCAACAAACAATCATTTGGAACACAAATTTCAAGAAAATTGTACAATGAATTTTTTACAGTCTTAATTTCAAGTAATTTTTCTTATAAATTCAAAGACTAAAATTGTTGAACTTGAACTAGGAAAAACTGTAAATATTACTTCCACGTTGGAAGCATCTCAAGAAGATCAATTAATTCAAGTGCTAAAGAAGTATTCCAAATCATTTGCTTTGGATTACATGGATATGCAAGGTATTCATCCTAGTACATGCATTCATCACATTTATCTAGAAGAAAATGCAAGACTTATAAAGTAGCCTCAATGATAGATAAATCTAATGTTGAAGGAGATAATAAAAGAAGAACTTCAAAAACTATTTAAGGTAGGTTTCATATACCCTATCTCTGGTAGCCAGTGGGTTTCTCTATTAGTTGTGGTAACAAAGAAAAATGGAAAATGATGAATCTGTGTAGATCACAGAGAATTGAATAAATCCACCCTTAAATATCATTTTTCATTACCATTCATAGAACAAGTCCTAGATAGCTTATTTGGGAAGAAGTATTTTTGCTTTCTAGATGGATTTAATGGTTACAATCAAATAAAAACAGTTGTATAAGATGAGGACAAAACAACTTTCACATGTCCTTAGGAACATATGCGTATAATGTATTACCCTTTGGCCCAAATGTGCGATATTCACCATATTTGTCGATTTAATTCATGAATATCTTGAAATTTATATGGATGACTTTTCTTAGGAATCCTTGATCAATCTTGAAAAAGTTTTGAAAATATTTATATAAATTAATTTGTCCCTTAGAAATGAGATTTGTTTCATGTTATTAATATAAGGATTTGTTTTGGGACACCATGTATCTTTTGCATAAATGATCGTAGATCTAGCCACATTTGAAATTATTGTTAATTTTCCTAATTCATCAAATCAAAGAGAAGTTTGGAGTTTGGTTTGTGTAGGGTATTCTGGTAGATTTATAGAAAATTTCAATAAGATATCCCTTCCCATGTTTAAGTTATTTCCCAAAGACATAGAGTTTTATTGGAATTCCAACTTTCAAACTGCTTTTGAAACAATCAAAGTAAGATTATCAACAACACCAATCTTAAAAGGACCTAATTGGTATCTACCATTTCACATCTCTATAGATGAACCTAACACTGTAGTAGGGGCATCATTAATCAAAATAAATATCTTAAGGCCTATGCCATTTACTTTATTAGTAAAGTTTTAAGCCCTACTAAACTCAATTATACTATCACTGAGAAAGAGAGGTTAATAGTTGTGCATGCAATAAACAAGTTTTGACATTATGTTACTGGTTATGAAGTCTTTATCCAAATGGACCATTATACTATTACACATTTTATAAATAAACTCATTACTGATTGCATGATTACATGATGGATGCTATTGTTGCAGGAGTTCAGTATCACTATCATTGATCATCCCGGAAGGGAAAATCAAGTAGCATACTTTCTCTCATGCCTTAACAACCTTGGTGAGATTGTTCTAATTTTTTATGATTTCCAAGATGAACATATATTTTCTATATCAATTAAAACATCGTGGTTTGTTGATGTGGCTAATTATTTGTCTTCAAGAAAATTACCACCTCATTTTACTTCAAGAAAGAAGAAGAAAGTAATTAAGAAAAGTGCTAGATATATTTCAATTAAAAGGAATCTTTTCTACAATTTTTTATTTTATTTTTTTATTAGATGGCGTGTTAGAGAAGATGGCATTTAATATTTTAAAATATTTTCATAATGAACCATGTGGTGGGCATTTTACAAAAAAAAAAAAATCTATAAAATCCTTAATAAAGGCTATTATTAGCCATTCATGTTCAAATAAGCAAGACAATATGTTAAAATCTATCATAGATGTCAAAGGATGGGTTGGCTAATAACATCTGATGAAATGTCATTGCAACCAAAAGTTTTTCTACAACCATTTGAAAAATGAGTTCTAGATTTTGTTGGACCAATCAATTATAAATAAAAAAACAAAGAGGTACATTTTGGTATGTACTAACTATGTTACCAAATGGGTAAAAGATAAGGCATTAGCAAGAGCTTCTGAGTATTCAATGGTAAATTTTATCTTTTAAGACATCTTTGTCAAATTTAAAATCCCTCAAAGAATTGTCACTAACCAAGGAGCAGAGTTCACCTACAAGTTAGTGCAAGAAGTAGTGGATAAATATAAGATCAAGAACATAAAATTTACTCCTTACCACTCGCAATCCAATGGCCAAATAGAGTCAACCAATAAGATTATAGAAACAATCATGACTAAGAAAATCTAATTACATAGAAAGGATTGGGTGTATAGGCTTCTAGAAGTCTTATGGGCATATAGAACCACTTGGAAAAGTGCTATCGATTTTACTCCTTATGAGCTAGTATTTGGTAAGAAAATCTTCTTCCTATTGAATTCCAAGTCTAAAACTTCATATTAGCAATATAATTAGGCTTAGATTTATCTAAAGCTAAAAAGGAAATAATCATGCAATTAAATCAACTTAATGGATCTAGACAAGAAGAACTGCAACATAACATGATAATCCAACAACAAAGATCAAAGTGGCATGATGAATTCATTAAAAAGGAGTTACAAGTTAGTGATTAAGCTTTGCTCTTTGATTCCAAATTCAAAACTTCAAGGGAAAAATCACCACTCATATGATAATAGATCAATCAAGCTAAAGAAAATTGATGAAGGGGCCTCATTTGTTGTTAATGGCCACAAACTGAATTTCTACAAAAAACATTCCAGCTAAGAAGAATTTATTTCCCTAATGTTTCAACAAGTTGAGATGTAGGTTGTAGGTATCAACAACAATAATTCTACCTCTCTTCCATACGAAAATTTACTTTTCCCATAAAAATAATTTTCCTACGACATCATCAAAGAACTTGTTAGCAACATAAAAGTCAGCTACAAGGAAAAGGCTTGGTAAATCTTTACAATGCTATGTTGGAAACCATGACAATACTAAGGGGGGGAGTGAATCAGTATTGTAGAAATTTCACCAACTCAAAATTTCTTTTTACTCTGTGTGAGAAAAATAAGATAGTAAAGAGAACTTTCAGAAATAAATATGATAAAGAACTACTTCAACAATCAATGGAACATTCAAGGAACAAATAACTTCAGAAACTGCTTCTCCATTTTATTCATAGGGAAAGCTAGAACTTGTTGTTACAATTTATCCGGCTACAACCAACAAGAAGCTACAAATCCATTATTTATTAGCCACAATTGAATGAAGCTACAACCCAAACTATTATCCAACACCCGATGGAAGGAGCACCAACCCTTGATCAATAAGCTACAACTTGCTTTGACACTCACTTTTCCCTCATTCATCTATTTTCACTCTGGGATAAATCACTGCCTTCTCTACTTTAATAAACCCTTAAATCTCTGTTACCACTTCAGAAAAACACCTACAAAAATCTTTGATTATTGTGAACACCATACTAACACCTTGCTACACCAAAATCTTGCTCTAAAAATTTGTCTTGATTTCGCTTGATTCGGCCAGCTTTTATAGTTTTTCTTTCGCTAATTTTGGATTATTGAATTTATACATGCATCAATAGTTTTTGCCTTTGTCTTGTTCATTTTTTTCCTCTACACCTGTTCACCGAGTCCACATACCTTAACCAACCTTTTCAGCCAGTTGAAATGATATTATTTACAGTTTTTAGCTAATATGGACTTTTACAGGTTTTATCAGTTCTTTTTCTATTTTTAGTTGCAGTTAAGTTTGGCTTAGCTACCAAATTTACTTCCAAAATGTAAGTTTCGCCAAATTTAGGCTTAAGCCCCTTTCTCTAGCTCCTTTTCTTTCTTCTTTGTCATAAGACCAGGTCTTTTCATCCACCGACTTAGGTCATGGGTGCTAAGTCCTTTCAAGTGTTGTTTGGAGCTTATTTTCTTTGTTAATGACTTCATGTCACTGGTCACGCTTCTACGTGAAGAGGCCATGCCCAATGCTAAGGTTGAAGCTCTCGACTTTTTTATTAATTGGAATTCTTAAAAATTTAGGGGATTCTAGGATTCGAGGATGGCTCCACTTCTTTTGTCATGCCCTTGGTCATGTTTCTATGTGAAAAAATCTTAAGGATTTGGTGCTTAGATGCTCCTGGAGCCTCTGTGACTCTTTATATCTTTGTGCCCTTGATTTTTTCCTATGTTCATAGGGCCATGCGTAAGCACTTAGCCCGTAGCTCCCTTCCTCATAGTGCATTCACTTATGTGCACCATACTAACTTGTCAGGGTCATGCCGCCGAGTTGACACATCCGTGGGGACCGCCTGGTCATGCTTTGATTGGCTATCGACTATTTTGATGTCTATCCTTTGTGTCCCAACGTTTGTTTCCCGGTGCATTACTTCAAAAATTTTGGCTTTGTCCTATGGGCTGAGTTGTACTGTGGGGTCCTCCCGCTGCATCAAGAGCTAATAGAAAAACTCTCCAGGATGAGTCATTTGCCATGTCATCTCGATACCTTTGGCCAAGTGCATCCATTATGTGCCCTGTTAACAACTCATCGAGCTCCATCCAACAAGATGACATCATGCTGACGTCACCAATGCTATGTGTCGATCTGTGATTGGTGACATGTGTTACCTAGAAAAGAGCCACTTGGGTGCCCAAGAACGCTGAGTCTACCTTCCACATGTCACACTCCCATTGGGTGTGCTAATGTCACCATTTTCTTGTTATGAAACTAGCTCACAAAAAGATAGAAAAGATAGATCAACGCCTTATAAATAAGCCTCTTCGAGGGGGAAACCTCCTTTACATTACACAAATGAACAATTCTTAGATGATACAAATGACAAAACCTCCTTTCTATATATAGGAGTCTAAGGGGTCATAATATAATCAGAGCCGACATAACAATGATATTCTAAGGGCACAATAATAACAATTGTGGGCTTCTATGGGGCATAATAATAGCAATAAGGGGGCTGTACTAATAACAATAAGGGGTTACACTAGTACTATAGGGACCTAACATGCCCCTCTCCTTCAAAAAGTGTTGTCCTCAATGCTTGAGTAGTTCGTGACACTTCTGTATAAAATTCTTGTCCTCCGATGTCGTATCTTCAGTGGGTAAGTTCTTCCACTTGATGAGATACTATAAAATTGATTGATTTTGTAGCTATCAGGTTCTTGTTTCTATGACTGCTCCAGGTTCCAATATGATTTTTCCTTCCTCGTCAAGTTCTGGCAATATTGTTTGAACTGGGATCTTTTGCAACTTTTGAATGAGTGGCCACACTTCTTCGTCCTTCTTCCATTCATCCCTTGCTTCGTTTATCCAATTTGGTTGGATAATAGAAATATCACAAAACAATGATTCCACATCCTCATCCTTTCTTGAGAGTGCATATGCAACAACATTTTTCTTCCCTTTTTTGTAGATGATTTCAAAGTCATAACCCAACATATTTGTGACCCTTTTTTTCTGTTCTTCTAAAGAGAATCTTTGTTCTAAAAAGTATTTAAGACTATCATGATCCATTTTTACCTTGAAGTGTCTTCCCATTAGGTAAGGTTTCCTTTTCTTAAGTGCATGTAGTATCGCCAACATTTCCTTCTCATAAATAGCTTACTTGAGATGTAGCCATAAAAATACCCAATTGCCTACATCAAACTTCTTTCACCGCGATGTTGATTTTCCTGTCGTTTCATTCAATTCTGCACCAAAGTGGCGTTATCATTTAAAATTTGGAGAACTTGTTGTTGATGCTCGATGTGATCTTTCACTTCTTGAATCTTTTTCTTCTTGATATGTCCTTGTATCTTGAGAGTTTGAGGACTGGTAATTTCTTCCAATGCATTACAAGATATGGTCGGATTCATCTCTTGATACTTGATGTGATCTTTCACTTCTTGAACATTTTTCTTCTTGATATGTTCTTCTATCTTGATAGTTTTAGGATTGGTAATTCCATCCAATGCATTACAAGATATGGTCGAATTCATTTCTTCTTTTTCGATGTGATCTTTCACTTCTTTAACCTTTTTCTTCTTGATATGTCCTTCTATCTTGAGAGTTTGAGGAGTGGTAATTCTTGCCAATGATTTACAAGATATGGTTTGATCCATTTATTCTTTCTCCGAGGTTGGTTCCTGGTGTATATCCTCTTCTTTTGATGTTTCTTGATCCTTTTCTTCCTCCTCTTCACAATCAATGTAAAATAATTTCTTCTCAGCACACTTATGACCTTTAATGTATTTGTTATCACAATTGTAACAAAGTCCTTTTGCTCTTTTTTCTTCCAATTGTTGTGGTGTCACCCTTGTAGGTTGTGGAGGGTTGGAGAAACAAAACTTCCACCTTTATAGTTGTGAGGGGTAGAATTCCTTGTTGCCATAATTTTGCTTCCACTTTTCTTGCCAACCTGAATGCCTTCTCCAATGAATCAGGTTCCCAAAGACGAACCTCATGTTGAATATTATCCTTTAGAGTCCTTGTGGAGACATTAATCCTCTGCTTCTTTGGAATATCATTTTCCCTAATATTCAATTTTTGAAAGTCCTCAATGTACTCTAGCATTGAACACTTTTGTTTGAGATTTATCAATTGGCTAAGGAAGGTGTTTCTCTTTGTATCCTCATAATGTGTTATCATTTCCTCCGTGAAAATTGAACATTTAACAAGTGGTTTACGAGAACAAAGCCCTTTATACCATAAAACATTGATCTGGTTCTAAATATGAAGATGCAATACGCACCTTTTGTAACAGTTGCACCTCATGTAGATCAAAATATTGCTCCATTTGTAGTATCCAATTTACTAGATCCTTACCATCAAACTTCCTCATATTGCCTTTTCTTGATTTTAGGAGCTTGATATTGAAACGACTATAACTCTGTAATTTCGGATCTTCCAGTTCTGAAATCATGACCTACAATATCCCTCTGCATCCTCTTTCCAATGCCACCAATCTGATCGAAATTTGATTCTCCAAGAAAGAGTTATGAACAATCTCCCAAGATGACCAAATTATATACCTTTTCAGAAGAGAGAACTTGTATGAAGTGCCACGTGTCACTGTTTCAAACTTCGGATTTGAAAAATATACACAGAAAACTACAGCCTGTCCTCTTTCTATAACTTCTTACAAAATTTCAATTTGATGCTCAGAGAGAAAGTTATGACAATTGTCCCAAGGTCACCTGTTTAAGATGTAATTCAGTAGTCTACAAAACCCTAACTTCCTCAAATCATATATCCGAAAATATAGTGAGACAAGATCTGAAATTCAGACCTGAGCTTCAAGAAGATTTCGGTTCAAATGGGTTTTAATTTTAGAGTCTGAAACTTCGTAGAAAAACATATTAGAGAAAAATTTCCACAATGATTTGTTTGAGATGAAATTATAGAGCTTGCAAAAACCCTAACTTCCTCAGATCATATCTTCGAAAATATAGTGTGGAAATCTCTGAAATTTGGACCTGAGATGCAGACTGATTTTTTCTCAAATGTGTTTTTTTAGCTTCTGACATGTCGTAGCTAAAATGTTATAGTGAAAATTCCACGATGACCTGTTTGGAGCAGCGAAACCCTAGAATCCAAAGCTCTGATACCAAATGTTATGAAACCAGCTCACCAAAAGATAGAAAAGATAGATCAATGCCTTAGCAATAAGCCTCTTCGAGGGCGAAACCTCCTTTACATTACACAAATGAAAAATTCTTAGATGAGACAAACGATAAGACCTCCTTTCTATATATAGGAGTCTAAGGGGTCATAATATAATCAGAGCCAACATAACAATAATAATCTAAGGGCACAATAATAACAATTGTGGGCTTCTATGGGGCATAATAATAGCAATAAGGGGGTTGTACTAATAAAAATAGGGGGTTACACTAGTACTATAGGGACCTAACATTGCTACCGTCCAGGCCAATCACCTGTTGCCACTTGTCCTTGTTAAGGAGGAGAGAGAAAGGTCCTCTAAAGCCTATTTTGCAACCATTTCCTTATTATTTTTCCTTTGCCTTACCGACCTTTTCCTTTATTTTTCCACAAAAATCTCTGCATTGGCTCTCCCCTGCGCTGCCCCCTCGTTATTCCTTCGGGTTATCATAGCCGGGTGGTCTCCACCCACTTTGTTACATTCCAAAATGTTTCACTTGTGCCACATTTGAAACCTTTGGGGTGCATCCTCTGAGCTTCCTCCACCGGGCCAACCTATACTGTGGGCTCCACTGCTCACTTACCATTGGACAACACATAGATTTTATGTCTTAGTGACTCCCACCTAGTCGCTTAGACTTGGGTACCAAAACAATTCTATTGGGGTGTATCCGTCGAGGTAAGACTATCGGGTGGGCTCTACCTGTGGTCCAACCTGCGGCTCTGACATCTATCTAGAGCTCTTTCTTAGAGGCTCTGTTTGTCTTACCACTGAGTTTGGAATTTAAGCCAACATTGGTTGCGTGTCAAAGGCTCCAGCTATGTAACAACCCTGGTTAAAAACTCATGTAAAAATATATAAGGGCACGGTAAATGGGACACTTATTCCAAGATGAATGTTGTGCAAGACAATCTAGTGTGGGTGTTCATTTGGTTGTTTCTGGCTAAGGAAATTGGAAAATGCAATGACTAAGGTTTTGGAAAGGGAAAATGGCACTTTTGGCACATTTATTTATGAAAATAATGGAAATTAGGAGAAAAGGAAGGTGAAAGGTCACATGTTGCATGTAAGGAGGAAATTGAAGGAAAATGATGGAAAATGAAGAAAATAGAGGCCTCATTGATAAAAAGGCTTTTAAGGATCAATTGGCAAGCTCTTAGTTAGTGTAAGCACTTGGCCCAGACTTGTTCAGTTTAGTTTTGTAGCTCTCTCATTATTATCTCTCTCTCTCATACTCTTGGAGACTTAGAGTTTTCTTGGAGCACTCTTGGTGGGTGTGGCATACTTGGATTCTCGGATGAAGAAGGCAAAGGAAGAGCAAGAAAGTGCACGAGGGAATTGACATCAACAACTACATCAGATTTTCACATAGGTACCAAGTTGCATGTATGTTTCCTTCACTAGTTTTGGCATGCATGGCATATGCATGTGGATTCTTGGTCACGATCTGTCATTGGCGTGGAGGATTGCTTGGATTGAAAATGGATTGCCTAGCCTTGCCATTTCCTAGTCAGTCATGTTGATTGTGGGTTTATTTTCATTTTCTTTTTTTGGTTCTCATGTTAACTTGGGTTGAGTTATTAGTCTTGGAAGCCCTGGATGGAAAAACGCTTTGAAGCCATGTAACAACTTGGGTTGAGTTACTAGTCCTAGAAGCCTTGGTTGGAAAAACGATCTGGAATCCCTTGGTGGGTTGAGTTACTAATCCTGGAATCCCTGGTTGGAAAAACGATATGGAATCCTTGTGTAAGTTGTGGGGTGAGTTACTAGTCATGGAAGCCTTGGTTGGACAAACACTTTGCAAGCCCTAGAAGGCTTGGAAGTAGACCAATCTGATGATGGTTTTGTTGATGTCCAACCGGGTGGTCGAATCAAAGTTTGATGGGTTGAGGTGGATGGCCTCTGGAAGCCTTGGATGAGTTTTAATTGATGTGTTTTATGATATCCCACATTCATGCTTGGAATATGGCACAAAGGTGAATGGTTGAAGAGAGATTTGGCTCAACCGTTCTATGGTCGGGTGGAATGTGGAAGTTCCATCTCGGGTTTGGATTTTTCATCATTAATGAAAGGTTATTTATCCTGGTATTTCTATGAGTATTATGATGGATTATATGTGGTGTATATGGCTGTGATTTCATTGATATTTATGTCCCTATTATGCTAGTTATGTATATGTTTTATGACAACAACTATGTATGGCTCTCATCATATTTTTACTTGTAAATGAATGAAAAATGTATCTATGACCTAAAGGATGGAGTGGCAGTTAAAGTGATAAGGAAACAATGCTTCATGGAAAATCTCAAATAAGTATGAGACACGTATGTTCATATATATTATTTACACCTGTAGGTTGCATATTTACTAAGTGCTTGACAAAATGTCTGTCATGGTTAGGATTGGTTAGGTCATGTTCTTAATAAAGTTTTGTGTTAGAGGCTTTCCTTGGTGTCATTTATTGTCATGGAAAGTCTCATCAAGTTCTAGGCATCAGTTTGGAGACTAGCCCTGAAAAGGTGGCTTAAATCCCACAGTCTCTGACACAGAACTAGCTGAAAAAGACTGTAGTCTCTCCCTTGCAGGAGTTGTGGGAGTGACTTTAGGGTTCTAGTCACATGAATGCCTTGTCATGGGAATTAATTTTGGTTTAGTTCATTGAAATGATAGGTTGACTCAGGGGTTGGGCATCTAGAGTGGTGGATTAGCTCGTGGCGGTCCTGAAGCACCTCAAGGAGGTTTGTAAGGTCTTGTTTTTTCGACTCCATTTTGTTAAGGTTACCTAGGAGGTTTTTTCTTATCATAGTGGCCTCTCATCACACATTTACCTCAACTGTCTAGTTTCTTGGGTAGATGTTGGAGGAGGGTGTTACAAGTTACCTTTAGCTTTGTTAAGAAGGCCTTAGGGTCACTAAACTTTGACTAGATCTATCTTTTGATCCAGGAGGATTTTTCAAGACTTCTATATATTGTTGGAAATCTCTTTCAAAGCTCTATCCATCTGGGTGTCTTACACCTGCATCTGATATGATCTAGTCCTCCAAAACTAACTCCAATTCTACTGTATTGATTCTGATCTTTTGCACTTCTTGTGTTCCTAGAACTTTCTCCCTCAGGCATTTCTTTGACACCTGTGTGTCCTGCTACCACCTGCCATTACTAGAAACTTTATTTCCACCACCTTGTTGCCATCAATGATAACATATCTCAAGAATATCCCCCTTTAACATTGATGGCAACACAAAAATCAAATAAAACACCATTGGCTTTTCTAAAAAATGAAAACTTAGAAAAACATGAGTCCTACTCCCCTTGAGATAAATTTATGTTGTCCTTCAACTACTATGGAATTGTTGTTGGTGTTGTTGTTTTGCTTTGTTTCTCTAGCTTTGCTTTGATTACCATATTTCACACCCTTTTTGTCACCCTTTTTGTTTGATCACTAGATCACTCCCCCTTTGATATAAATGTCAAAAGACACCATCATGCTTCCCCTATCACTATGATTCCCCTGTCTATAATCCTTCTTTGTAATGTTGATCCTTGTGGACCAATATATGTTGAAAATGTACCATCTACCTTGCTTCCTCTTGGAGGAGGAGCTAGTGAAGGGAGGAAAAAGGAATGACTCCCAATATTTGCCTAAAGTGCTCAAACTGTTCTCTAGGGAGTGGCTTTGTAAATATATCAACAACTTGTTCTTTTGTGGGAACATAATCGAGATTCACAATCTGAGTTGTGATGTACTCCCTCAAGAAATGATACTTGATGTAAATATGCTTGGTCTTAGAGTGAAAGATTAGATTCTTTGACATGCTAATTGCACTTGTGTTATCGCAAATAAGGGGTATCGGTTGATCATAAGACACTTGTACATATTGCAAAGTTTTTTCATCCAAATAAGTTGAGTACAACATGATGATGTTGCAATATATTCTACTTCAATTGTAGATAAGGAAATAGATGCTTACTTCTTGCTCAACCATGAGACTAGACAGTCTCCAAGAAAGAAAGGACCACCACTTGTGCTTTTTCTATCATCCACATCAGCTACCCAATCAACACTAGTATAAATAGTAAATAATTTTTTTTTACCTCTGGGGTACCACAATCCATAGTCCATTGTTTCTTTGAGATCTGAGGATCCTCTTGGCTGAAATAGATGGATTTGTCTGGGAGCTTCTCGAAATCTTCTAACTATTGTAACAACTTGTATGATGTCTGGCCTTGAAGCTATGAGATATAAAAGGCTGCCAATGATAGATCTATATAAGGTTTGATCCACTTCTAGAGATTCATCCATCTTACTAAGCCCACAGCCTGTCACCATTGGAGTGCTCACTAAAGAGAATTCTTCCATGCCAAATTTATTAAGCACTTCCTTGAGATACTTTCCTTGAGAGATAAAAATGCCGTTAGGGGTCTGCGCTATCAGCAATCCAAGGAAATATGATAGCTTTCCAAGTGTAGACATCTCAAATTTAGCCTTCATATCCACTACAAATTCACTGGTTAGCAAATCTAAATCACTAGCAAAGATGATATCATCAACATATACTACCACTACAATAAGTTGTTATCCTTTGTTTTGACATAGAGATTGTTGTCAATTGCTCCTCTTTTAAATCCACACTTGAGCAGGTAGTTGTATAGCTTTGAATACCAAGCCCTAGGGGCTTTCTTGAGGCCATACAATGCCTTCTTAAGTCTGCGAACATATTTTGGTTTTTATGCCAACTGAAAAAATTCTGGCTGATCTATATAATCTTCTTATTCTTCTTGTAGCTCTTCATTGAGAAAAGCAGATTTGACATCCATTTGGTAAATTTTGAATTCTTTAAAACAAGCAAATGCAAAAAAAAATTTAATTGCTTCTAATCTAGCAACAGGAGAAAATGTTTCATCATAGTCTAATGCCTCTATTTGAGCATAGCCTTTGCACACTAACCGAGTTTTGTTTCTTACCACTTCTCCTCGATCATTCACTTTATTTTTGAATACCCACTTTGTGCCAATGACATTCTTATTTGCAAGGCTTGGAACAAGCTCTTAGGTGTGATTTTTCTCTATTTGGTCCAATTCTTCATTCATTGCCTTCAGCCAATGTTGACCTTCGCTGGCTTGAGCAACATCTTTTGGTTCCTCCATGGAAAAAAGTGCAACATGTGCCTGTGTAGGGGGATTGAGAAACTTCCTTCTTGTTTACAATCCTGAATTTAATTCACCAACCATTTGTTCAACTGGGTGATTTTTTGTATATACCTTGGGGGATCTCTGGCTTGAGGACTAGAGGGATATTCCTTGCTTTCTCTGTAGTTGCCTCATCATTTTCATCACTAATGATTGTTGATTCATCAACGTTGGATTTTGTTGATTGCTTTTCTTCTTGAATGATGTGCTCATCCACTTTTACATATATGAAATCGATGATCCTTTTGGTGACTTTGTTGTAGCACCTGTAACCTTTGTTATTATGTGAATAACCCATAAAAATGCCTTCATCTTCTTGGGCATCAAATTTTCCAAAATTTTCATCATTTTTCTTAATGTAACATTTGCTGCCAAAAATTATGAAGTGTTTAACTGTTGGAGGTCTGCCACAACTCATATGGAGTTTTGTCACTATTGGGTGGAAAATTAGCTTTGTTGAGAATGAAAATTTTTGTGTAAATAGCCTCCCCCCAAAACCTTTATTGAATGTTCCTATCGATCATCATTGCTCTAGCTAATTGCTACACTAGCTTGTTTGATCTATATTCAACACCATTTTGTTGGGAGTCTCTGCTATGGTAAATTGTCTAAATGTCATTTGTCTTATAGAATTCATCAAAATCCTTTGAAGTGAACTCACCTCCATTGTCTGACTTGATTCTTTTGATTTTGCAATTGGTTTCATTCTCAACCATATATTTGAATTCCTTAAACTTCTCAAAAGCCTCAGATTTCTCTCTAAGAAAGGAAACCCACATCATCCTGCTGAAATCATCAATTATTAGCATAAAATAAAATTTACCTATGGTTGACTACATTCTGAATGGTCCACACAAATCCATGTGCACTAGCTGCAATGGATTCGCTGATGAGTTCTCTTTTGCCTTGAAAGAAACTCGAGCTTGCTTTCCTAATTGGTAATATTAATGTTCTCTGGCTATGAAAGCCTATGAAATTCCTTCACAACATTTTTCTTGCTAAGCTTGATAATCTAGTCAAAGTTCATATGTCCAAGCCTTTTGTGCCATAACCAACTCTCATCAATCTTGGTCAAACAACACTTTTCTGTCTTCTCCTTCAGCACATAGAAATTGTTGTATGTTCTTACAGCCTCATCAACTATTTCACATGTCCCTGTGGACTTGATTTTACAATTTTTAGCTTTGAAAACCACATCATAGCCTTGATAAGACATCTGAGACACAGTCAACAAATTATATTTCAGCGCATCAGCATACAAAACATTCTTAGATTTACCTTTTCCATTTTAGAGACTGACCATTCCTTTTGTAATTAGTTTTCCTAGAGCATTGTTACTAAAGGTGACATTACCTTTTTAAACATGCTTCCAAGTGAGAAAATTTCTTCTATCTCCTATCATGTGCCTGGAACAACCACTGTCCACATACCAATGGCTCCCACCATTGTGAGCATACAAGGCAATGTCACATTGCTCTGATTTCTCTTTCTCTTTCCAAACTTTGGGCTTCTATTCAATTTTCTCAATAAATGGTTCTTTATTATTCTCTTCAAGCCTACAATTAATTGCTATATGCCAAAAATTGTGGCATTTAAAACATTGCACTTGATAATTTAGGGGAGCAAGGAATTATTATACCTGGGTCTACTTTTTCTCTCCTAAATTCTTCTCTTGGAGCTGAGATGTCTATAAGAGAGATTAACCCTACAGTTTGTTATTCTGTGGCCATAATTGGTGCATGTGAAACCATATCATGGGAAGATATCGTTGTACCTAGATGGCTACCTTTTGCACTGAGCATAATTTTGGGCAGTTTGATTTGCATTGACAATGTAATCCCTTTGTTGTTCTTGATTTCTTTTGTTGAGTAAATGTCTCTTGTTGCTGCATTGACCCTTATTTTGATGGGGGAACAAAGGTGATTTCCTTTTTACTTTTCAATTCATCTGCTACGTTGGATTCAACATAAAAACCAAAACTAGTTTGGTCTTTGGAGATATGTTGAGCCTCCAAATTTTCATTTAAATTTTTGGTCCCTTTGTTGAATTTTTTATTGAAGGTGAGATACGTTTTATCCTTTTCAAGCTCCTTCCTTAAAAACACAATTTCACCTTCCAGCTTCTCACATATTTGAGCCTTTCCAATCAACTACTGGTTCAAGGCTTATTGGATTTTCTTACCTTCTTCTAACTACAGAAGTAATGGCTCAACAACCTCAAACTTTTCTTTATCAAAGATTCTTTTGAGTTTTGTTTTTCTTTCTCAGCCTCTCTATCTCCTCAAGTGCACTTACCAGTTCTCTTTCAAGATCAACTTATCCTCCATCATCATCAGAAATAGCCTCGACTTGCAAGTTTTCTATGGCCATCAACATGAATTCCTTAGGGTTCTCATCATATCTATCCTCATCTAAGGATTGGTTGGGCTCACTTTTAGAGGATCTCTCTTCTTTAACATAGAAACCTTTCTTCTTGGCCTTCTTTCTATCCTTTTTAACCTTCTTAAAATTTTCTATAGGATCATAGTCATTTTTCTTCTTTTCAGGACACTTTGATGCATAATGACCAACTTGGCCACAATTAAAATATTTAAAGGGAAACTTACATTTATATTTTCCTAATCCTCACTTGATCTTCCTCACAAATTTAACTTCTTCTTCATCTAATCCACAACATGTATCAATATTCTCATCCTTGCACTTATTTTTTGCTTTGAAGGTTGATTCTTTAGCTGCAAACTTTCCTTTAGAACTCCTAATCTCATAAGAAATGAATATTGGAAGGAGTTGATCTAATGTGAGAGTGATCATATTTTCCATTTCTTCAATGGTTGACACCTTGGGATTAAACCTCTCAGGAAGAGATCTCAACACTTTTTGAACTACCACATCTTCATCTAGCTTCTCATCAAGCCCTCTTATGGTGTTCATAACTTCATCAAATCTTTGAAAAATACTTTGCAATACATTCATCATCATGCATGCTCAATGATTCAAAGTGTATCCTAAAACCTTGGAGTCTAGCTTTCTTTACCTTGATGTCTCCTTCATAGTAGCTTCTCATCTTGTCCCAGATTACTTTGGAAGATTAACAATTCATCACCTTGACAAGTTATAATTTAGGCGGGCCAAAAAGGAGGGCATGCATTTCTTTATCATTGCATGTGAACTCCAAATTTTGATCTTTGGCAACTAATGTTGGAGGTCTTTGATATTGTTCTTCCACAAATGATCCCACACATCATCTCCAAGTGATTGAATGTAGGCCTTCATCCTCACTTTACAAAACACATAGTTTGTTCCATTGAACATAGGTGCCTCATTGATAAAATCCCCTTCCTGGTTTGTCATGGTCCTTGATCTTTCTTCTAGATGTTAGATTAATTAGAAGTAACCTACTTTGATACCTATTGTTGGAAACCAAGAATGAGGTGAATCAATATTATAGCAATTTTACCAATTCCAAATTTCTTTTTACTTCATGTGAGAACAATAAGAAAGTAAAGGAAACTTTAAATAATAAATATATAAACAACTACTCCATCAATTAATGGAACCTTCAAGGAAAAGATAACTTCAGAAACTGCTTCTCAATTTTATTCACAGGGCAAGATACAACTTGTAGTTACAATTTCTCTGGCTACAACCAGCGGAAAGATACATCTCCCTGATTTATTAGCTACAAATGAATGGACCTACAACCCCAACTATTCTCCAACACCCACTCGAAGGAGCACCAACCCTTGATCAGTAAGCTACAACTTGCTTTGACACTCACTGTTCCATGTTTCTTCCATTTTCACACTAGGATAAATGACTACCTTATTTTCTTTAAAAAACACTTAACCTTTGCCACCACTTCAGAAAAACACGTACAACAATCTATAACTACTGTGAACACCATACTAACACCTTGTTGCACCAAAAGTTTGGTCTAACAAATTGTGTCGATTCTGCTTGATTAGGCCTGCTTTTATAGTTTTTCTTTTGCTAATTTTGGCTTCTTGAATTTCTACATGCATCAATATTTTTTTCTTTTTTCCCATTCATTTTTGTCCTCTACACTTGTTCACCGAGTTTACAGACCTTAACCAACTTTTTCTGCCAGTTGAACTAAGTTTATTTGCAGTTTTTAGCTAGTTTGGAATTTTACATGTTTTAGCAATGCTTTTTATATTTTTAATTGTAGTTAAGTTTGACTTAATTGCCAAATCTACTACCAAACTGTCACTTCCACCAAATTTGGGCTTAGGCCCCTTTCACTAGCTCCTTTTCTTGCTTCTTCGCTATAAGACTGGGTCTCCGCAACCACCGAATTAGGCCCTGGGCGCTAAGTCCTTTCAACTCCTATTGGGAGCCTCTTTCCTTTGTTAACGGCTTTGCATCATTGATCATGCTTCTATGTGAAGCGACCATGCCTAGGGCTAAGGTCCAAGCTCCCAAATTTTTTATTAATTGGAATTCTTAAAAAGTTATAGGATTTCGGGATCTGTGGATGGCCCCACATTCTTTTGTTGCACCCTTGGTCATGTTTCTACATGAACAATCCAAAGGAGTTGGTGCTTAACCGCTCCCAGAGCCTCCTCGAATCTTTATATCCCCATGCCCTTGATTTCTTCTTGTGGTCATAGGGCCATGTACAAGTGCTTAGTCCGTAGCTCCCTTCCTCCCAACGCATTCACTTATGTGCACCATAATATATTTCTAGGGTCATGCTGCGAGGTCGCTGTATCCCGTGGGTACTGTCCAAACATGCTTTGATTGGCTGCCAGTTGTTTTGTTGTCTATCCTTCGTGTCTTGAAACTCGTTGCCCAACGCGTTCCTTCAAACTTTCAGGCTCTGTCCTATGGGATGAGTTGTACCATGGGGTCCTCCCATTGCAGCAAAAGCCAAGAGAAAAAATTCTTGGGCTGGGTTAGCCATAACATCATCTAGACACCTATAGCCTTATGCATCCCTTTTGCACCATGTTAACAACCTAGCTCCATATAGCTAGATGAAATCATGTTGGTGTCACCAATGCTACGTGTTGACCTGTGATTGGTGACAAATTTAACCTAGAAAAGAGCCACTTGGGTGCCCAAAAATGTTGAATCTACCTCCCACATGTCACACTTGCATTGGACATGCAAACATCACCATTTGTTGTCATTTGGGCCAATCATCCACTGCCACTTGTCCCTTTTAGGGAGGAGAGAGAAATGTCCTATGAGTCCTATTTTGCAGTCATTTCCTTTGTTATTTTTCCATTTTCCTTACCGCAATTTTTCTTTATTTTTTAGCAAAAACTTCCGGGCCGACTCTCCTCTACGCTACCCCCTTGCTATGCCTTCAGGCAATCACAACTGAGTGGGATCCATCCACACTGTTACATACCAACGCTTTTCACTTTCGCCACATTTGAAACCTATGGGGTGCATCCTACGGGATGCCTTGGCCAGGCCAACTTGTATTGTGGGCTCCACTGCTCGCTCATAATTGGAAAATGCTTAGCTGTTGTGTACCAGAGACTCTCGCCTGGTCTCTTAGACTTGGGCACCACAACAATTTCATCGGGGTGTATCTTTCAGGGTAAGCCTGTCAGGTGGGCACCAGCTATGGTCCAACTTGTTGCTGCCACGTCTACCTAGAGCTCTCACTTAGAGGGTCTTCCTATCTTGCCACTAAGTTTGGAATCTAAGCCAACTTTGGCTATGCCCCAAAGGCTCCAGCTACCTTTAACTCTACTATGAAGGCCTTGGGGTCACCAAAATTTGACTAGCTCTATCTTTTGATCCAGGAGGCCTTTTCAAGAGTTCCATATATCACTGGAAATCTCTTTCAGAGCTGTATTCATATAGGTGGCTTGCACCTTCATATGAGATAATCTAGTGCTCCAAAAGTGGCTCCAAATATATTACACTGATTCTAATCTTTTTCCTTTTTTTGTGTGTCTAGAACCTGCTCCCTGATGCATTTCTTTGACACTCGTGCCTCCTGATACCACCTGTCATCACTGAACATTTTGTTTCCATCACCCTGTTGCCATAAATGACAACATATCTCAAGATGCTTAAGTTATTTCATTGTTTTTAGAATTAAACGTGTGACAAAAAATACCTTCTCCTAATATTTCATTATCACAAAATTTTGGTGGTATGAAACAACAAAACTTTGTGCTTACGATAAATTAAATAAGAACCTCATTTTAGATTATAAATATTTTCCTTGAAAATCCAAACATTAGTATGTAAAGTTTGTCTATTTCTAAATTTAAAACATCTTATATTTCGGTATCATTATCTTACTCCTACCATCCTACACCTTATAACTCTATGCTACAATATTATACCACTTTATACCTTAGCATTTTTTCAACCATAAGAAACAACTTTTCATAATTAAGGATATGACAAAAGTTCCCAAAATATAGATCCTCATAATAAAAAGGTTATGCTCAAAGCTGCAAGATAATCATGCTCAAGAATGTGATGCAAAAGGACAAAGATCAATCTAATGATAATGAAAAGTAATGGAGGCATGATATCAATCATCAAACTCAATGTTGTTGTAAGCCTATTACAAAATTGAGGATACATGAGACATAATTAAGGAGGAAGGTTTTTAATTTGTTTCAACTGTTATAAAAATTCATGAAATTGAACCTTTAGAAATCGAGCCTCTAAAAAGAGTGATAGTTAATGGTAATAGATGGTTTAAAACCATACTCTGTTTTACAAGCTACAAAAGGAAAAGTATTTGCAAATATAAGTTTGAGGGTAGCTTTTCAAAATTTAAGTCCATATAAGTTTGACTAATAAATGTTTGGCATTTGAATTAAATCATATCCTGCATACAACTGAATTAGAATTTCATTGACACTTGGACGCATAGCTTAGACAGTAGACAAGTTTACAAATGGGGTCACAGGGTATTCAGGAAAGCACGAACTTGGGGCGTAAAGGACAAAAAAAGTGGTATAAAGAAGTCGATAAACCACTCGCTCATAGCATAAAAATAAGAGGTATGTATAACTTAGCAAATTGAAGTAATATCATAACATAGAAACATATGCAAAGGAGAATTTGTTTTCAACAAGAGAAGCATATACATGACAATTATTTTGAAAATTGATTATGCCTTATACACTACATGAATTTGAAAATAGTTTTTTCCTTATATAATACATCATTTTGAAAATTTTCAAAACCTAAAACACACAACTTTTCCTGAGTATAGATATGCTAGTGAAAATGCACTAGGGAAAACGATTTTCCCTACTCAAACTCAATCTCCATTTCACTATATTTTGTTCTATACTCTCAGGAGTCTTTGAAAAAACCCTAGAAATTTCAGCAAGGAGTGAAGGTTTTTATATTTAGAATCAAGAAAAAAATATAGGTTCTTTTATTCATTCAAAATATTCACTCAACGTAGAAATTTTCATGTTACTATTGTGCAAAAATTATGATCAAAATCATTTTATGTCTACCCAAAGAAAACAAGGAAAAATGAGTTTGTTTTGAAAACCAAGTTTTTCAAGTTATAGAGGGAATCAAGGATCAACTTTTTAATCTTATATTTCTTAATCAAATTTCATGACTCGAAAATCTAATTTTCGTTGAACGATTTGGGTCTTTTACAATTGAAACATATATTCTTATTCATATTGTATGCCCATGGTTTATAATGAAAATCAAAGGAATTATGTTATTATTTCTCATAGAACTATGATATTATTTCTATGATTTAATGGTAGTAGTATTATTAGCATATTTTGGTATATAGTGGCATACAAATAATTTTGTATACAATTCATACACAGTTTTAGGAGTTTGGGCACATAATGTTAACACAAGAATTTCTACAAGAATTAAATATGACAGGGAAAATTGAACCATATGGCTTTGAAATAACCAAGTATAATGTTGATACCATTAAAATCATGTAGGAAAAGAAGTAAATATACTTCCTTCGCCAATTAAAAGGCTACAACAAGAATGTATCAAGGGGATTTTCACTCTCCTTTGATGGAAATTCTTCCAAGGTAGGAAACCTCATTGTTCATGTATCAGAGTATGTACTCAGCCAAATAATAACGTTTCCTCAAGAGGGGGAACAATGGTTTAGGACAAAACATTTGGAGAGAAACCCATGGACTTATTTCATCAAGAGGTCAAGAACCAATTTGGATTGGAAAAGAGGGATGTCCAACACTTGGCTTAGACAACCTTGGGATGAGATTTCTTTGATAGTCCAAAGGTATATCACTTGTGAGGGAATATTTAGCCTGATTTGTCTCTATCACATCAGAATACTACAACATTTGAGAGGATAAAAAGAACTTTAACTTTCCATATTATTTTCTCAGAAGTCTCACTAAGATGGAAAATTTGATACAAAAACCTTTAGGCAATGAGACCAAAATCCTGCATCGTCAGGAATTAATTAAAATGATAGTGGAATGGGAGTTGTCCTATTATGCAACCAGATCACAAAACAGAAGAAAATATAGATCAAACACTTGTAATTTAGCCTCTTAGAGGGGAAAACCTACTTTACATCACATAAATGAACAATTATTGGATGATACAAATGAAAATACCTCCTTGGTATATATAGAAGTCTAAGGGGTCACAATATAATCAAAGCCTACATAACAATACTAATGTAAGGGAACAACAATAACAATAGTGGGCTTCTATGGGGCACAACAATAATAATATGGGGGATACATGGGCACAACAATAACAATAGGAAGCTACACTAACAATAACAATAAGCAATTTCACTATTATTATAGGGACCTAACATGTCCAAGACCCAAGAAAATTGGGAATCCTTTCTCAAGGAAAACCAATTTGTTACATTAAATGAGAATGAGACAATGGAAGAAGAATAGGGGTAGAAAGATGAAGAATAGGGGAAACAAGATGAAGAGAAAGTACAACAAATAGAGAAAACAACAACTTGGAGAATTACAAGGTCAACAAGAAAATGCGTTGGAAAAGAAGAAAAGACACCAACATTTACTCATGTAGGTAAGAGACAAAGAACCAAAAATACTCATATTGTTGAGATTGATGATGATGAATATGTTGATGAGGATAAACAAGTCTTGTATGACTACATAGAGTCCTTAGAAACAAAGGACAAAGAAGAACAACAATCTATAGGAAAAGAGAGTAAAAATCCCCAAGGAATATATTTTTGTGGGTGAAGAGGATAAGTATATTTCTACAGAAGAAGAGATTAAGGAGATCATAAGGAACCTTCCTCCTAAATAAATTGAAAATGCCCCTATGCCATATCAAGAATAAAATTTTCTCCCTCAAGAAAGAGCTTGGAAAAGAAGAAAAAGAAGATGAAGAAACTTTTAGAAATGCATGTGTTAGAAAGGTATCTCAAATCACAAATTGTGTTACTCAATGGGCACAATTTGACATTAATAGAAAAAAAATCAAAATTTCAGAGAAGAAAACAAGAAATTACAAGAAGAAAATGATATAATATGCATGCAACATTATACCTGGTATGAGAGGAAGAAATATCTCAAAGTTGAGAACAAGAACTTAAAGGTAAAGATGCTTATGAATAAATTGAAACTAGAAGGGTGAGCATCACATCGTCCAACTAGGGACAATGTGTAAATTTTGTTATAAGAAGAAAGGTATATCTCACAAGGACAATCACAATTTGGAGAAAGAATGTTGAGCTTGAGGATATGCTCCATTTTCATTGCAAGGGAGATGTTAGTCCTCTTCCATGAGATAATTTTTGCTATGGTTTTTTACCTTATTCAGCCTTAGGAAAACCTTTTTAAGTTGTTTTGGACTACATTTGGCCATTTTTTGCCTAATAAATGTGTTCCCTAAGGTATTTTGTTGCACATTTTTAATTTTAAAAAAATTATGAAATAAATGCATTATAACACAAATTTACAAGAGCCACTATATCTCATGAATGATCATGCATTTTGATATTTGCAGGAAAATTGGGAAAATTATGAGATATGGGTTTTGTAGATCGATATCCTAAGATTGACAGATACCCATCCACTCATCAAAAATCAATCCAGGGATGCCTCGTCAATGTGGTCAAATCAACAAGGAACACCTGATAGTTTCATAATTTCACTTGGATCTGATTTTTCCCAATTTGATCTATGATCTAAGAACTAAGAAAAGTTGAGTTGATCAAATCACATATCCAAGATAGGCCACAATCACCAACAAAGATGATTTTTTGGTATTTTATTATATTTTTTCTTCTAAAAGTAAGAAAATAGTGTAGTCCTTGCAAAATAAGTTTGTAATTATAATACTTGGAAGAAATATTTTGTAGCTCATACTTCAATATTTTGAAGCTTTCTCCACACTTATTTCACTTAATATATGTTGCTTTGCCTTCCAACCACTAGTAGACATTTTCTTGTTGAGGCATGGAGGGTCCCCACAAACCAAAATTCTTGCACTATGTTTTATGTGTTGTTCATTCATTTTGTACATGATGGTATAACCTGTTCAAATTAGAGGAAATTTCAGCCTAAAGTTTCCCATGAAATTTTTATGTAATTTCCATGTCATAATATCTAAGCCAATCAAAATCCTTAAAATTTAAAAAGAGCTACATGTAAATATTTTGGAGGGAAATGAAGAAAACTACTTTTTTCTTAATTGTATTTTTGGCTTATCTCCTTATAGATTTACTCAAATTTCAAGTGTAGGCACTCGTTTACTAGCTTGATAACTAGGGGCACTAAACACTAAATGACAGCTTTGAACCGAAATATTTAGAAATACTCAAAATCATTTAACACTACAAATTTCCACAAAATCAAGTCTTATGGGGCTCATATAATGGAAAGTGTTTCTATCAGTTGTTGTCAACCATCCTATCAGTTGATGGGCCTAAGCACTAGGAGATAAAGACATTAGGATAACTGCAACATTGTATTATAATAAACTTCCTGATATGGTGATATTATGAGGGTTCTTAAACGCTCTGATGCTATAACCCAATGCTTCCATGACCAAGTGCTAAAACTAAGGCCTTATTAGATATTGAGAAATTAGATACCTCCAACACTACCACGTTTTTTTAAATGTCCATGTGATATGTTAATGGCCTTAGCTCCACGTGCTACAATTTAATCTCCTTGTGATTAAGGGTTGTGATCGAGGGATTCCAGATATCCAGATACTGGAATATTTGTAAACATGTGCTTTAATAAAATTCTCGATAGGCTGATATGTCAAGGGACTTAAGCCCTTAGGTTCTACATCTAAGCATACTCATGAATAGATATTGTAACCAAGAGAAACAATATATCAGGATATATAAAGAATTTAGAACATACCTTATACAAAAATTTTGATATACCAAGGATCTAAAAGATGAACTGTTAAAAATGGAAAAACTTTTGTCATGTTAATTCACAGACACTACATGGAAGCATGATTTTTTAAATATTTCACTTTATAAAGAATTTGAGGTATTTTCGAATATTGTTTAGATATTTACTTTAGACCTCCTTTCACGCCACAAAAATTCCTACAACTTCCTTGATCCTCTATTCCTCACTTTAGATCTTTTCTCCTTGACCTCGCTCCTCTACACTACTCTACTCCTTGAGCCTTGATATTTCATGCTAGTTTTCACCTCAGATCACATTACTTTTCATCATTATTATGCACTAATGCACTCAGAAATTGTGTTAATTATACATGTTTTATTCAAACCTTTGTTAGGTTGACTTGATATGCACTCCCCATGAATTTCCCTAGGCTGACTTGAGATCTTATATTTTTCTGACATGTAAAGGGGTCTCCCCCTAAAATCTGACATCAATGACAACATTAAAATAAATCCTACTTGTGACACATACACTCTTTGGGTTTAAAAGGTACCAAAAATCTCATTCTTGCACATGGACTTGAGGTATGAGATGCAACATTTGTGTATGTGTGTGTATCCGCAAGGGTAACCTCAATCAATTGAACCATTTTCCTAAGGAATGTTGTTAAAAAGAAATCCATAGGTAATAGTTTCATATATGTTTGAGTCCCCTAGGTCATGTTAGCACTCTGTAAATCCCTTAAGTCTGAGAAAATGGATCCCAAAGGTAACCACAAACAACTTGTAGGTTAAGGTCCAGTCCCCCTAACCTTGGAGAGGCCTCTCTCACTAGATCAAGTATCAATCAAAGACTAATAGGATATGGATCTTTGACTGGTTATTAAGTTCCGAAAGTAGATGATTGAAAGTTGAATGAAAATTGTTGGGAGTGAGGGCGACTAAAGTATAAGATTATAGAACATCAGGGCATGCATAAGCCATCTAGATAACAGAGGCAAGGTAGGTGCATATTTCAAGTCGATTGTCGGTTGTAGTATAGTGAAGAATGAAAGAAATACAAAAATATTCAGTAAAATGTAACAAATCATATGATTATGAATTTTGTTAAATAACTAATGGTCAAATATTTAGAAGAACCATGACAAAGCAATAAATAATTCTATTATGTATAAGATCCACAATTATCTTGAGAATATAGGAATGAATTCAAGATAATAGCTTCAGAAATGAATATTAGATTAACACAAAGGAAACGAAAACTTGAAGACACACACCAAAAGAATCTTTGAAACTAATAACAAAGTCTGCTCTGAGCTTTTTATTAAAATGTTTACATACGGCGCCTCCTCCTACTCTCAATGATTCCCCCTTCATTACATCCTATACTTAGCCATTAAGTACCCTTTTAGGCCAAGGTCCAGATACATTGCATTTATCTACTAAGTGGATCAAAGGTGTGTTTTATCAATAGAAACAACAAGATCCGGGTCAACACAGGAACAACATCTTTATCCTCATCTGCATGGTTTGAACAACATCAATATCTCAGAATCTATTTTATACAACATATTCCCCTCAAAATATCAGACTTCCTATCATTGTGCCAAAAATCTTGCTAATCCCCAGGTTCATTCCCCTTTCTGACTTATTAACCTCCTTCAAGCTTGTCTGGTCGCTTTCGGAATAGTCAAACCATAAAAACATGGTGGAGTATAAAATCATGACTATGGAAAGGATTTTAACCATGACTATAAAATCATAACTATTGGGTGTATTTCAAGCCATAAAACCAGTGAGCCGTAACCATAGGCTTATGTTGCAAGCGCTTATCCCACAAGATTCTCTTATACTTCCTTTTAAGATTTCTAGGATTTGGTGAAAAGGGGGCTGATTCTTTGGAATATTTCATTATAAACGGTCCCCACGTGTAACACATGAGACCACAACATATGTGCCTGTGCCCCTTTGAAATATCAAAACTAGAAGATCAGTGATTTCATAATATTTCACTTGGTTTCACCCCTCAAGAATTGTGAACTCTGATGAGTGACATGGCCTGATCCATGTGGAAACGGAATGAGGGAGGGCTCGCGTGAGTTTTTATCATATAAAACCTCTATTAACCTTTCTTCACTTTATAAAACATATATTCATGTCGCCGCCCCTCTCACGCGCCAATAACCCACGGTCCTTTGAGTTGTTCATGACCATAGTGCTAGCCCCCTCATCGAAGCTCCTCAATTGGATTTTTTTGATTGGAGTTTTTAATTTCAAGCATCGACATTTCTCATCCTCTGATCCCTGATTGCGATCTGACATCATCCTTTGCCATATGTCACATGGTAAGTGGTGACACGTGTCACCCTTTTTTGGCTTCTTATGACCCCTAAAAATGCCAAATCTTCCTGCCATGTGTCCACCATACAACCATGTCATTTCTGATGTCAGTTGCCACATGGCATATCGAAACCAATTGCTGCTTGCCACGTGTCCCATTGGAGGAGAGAGAAAAGGCTTCGCCCTGCTATGTTTTTCCAATAAAATCCTTTGTTAAGTTATATTCATCCCTCCCCGGTACTTTAGCACTGAAATACTTTCCCAGCGATTTAATCGCATATCACAACTTTTAAAGGTTGTCATCCCTACAACCTACGAATGTCGATTGTCAATTGCGATATGACCTAGGCCCCGCTGATATGTCTGATCGGAAATCGCAAATCAAAGATAATGTTTTGTTGTTGCACTGTGTATTGGAACCTCCGATCGCTGAGATGTGATATCAGTGATTGTTGATTGCTCCGACCTCCACTGCTTGCCTCTTCAAATCTCCGATATGCGGATCTAGGATCAACACTTAGTCATTTTCCTTGTTTCTAAGATTTTGAAGAAGGATTTTTCTTTTGCCATAAATTTTGATCCCTGAATCAATTTGAAGATATTTTTGGCTCATTGGAAATCTGATTTAGAGCTCATCGCCATGAAAAAACTTGCAAGATCATTTTGCAGACACTCACCAAGAAAAAATCCTTCCCAACCATAGATTGATTTGATAAATGACCATTTTTACAAGAAAACCTTTTAGACTATGACAACCAGTGATTCATAGGCTAAACTGACCAAAATGAATAGTAAGAGGCCAACATCATCGATTCCTTTTATGGGACCCTAATAGGTCATACATAATTATTGTGGCCAGAGGTTGAGTTTCCCTCCATCCAAATATTCTAGGGAAGAGGAGGGATTGTTGCGGGCGATAACACCCTATGGTCTTGGGTTGAAAAACCCAACAGAGTAGAGGGCAAAAAACAACAAGAAATGCTCAGACAAACAATCCAAATGCTTATTCTACTAAATTAGGAAGAAGTGTCCTTACCCGAAGGTACTACATTTGGGTAGATCCCGCAGGGTGAAAACCCTTTGCTTCTCCTGATGCCTTTGAAGCCTGTAAATTATTCAAACAAAGCATATACAATAGTAGAAATGTAAAGCATATTCATGATATTTATGGTAGATCATATAAACGAATGAACGATTACGCATCAATATAAGATTTATGAAGAAATCACAATATAGATCAATGCATAAACACGTTTTAATATCAGGAACATAACATCATTTCTTTATTGATGTAAGCTATAAGAAAGATGGAAAAATACAACCTGAGTCTTCCTCCAGCTCCAAGCGGAATCGTCCTCCGGATCCATCCTTTCCCGACCTCAACAACCTTCCTCCATCATCATACACAAGGATATCTCAAGAAGGATGAAAGATATCTCAAAAGAGGAAACAAGGGTTTCCTAAATCTTTGGGGAGTGCAAGAGGCACAGGAATTTCATCAGACTCGATCAAGGATAAATAAACTATAATATCAATATCTCCTCTTCTTCCCTTAAGGCCTTCCCATGGAGGTTTATTTATACTTCTCCAAATTATTTTTTTCGGTTGGGAAACAGTTGGGCCACGGGCTATAAGAGGTGAGTGACAGGTAAAACTCGTGAACTCCGCCCAAAATTAAGGAAATTTATTATTTTTAAGTGTTTTAACACATGTATGCGGGTTGGGTATATGCTGACATGCGTGTACACACTTTTATCACAGGGTAAAGTAGTGTATCGGAAATAAAGCACTGTTTTTTAGATTTTGGACCAAGTCTGGAAGGAAGGGTTTCCCTAGGCCATAACTAGAGCATCAGATCTACTAAGAGTGGTAAGTGGTGCTATAACAGATGTCCCCTAATATATGAGGTTAGAAGGGGTACATGATGGCCAAAATGTATTAATTGTATAGAAGGAATCACGCCTAGACCGAGGAGGAGTTCACCAGAATTCAGCCTACCAAGCCAATAAAAGAGATCAGAAAGAAACTGTTTTCTGAGGTAGACATACCCACTCTCAGAGATAGTAAAGCATATCTGCATGTCAAGCACAAAAGTGAATCCAATATGTATACAAGTATAAAGGAATTGAAAATACATAATGGATCATCTAATCATAACCAAGAAAGTACATGTTTAAATATCACATATAAAGAACTGATCAATGATGTTGAAGTATGAAGCTGATCACTGAAGTCATAAAACTGATCCAAATGGTACCAAGTCAAAATGGTGGAATAAATGGTACTACACTGCAACTTGGGTGCTAACATATAGGATGTCGCTGTAAGGAACTGCAACATATAAGGTGGATGGTTTCAACTAGAAAAAACAGGAGCAATTGACAAGGGAATGAAGACATGCTGATGCAAACCCGAGGTCTTCACCGACCGCCGTGGTACATTTCTACACAATGGGAATAAATGATTTGAAGTCAACCATGTGACAAATCATTTGATTACTGGTCATTGATGTATATTGTTAGTAAATGTGAGACTACTCACCAATAATGATGATGAGAGCCAAGGTACTCAGTACAATCTAACAAGTGCGAATAAATGAGCTGTAGTCAAACACTTGGAATAATCTATCAATCGGGAGACAATGATGTTTTCCTACTGTCGATAGCGAAGGAATCTACCACTAATGACTGCAAACCCTAAGGTACTGCCAAATGGACTCTAGACCTTTTTCCCAGAGAAATGAGATGAAGTCAATGGGAAGAGATCCACTAGAAGGAAGTCATTAAGGAATCCTTCATCAATCTAGCGCAAGTGTAACCTGTAGGCCAATAATGTGGAAGGAATCAGGCGAATAAAGATGTAGTAACCCAACCGAAGCACATTTCTAGAGTACACAAGATGTAGCTAGTGCATGATAGAAACCCTCTGAACCAACCAATAATGAAATCTGACATAGAGGTGAGGAATCCACCAATAGGGTCAAATGGAAACCAAGGCACTGCACGAATCCCAATGTGTGATAATGAAAGTTGATGTCAAACACAAGGGAAACCACTTAGTCAAAGACCCATGATACTAATCGATGTTGAGCACAAGGTGACCTATCAATAATGAAAATAGGGCCAGGGTGTGGCTCTAGATCTACCCTTAGAGCAATTTGTTGTAGTTGATGAGAGCAAGACTCACGAGCAAGAAGTCAATGGAGACCTTCTCAAACCGGCATGAGGAAAGGACCAACATAGCTGATGTGATAACGAACATGACGCTGACAACTAGGGATGGCCGACTAAAAAATAGGTCAAGAGACATCGTAGAGAGGCCAACTCAGGTTTACTTCCCTTGAACAAAAGCACAACTCAATTGTGATTGCATGGCAGAATATGATAAATTTGTATAAGTTTGTCATGCAGGAGGCATAAGAAAACTCTCCATATGATTGGAAGATATAACCAATCAGAGGAGTACTGACTCAATAACAAGGTTAAGGCTCTCCTAAGTCAAACTAAAGCCCATCCCAATGGAGGAAAGACTTATTTTTTGAGTGCTTTGTTTAAGGGCAATACAACTAACTTTAACTGCCATCAAACATGGGAATAATGTCCTGTTCCCACTCTTTTTTTGGGATATATATATATATATATATATATATATATATATATACTTTTGTCTTTTTCATTTATATGAAGCTTGAAAAGGAATTAATGAATGCTATAGTATAGTGGAAAGAACGAGTGTCGAGAAAGCAGATGCTCTAGTTCCTGGGAGGGGAACATTCCTATGCCCAATGTTAGTGCTCTGATACCACTTGTTATAGATCTAACCCAGAAATATTATAGATAAGATATGAAAATATAAGACAATGCAAATAAACCCAGAAATAATATGAAATGATTCTTTATTGATCAAACCCTTAAGGTAGGGCAACACCATACATTCACTCCTTAAGGAAGGAGAACACTCCACAAGCCATATGCCTATTCATACAATAATCCTTGACACAATTCTTTGACATCCCTCCATGTGGAGTCTCTAGCCTCTATATAGGCCTCATACATACAATACCATGGGTCATTACCATGGTTCCCTCATACCATCAAACTAATACCATGGGCCCATTACATTATTACTAAATACTTGTGGTCCCTTACATGATATGGGTTAACCACCTTATTTATTACTATGGCCCATCCATTATTAGATTATTACCTTGGGTACCTCCCTTGGTACCCCATATTATCCCCCCTAGGTATATAACACTCAATGCAAGGTGGTGAAACTGGTCAATGACACTCAAAGGAATGTTCTTTCCACGGGTAAAAGGGTGCGTCAAGTTGTAGAGGCTAAGTGATTGCAAGGTTGATTTTGCAGAAGACATGGTCGAACAATGGCTTAAACATGAGTCCAAGTGAAGTTGTCTCAAGACCAAAAGGTGAAAATAGTTAATATGCAATGCAAAAGTCAAACTCAACATAAAGAAGCCTCTAGGTTATAAAGCCAGAAAACAACGAAGAAGAACGAGAATGAGTCTCCAATGCACAAGTCATGGCGGGACTAAAGAGGACTCCAAAGCCTACTCAATATAGCAGCATGAGCAACAAATGTTAGCCAGGATCTAACTAAGATGCCCATGTAAAGGTTGGCTCTACCATCACGTCATGATTTTAAAAGTTGGCGAGTGAAAATGGTTTGTGAATTAAGACATGATGGGGTCGACCATATGGAAAAATATCGTAGTGTGGAGGCTAGTATGCAAAATGTAGCGGAAAGTGATATTCCTTAACCTATATGCCAGTAAGAAAGTGGTACCTACCATAACGGGTCTATAGTCATGGGACCGAAGCGATTTCTCAAGAAAGTCTGTAAAATATCCTGTAAAGACAACCCATTCCTGACACTCCAAGCCAAAAGGTCAAAAAGTCCATAAATAAAAATCAACTTTAGAAAAAAAAAATTTCATTTTTCAACCTATATAAGGACTTTTGGACTCACATTTTTTTCATTTGTGTTTTGAGCAAGGAGCTGTGGAGAAAACTCAAACAAACTTCCTATGTCAAATTCAACCATTAAATCTGCTTCAAACCTTCCAGGTAACCCTTTAATCATGATTTTTATCATTTTGATACTTTTAGATGTTTTTCCATAATTTTGACCATAGGAAATTATGTTAAAAATTTCAACTCTACATACACGCAGGTTGGATACAGGTAACCCACATATATGAGGGCCCTACACGCGACTGTGTAAAAAGGGAACCCACATGTGCACGAGTAAAAAATTTTAAATAGTAATTTAATGATTTGAAATATCTTTTTGGCAGGATGACAATTACCTGGTGTGAAAGGGAGCACAGTGCCATTGATAACCAAGTGATGGAGGATCCAAATTCCTTAGATGCTTTGAGAGGTTGTGGTTTGTTGAAATTCTTTAAAATTCCAAACATGAAGGTGAATACTCAATTTCTTGAGTTGATGATTCATTCGCGGAGTGCAGAAGATTATGCATTCATGATTGATTAGATGCCCCTGAGGATCGATATAGAAGAAATTTATTTCATTACAAGTCTTTCTCGACGGGGAGAGAGAGTGCATTCTACAAGCAGGACGAGAGTTAGTCTCAGTGTAGAAGACTACATCCACATATACTATCCTGGCCACCCCGAAAAGGTTGGAAGTCAGATTCCAATCAAGCACGTAGAGAGTTTATCATTGAAAATCCTACTATTTACCATAGCTAGCGTAAACGATTATGCTGCTCTACATCAGGCTTCACGTGTGTCTATGAGCCTAACAGTGGATTGCCTCACTACTGTGTTTGATTGGTGTACACCTCTGTTGACCAACATGAAGAATCAACTCACTTCCATTCAGAAAGGTCAGACAAAGAATTTTGGATACAACACTATCTTATGCTCGTTCTTTTTTGAGAAAGTACCTGGGCTTCGTCCTAAGGTATTATCTACCATCAAAAGCCCGAGAGATCCACAGATGCGCTGACTTGATGAAATGCCTAGGGGGTGGTGAGGTCCCTAAGATGACTTTTGATGACGAGTTTTTCCTTTGGCGGGATCAATAGGTGATTGCATTCGACGACTACCCCTATGTCAGAATGGATTTCCAATATAAAAGAATTAAAAATCTTTTTGATGAGACAAGAAACTTACAAAATATATTGATCATGTTTTAGATGTGGGACCAGGAGACCTGAAGGATTTCCTCGACATAGGCATCGTGGAAGAGATGTCACAGGGGCTACAGATGAGACTGAGAGAGTTCTCCATGCAGTCTAGAGGAACATGGTGAGATTGACTCACCAAGTACCCATGGTGGCCATTGAGGACTTACTAGAGGAGATGCAATGTCGCATGGTAGGAGTACCACGGGACTGGGTGTGACTATTTCGGCGTGTGGCCAATGTCGTCATTTACTTTCTAGCTACTCATCCTGAGTAGGATCATTAGATAGATGATCAGATTGTGATTAGACATGATGATGGGCATAAGCCCAAATTTTGTAGGGCATTTTGTCCCAATTTTTGTATATTATTTTGGACACAAACACTCTATCTATATACATAGTATTTTATGATGATCATATATACAGATGATATTTAGATCATTTTTGATGTTTTTTAATTTGATGAATGATTTATATGCAAATCCAATGCTTGATTAGCAATAGAATTTGCTAAGGAATTTTCTGATCATGGAATGTGAATAAATGTAATGTAAACAAATGATCGTTGCAACAACCGCACTCTAAAAAATCAATGATACAAATAGGGATCTTGTACCCGATAGATGTTATTCAGTTGAGATACCACCAATTGTGAGTCTAAATAAACGACTAATGAATCAATATCAAGAGATATCGCTTCATATAGCAAATTAATAAAAATAGTATATTCGGAAATATTATTCAAAGTAGGACTGATACATACTCCTCTCAAAACCATCAACTGGCTAGATGGATAATAAATCACCCAAGCCGCGGAAGCAAGGTTTTGGGCATGTCTACTGGCACCATCGGTGAACCCTAGATATATCAAATCATCCATCAATACCTACCAAAGAAGATCAAAAATATCGGCATCACTAAAACCGATAGATAGATATGTAAAAACATACAATATATACAAATAAGTGCTCAACCAAAGCCTAAGTAAAGTACTTCTTAAGGTACAACCCATTTCTGGGCTCCGCAAACTTCTCAGGATCCCTAGGGATGTTCAATGGAACAGTTTGTGAAATATCGACATATTACCTTCGGCAGAAAACTGTGCTGGGGCCAAAGGGTTTGAAACTGCATGAACTTCGCTAGTAGAAGGACTGGAAAAACTTGACTCGACTTCCCGCCATTGAGGGAGGAAATACAAATGATGGTGCAAACCATCCCATGGTCTATCAACACCCATCATTGCTTCTAGAATTACTTCTTTAGACGGCAAGACAATATCTAAGCAATCCTAAGCCAAAGTTGAATTGAGGGTCAAGGTCGGATCCACATCTCCATCCATCTCCTCTGGTAAGAAAGGCATAGGATTGGAGTCTATAGAGTTAACAATAGACTGATATACAATTTCTACTGCAGACATAGGACATGCCACTCCACCTACCTTCCCTCCATCTAATGTGGTGGTAGATGAGGGTAAAGGCCAAGGGTCCAAAAAATAATGAGTTCTAAAAAACTCTCTTCAAGAAGGTCCCTTAGAGGATGAAATAGAATTAATTCTAGTTATAGGAGAAGGAAGATCAAAAGTACCCATTTTGGAAGAGTACATTCCAACTCCTAAATTCTCTATAGTTTTCCTGGGATTGTCCACTAATGGGATAGTAGACTCAGAAGATGCATGGGAGTCACCCGAAGATTAATCCATCTGATCAACCTTTACAATTCTCCTTTCATGAGGAAAGCAAATGATGTGAAATAATGATGATACAATGGCATCCATCTCATAAATCCAATTCTTGCCTAAAAGGAGGTTGTAATCCAAATTCACATTGAATATTTCTACTTCAATATTTACCACCTATCCCCCAACGCAGATGGGAAAGGCTGGAATAATCCCATGCGGCCTATGAGAATGACCATCAAATTCCGTCAATAGAGTAGGTGAAGGAAAAACTTGAGGCAATCCAATGGCCTTCCAACATGACATGGACATCACGCATGTGGAAGCTCCCTCATCAATAACAGTTCAAAAGATATTGGTCTTGCGATATGTAGACTTTATCTAGAAAGCCATATGATGCGGGAGTCTCTCTTTGACGTTTGATATATCAAATGTAATCACATGAGATTTTTTTGGATCAAACTGCTCTGATTGTAGTGAGTAATGCACTCCTTTGTGCGAGGCACGACTGGAGTACCTCTAATGCTGACATAGCACAAGGACTCTGAGCCAGATCTTCTACAATCGAGTAGTTATGGGTTACCATAGCATTAGGGTTAATGGTTGAGCATTTTGCAGAGCCGTTCGACATTCAAGGTATAGAATCAATAGAGGGCCTCTCAATATGGAGTGGCTCTGAAGAATCAGAAGCAGATTTAATCTTAGATGACTCTGATTCACCATAATCACACGATCACGTGGTGACGTCAATATGTGAACTCATCATGCAGACATTTGATGTATTATCCCCTTCCTAGTTTCCCCCTTTGGGGGTACCAACACTAGAGTTTGCGCCAGCAAGTAAATCCTACCCTTGGGGAAAAGGGTTTGTGAGGACAACCTGGGAGCTAGAATACCCCTGCTGAACTAATAAGTGCTGAGCATCTTGGATCTTAGGGCAGAGATAAGTTAAATGATCTCCATTGCATAACTTGCATGGAAATTTTACTTTTTTCTTAGACTCCTTTCTACCCCCACCGACATGATTGCCCTTCCCATCCTGGTTCTTTTTCTACCTCATCCTTTCTTCTTCCCATCATATTGATGGTTTCCTTTGGGGTTAAGAGTTTGGACGGCATTTATAGACGTAGGTTGAGAAGATGTACTCATAGACGACGATGCCTGCATAGAAGAAGCAATTTGTAAAGACAATTGTTGCAATTGATTCAACATGTTAGCTGTGTTAGCATCGATTGATCCGACTAGCCCATAGGCATGGAGACCTGGCTTTGGCTTGGCTATATCAACCTTGGACCTAGGAGCGCCTAGTAGAATGTTTTGAAGAACCCCAGATTGAGAATATATAAGTTCTAACTACTGGGTCCTAAAAATAGCCTACTCTTCGATGAACACACCAGAGAGTGACACATCCTTAGAGATCTCGGGTGGTAAAGATTTAAGAAACCATTCAAGAAGGAATTCTTGTGGCATATCAACTTTAATGAGCCTCTTACTTCTCCTCAATTCTTGGATATGATCTGAAATGTGGGTTGCCCGATCTTGGTGAAAATTAGCCAAAATCTTAGTTCCAACATCGTAGCGGACATGCAACTAAAAATGGTTTAAAAAGATAGTAGCCAAGTCACCGAAAGAAGCGAAGGTGCCCCTTGGAAGTTCAATGTACCACTTGGCCGTGTTTCCAGTTAGGGTACGTTGGAATAATCTCAACCTGATTGAATCATCTATCAGTGAGTTTGATGAACACCATAAGTGGAAAGTGGTTACATGGTCACTCGGATCTCCACCAGTCTTCCCTTGAAATTTAGGTATATCTGAGGGAAGTTTGGTTGGGACCCGGTGTGGGCGGAATTCCTAACATTTTGAAAAGAATGCCTTGGATTTTTGATGGCACCAGGTTGCCTAAAGTAACTCACAAACCCAAATGAACCATAAGGAGCTCCTTATGGTCCAGAAAAAACCGGAGTTTGACCAACTCCTGCCGAAACATTTCTGTATCTAGTAAAATTTCCCCCTAGGGAGGTGTTAAAAGGAGCAGAGAGCCCTTGATAAGGGTTCCATGCATTAGCATAGGGAGAAAAGTTCTAGAATGAACTGAAAGAAGAATATGGAATATTCCCCTATTGGCCGAAATAAGATTGATTCCCAGCTCCTAACCCACTAACTGTAGGGTTTGTCCAACCTTGAAACAGACTATAACATTGACCCGTAGAGGAAAAAGGTATTGATCCCAAAGATGGGTTGGAATGTGGTATATGACCACTCCCGAAAGGGAAAACCTAAAAATAAGTTGACCCACTTTCCATGGAAGTCATGGATGTGGAGGTAGCTGATGGAATACTTAACGAAACCAAAGGAATCACACTGGTCGACATTCCAAAAGGGAAAAAACCAATGCCAGAGACAAAAGCTTGAGTATTTCCACTTGAAGATGGGATGGAAGTAGAGCCAAATATAGTTGTGCTAGGAGTAATGGAAGGTATGGAAATCATTCCTCCTCCTTCTATGGATACAAGAGTTTTCATACTTGTATCACTCATGGTGGATGCCATGCTTCTAGCAGTGGTCATCGAAGGAAAATATTGAAAGAAGCCTGAGCTTGAAGGCATGTTGGTCAGAGTCCCCACATATAATAAAATTTCTGGTTGATTGGGAGGAAGAGGAGAATTAAGAGCCAAAAGAGGCTCTTGAAGCTCTTTGACCTCAATAACGTCTTCCAACTAGAAGAGGAGGTCCACCTTGTGAATCAATAACTCCAACCGGAGGATCAATCTTTGATGCGTCTACTGCCACTAATTGAAAATCACTAGAAGAGTTGCTCTTATGCCTCCAAGGAGAAGGCTCAAGACTCGTAGGTGAAAGCCCATGAAGTCTCCTAGATCGATGAAATGGTCGATCAACCACTTTGAATTATTTTTAAGAAATCTAATTAAAGACTCAAAAAAGTTGTAAAGCTAGGCCAACTAGGAGCAAAGAGCACTCTCTAAAAGTCCCTAAAGATACAGACAATCAAACTACTTCCAAGTATTTCCACTCTGGGTGATTAGGACCGGACACCAAAATACAAGAAAACGAAATCAAGGACCTTCCGAAAATAGTCTGGGGTAATGACAACCCAGGCCTACTAGCGAAGGTATCAGAAGTAGTTACATTGACCTCTAGAAAAAAACCTTTTCTGGTGCAAGCACCCAAGAAGGAGATTTGAAAAAGTAAACTTGCAGGAGAACTAAGTTCTTCAGATAGTGGATGACCATAAAACAACAGAAATCACCAGGCAGTAGACCTAACTGGGCAAAAAGATTTGAAAAAACAATTCAAAAAATTGTATACACGACTGTGTAAAGACACAGAAGCGTGAACACATGTTTCTAACATAAGAAACTCACGTATACGCGAGTCTGTTTGAGGAAACTTATGCGTATTCGCGACTGTAACGCAAGAAAAAGGCGTATATAAGGCTCAATTAAGAAAAAACAAAAATCAAGGCCTAATTTAGAAGATTAGGCTTGATGCTTGGGAAGCTAGTGAGTCAAATAACACTGTAAAAGCAAGAAATCAAGAAAACAAAACTTGATCGAGAACAAACAATCCAAACCAAGAATAACAAGAATGTTATCCCCAATGGAGTCGCCAATTCTGTTGCGGGTGAGAACACCCTAGGGTCTTGGGTTGAAACCCCCAACAGAGCAGAGGGTAAATAGTAGCAAGAAATGCTCAGACAAACAATCTAAATGATTATTCTACTGAACTAGGAAGAAGTGTCCTAACTTAGAGGTCCTACGTTTGGGTAGATCCTACAGGGTGCAAACCCTCTGCTTCTTTTGATGCCTTTGAAACCTGTAAATGATTCAAACAAAGCATATACAATAGTAGAAACGTAAAGCATATTCATGATATATACGTTAGATCATATAAATGAATGAAGAATTACGCATCAATATAAGATTTGTAAACAAATCACAATATAGACCAATGCATAAACACGTTTTAATATCAGGAACATAACATCATTTCTTTATTGATGTAAGCTATAAGAAAGATGGAAAACTACAAACTGATTCTTCCTCCAGTTCCAAGCAGAACTGTCCTCCGGATCCGTCCTTTCCCTACCTCATCAATCTTCCTCCATCATCATACACAAGGATATCTCAAGAAGGATGAAGGATATCTCAAAAGAGGAAACAAGAGTTTCCTAAAGCTTTGGGAAGTGTAGGAGGCACAGGGATTTTGTCAGACTCGATCATGGATAAATCAACTATAATATCAATATCTCTTTTTTTTCCCTTAAGGCCTTCCCATGGAGGTTTATGTATACTTCTCCAAATTAGTTTTTTTTTTTTTTTTTTTTTTTCAGTTGGGAAACAGTTGGGCCACGGGCTATAGGAGGTGGGTAATAGGTAAAACTTGTGAACTCTGCTTGAAACTAAGGAAATTTATTATTTTTAAGTGTTTTAACACATGTATGCGGGTTGGGTATATGCTAACCTATGTGTACATGCTTTTATTACAGGGCAAAGTAGTGTATAGGAAATAAAACATTGTTTTTTAGATTTTGGACCATGTCTGGAAGGAAGGGTTGCCCTAGGCCATAACCAAAGCATCAGATCTACCGAGAGTGGTAAATGGTGCTATAACAAGGATCCCACGAGATTTTCATTGTACATAGATACATACAAACATGATTTTTTCTATGTGCATGTATATATACTAGTGTAGATTCATGTCAACTTTGGATCTACTAAGTGTCTAGTGAGATCAAAAGGTTCTTGCATTTTTTTTTCTTTTTTCTTTTTAATTTAACATGGTAATCTAATCATTCAATACCTCATTTGTTGAAGAAACTTGTAAAAAGAAAGACCTATTGGGTCCACATGTTATGTTTACATTTATTCCCTCTAGAAGATAGGATGATAAACCAATATGCATTATGTGCTTTATTGTCTTAATTTTATTTTTTTATAAAAATAATATGATAACTTTTTAAAACTTACATTGAAATGTGTTTTTACTATCAAATATGGTAAAGATGTTGTAACCTGAGTAACACTTGATTTTTGTTTATAATACTTATAACAAGTAATAAAAATAATAAAAATAATATTATAACAAATGAACATAAAATATTTAGCAATAGAATGTATTATAAAGACACTCCTTATAAAGTTTACTAATTCAAAACAAGAATATATCGTCAAAACACTTATTATGTAAAGATTCTTAATTCAAAACCTCACATATCTAACTAACCTTAAAATATAAAAATAAAAAACAAAATATTATAAATTAACCTTTTGATATATATATATATATATATAATCAAAATATTTATATTTCTTTCATTTCTCAACCTTTATAAATTTGAAATTAAACTAAATCTAAATTAATATTTAATAAAGATAAAATAACAAATTTCAACAAAAAAAAATAAGTAATACTAAAATTAACATTACATTATTAATTTAATAAACTATAAAAACACACATCTAATATAATAACAATTAATGACATATTTGTACATATCTCATTTTAGTTTTACTTAAATATGCATGTCTCACTTTATTTTTGCTTTCTTATATTAAGAAGCCAACTCTATTTTTATATTATGTTTATGAAGTTTTATATATCTAAATAATATTATAATATAAATTATGATCAAAGTTTTCGAATGAATAGTCGAATGATTTATTGCATAACTATTCATGTTTCAACCCACTCTATTTTTAAATTTTATATATCTAAATAATATTATAATATAAATTAGGGTTAAAAAAATTATGAAAATCCCCATGATATTTATTATGACCACTTTAGAAAACTAAACATATATCTTTAATCTATGTTTGTATATCACATGTTGTCCATTTAATTTAATTACTTGGACAGATTGTCCACCACTCATGCAACACACTTAGTACATGCATGTGACATACAATCTCTCTGGTACATGCATTCTGCATACAATCTCTCTTCTCTACTGGAATATTGGCATTATAAATAGAGTAATATTGAACTGTTGTTAAAAGCTAAATGAAGGGTTATAGCAAGACTCGCTAAATGAAGGGTTATAGCAAGACTCAAGAGAGTGCTTTATGATATATTAAAATATATGTAAAAATTATGATGAGTTAGTTTAAAATAATATAATATAATAGGAAAGATAACGAAGGAAATTATGAGATATTAATTTTGTAATAGTTTTTGGTTGATTTTTTATGTAAATAAAATAAAACCAAGTCATGGGACACGTATTCTAAGATGAATGGTGAGTAAACATTATAATGGGCATCATTTTTGTTTAATTAATGGCTATAGAAATTGGCAAAGTCAAAGAGGAAATAAATGACATTTAATTATAAAAATAAAGGAAAATAGGAGAAAATAAAGGTGAAGAGGCACAAATTTTCATGCAAGGGAAATTAGAGGAAAATGAAAGGAAATGAAGAAAATATGAGACATAAACGATAAAAATGCATCAAAGAAACAATTCATAGCTTTTGTCAGTTCAATTTTGGTTCTCTATTTCCACACTCTCATTCTCTTAGAGCATTCTTGGAACACTCTAGCATCCACTTGAATTTGGAGAAAGCAATCAAGGAATTGGAGGATAGTGGAAAGGAAGGTTGGATCAACAACTACAACAGACTTACTTTGCTGGTAACAAGTTGCATGTGTGATATTCTTGCTGGTTTTTGGATGCATGGTATATGCATGTGGTTTCATGGTTATGTGTTGTCATTAGCATGGAGATTCACCTAGATTGACAGTAATTTCAACCTTACCTTGCCATTTCCAAGATAGCCATGGTGTAGTGGGTTCCCATGTTTGGATTATTTGATTGGTTCTCAAGTTCCCTATGGTTATGGGTTAGGATAGGATCTCTAGAGCCCTAGAATAACTTGGGTCCCTAGAGGTTGTGGGTTGAGATGGTAGTTCTTTGTAGCCCTCTAACAACTTGGGTCCCTAGAGGTTGTGGGTTGAGATGGAATCCCTTAAGCCTTAGACATCTTGGGAAGAGACCGATCTGTTTGATGTTAGTGATTTATGGACCATATAGGTGAGATCACTATGGTTGAGAATTGAGGTTGTTTGGCCTCTGAAAGCCCTTGTTTGTTTTATTTAATTTGGTTTAACCCATATGATCCCATATTCATGCTTGGAATATGGCATGGGGGTGATTGGTTAAAAGAGAGATTTGGTTCAACCTAATCTATGGTCAGGTGGCATGTGGAAGTCCCTAACTTGGTTAGCATTTTCTTATGTTAATATGAGTTATTTTCCTATCGTGATGTATGAACACTTCTACTGGTTATTATGGTGACCTAATAGCTAATTTGTCATGGTTTATCTTTTGGTTATATGTTGGTTATATGCATGGTTCTATTATGTTCTCTAGTTATGACTCTTATTCATGATTTGATAAGTTATTGGATGGTTGATGAATGCATGGGCTAAAAAGTATTATTACTGCTACCTAGAGAGGGAATAAAGTCTTCTTAGTGATTCTTAGATGAAGTTTAGAAGTTTATGATGATATATGCATTCATAACCTATAGCTTCTATGTTAATCATGTGTTTGACGAAATCTCTATAATGTATTAGGCATGTTTAAGTTAAGATATTGGTAAATTTATAATTATTTAGCATTGTTATTATCATTTTCATGATTCTGGAAAGTTACAAGAAGTTCTGGGCAGTGGTCTAGAGGTTAGCCTGAAAAAGTGGGATAGATCTCACGATCACATGCACAAAATCGGGGATTTTGGGTCATAACTTCATGGAGACAGGCTTGTGAGTGCAGTTATATCCTCCCAACCACATGCATGAAGTGCTATGGGTGTGGTTGGGGAGAAAACCTAGTGAGAAAGCATTCTCGCTTAGGGATTGATCGCCTAGGGTGGTTGGTAGGCTCCTAAGTGATTTGTAGTTTGTCAGATTAATTCCAGTTTGTAGGCCCCACTTCCATAACTAGAACTTGGAGGTTGATTCTGTTAGGGTCCTATAAATATAGTGATCAAGGTATGATTATCTAGCCATTTATCCCAGTGTGATGTTTTAAATTGTTTTTCATTTTAAGTTGTTTAGCTATGCATGAAGTGCTATGGGTGTGGTTGGGGAGAAAACCTAGTGAGAAAGCATTCTAGCTTAGGGATTGATCACCTGGGGTGGTTGGTAGGCTCCTGAGTGATTTGTAGTTTGTCAGATTACTTCCAGTTTGTAGGGCCCACTTCCATAACTAGAACTTGGAGGTTGATTCTGTTAGGGTCCTATAAATATAGTGATCAAGGTATGATTATCTAGCCATTTATCCCAGTGGGATGTTTTAAATTGTTTTTCATTTTAAGTTGTTTAGCTATTAAAAAGAAAAATAAGAAAAAACAGAAAAATGGAAAACAGATGAAAATGGAAAAGGAAATAAGAATAGAGAAAAAATAAAGAGAGGAATAAAATAAAAGTATTTAAAGAAAAATGAATGAAATATAATCCTCAAAAGGGCGCGCCAGTGAAAATGTCGCCTAATTTGTTTTGTTTATTATCCTTAAATCTTGATTAAATTAGCAAAAGTATGGTTTAAATAGTGAATAAAATTTGACATGATGTTTTGTCATTTTCTAATAACGAATTGGTGCTTTTGGACGAATGAGATCGTCCTTTGCCAAAATCAATGACAGGGAACGATGTTCATCCGCCCCTGAACTCCCGAAGGTTAATGGGGGAGGGGGGTTCCGAAAAGTGGTTTGTTTGAAACCACCATCGACCATGTGGTGGCCCCACAAGCATTTTAGGGGCCTCTCCTCCCTTACTGCTTACCATCCAACCCCCCCCGAAAGCCATCTCCTAATTCCACTTGCTCCCGCTCCCACTGGCTCCTGTTCCACTCATAGCGCACCACCACATCCATCCTTGCCATGCCATCACATCCATCCACGTCACCTCATCCCCTTATTTCACATTACTGATGGCCAAATTTCCCACCAACAATCATATAGACGTTGGTCATTAACTCCCGCCAACGTTTAAACCATTAATTGCGATGCTCCAACAACAATAATTTTTCTGTTAGTTTTTTTTTCCTTTTTCTTTAAAAATCCCGCATTGCCTAGCCTTTCTCCCTTTTCCATTTCATTGTATCAGTGCAAGTTCACGCCCAGAGATTGTTCAAGTGCATCAATGCCCTCTACAATTGCCATCCTCTTCTATTATCAATCAAGTACAAATCGGGTAATTTCCCTTGAGGCTCTTTACAATCTGAAATGTCATCACATAAGGGAAAAACGAAATTGGTCGTCGAGAGTCCTGTCTTACCCTATGTTCCCAATTTAAATTTCCTTTGGTTGACACATAATATAAGATAGTAGAAAATAAATGTGAAATTGATTTATATGAGCTTCATAATTGGGTGAATCAAAAGTTTTTAGATAATAGTGATGATTTAAGCATCTGAGAATCATTTTTACCTCAGTTTAACTTTCCCCATACTCATATTTTCCCATATTTTGTTACATGGTGCCATCTTAGATACCTCCCCAGCTAGAAAGTGATAATTGCTCAAAACAATGAAATCTTATTCTCAATTACCCCAAAAGCTATCTGCCAAGCCCTTCAGATTAATTCCCAAACTTATTTACACATATTTTCCACTAATGCACTCATGGAAATATACCAAAATCTTACCTTCCCCCAACGAGCCCATATTTTTGAATGTTTTCTGCCTGAAAATTCTAAATTTCCTAGAAATAATCCCCCATACTCTGCTTCTATTTTCCCTGAAATGTCAAGGCAAGTTATTTCCATGGTTACTTGCCTATTAGGTTATCCCACATACCAATGGGTAGATGAAGTAGTATTATAGTTTTTGTTAGTTTTTTCAATTGGTCATAAGTCATCAATCGTTTTCAACTACTGTCAATACCTAGCAGATGTTATTCATGAGAAATTTATAAAATTTAAGGCTGAAGGTGCATTCAAACACCAGCCAATCCTAGTATATTTGATGTTGTTCTATCAAGAAGATAGGTTCAAGTTCCAGTTACAGAAGGTGGATGAATAGGGAAGTCCACTATCAATCATTCACTGGACTTCTTTAGTCAGAAGGAATTCAGAAGAATATTCATTCAACAATTTTGTAGATCAGTTTTTGCATACATCCTTGTGTCTTCTTAGCAACGATATTATACCAAGGATTTCACCAAAGATAAAAAAAGTTTTACATCTTACAGAACAAGCTAAGGTTGGAGACTGATATCTTTACTAGAATTATACAGAGATTCAAATCTATAGGTGTGAACTTCCTCCCTATAGATTTCCAATATTTGTACCAGTAAGAATTTTTTCCTTGGAATACATTACATAGATGTTAAATATGGATGTCCTATATTTTGTATTAGGTAAAAAGAAGGGACATTATAAATTGAAGTCACATGTTGGGCCTTACATTTTAAATACTAGAGAAGCATCAAAGGAAGTGTATGAATTACTAAAGAAAATTAAATTTAAGCTAAGCTTCACATGGTCTTATGATCCATTATGGATAATTTCAAGACTAAGAATCGAGCAAAAAACCAAACCATATGCACATACAACTAGACTAGAGATATAACAGTAAGCCAAAAAGGAGCAATGGACAGAGAACACACCACAGGAGGCTGAAGAGAAAATTATCAGTCAAATATCTCTATAAACTCCTATTCCAAAGGAAAAAGAAATCAAGAGACCAAGGGAAAGTATGTCTCCTACAGATTCAGGATCTCAAGCTACAGACTTTCGTGTTTTCAAGAGGAGAAAGAAAGATCCAAAGACCAATACTAATACTGATACTAAAAGTGATGCTCAGATAATAAATATTCAAGAGGAATCCTCAGAAGAAAAGGGCTCATAGGAGCAAGCCACAATGGTTTTGACAGGTATTCCCACCACTTCATTCCCATATGTTGAGGAGACAACTGAGTCACCTATGTCTTCTACATCTCAAATTGCAACACAACAGAACATTTTTGCCAGATATAGGGAGATCAAGAAGAAGAATGAAGCATTGAAGGCTACAAAATATTCAGAGTTTTGGAAGCAAACTGCTACTACTCAACATAGGTTACTATCTGCACTTGACACTGAGAAGGGATAGTTCCAATTGGCCTTCTTGGAACCCACAGTTCCAATCCCCAAAAGTGAAAAAGACTACAAAGCCTTAGTATTTTATTTTGATACCAAAAAGGTACATGAAATTGATCAAATTGATTTGCATAAATAGGCACGTGAAATGATTTATTCAACACTGACAATTTCAGCCATGGTTGCCTCAAAACTACAGGCCTCTTTCAATAATATGCATTCACAGCTAAAGATAGAGCGAATGTCATCTTTGGCCAAAGGCATTGGAACCAAAGATTTAGAAGATTTAGTGATTAAACTAGGATATGATCCTAGCAACATCAAAGAAACTAAGGAGATGATTAAAAATAAAGATGCATATATTCAAGCTCTGAGGAAACACCTCAAGCTTCTAACCATAGAGCACCCTCAAGCCAAAGAAATAATTAATATGGAGATAGAAAATGAAAACTTGTTCAAATTAATAGTTGAACAAAACATTCAAATTCAGAAAATGGAGACAGACATGGAGGCACTGTTAAAAGAGAAGGAACAATTAGCATCTATGGGTACATCAACACAGTGGGAAGTACAACAAACAACAGAAACATCCACTCCAGATTCTTCTGAAAATATAGTCAAAGCTTTGGGAGAACTATCATTAACAAACATGAAGAACGAGAAGTTAAGAGAATCACTGACAAAGATGTAGGAAAACAAAATCAAAGTTGATAATGCATATCTAGAAGTGGTGCAGAGAAACTTCAAATTGACTTAGCAAATTGAAAAATATGAAAATCAGTCTTTAACAACTCAAATGTTGGCAGAGGCCAAGCGAAGCATATGGGATAATATAAATGAAAATATTACAAAGTTATGGTCATCAATTCAAATCATATTTGAGCAGGAGGAACTAGGGCAGAATGTCAGAGCAGTAGTTTAGAAAACAAAGATTGAGATTGAACAAAGGTCAACAGAAGCACACAAAATTATTAAAATGTTGAATTCCAGAACTAAGGATGAGCTTGAATAACTCCACATTTAAGACAAAACATGCACAATCATGGAAGTGAAGAGAGTTGTAACAAAGAATAACCTCATGATAAATTTGGAGAACAAATGCAAAGAATTGGATAACAAAAAATTTGGTTTATTGTAGGATAAAGGACTCCCAACCCTAAGAGCTTCTAATGGAAAATTGATTAAATTAGAAAACTATCAATATCAATTGTGTAATATAGTTGCAAACACATCCAAGTTCACTAAAGTAAGAGGAACAATAAATGGAGATATTTCATAGAAGGACTACAATATGATATCTTCATTCAATTTGAAATCCATCATCTATTTCTAAACAAACCAAATTTTCAAACATATACAGAAGTAGATGAGAGATTTCAGAGTATGGTAAATTTATCCATTCCTAGTGAAGAGCGGTGGGATAAATTGTTATAGCTCGTTGAATAAGGGTAAATAGGATTCCTACAAATTGGGGAGTAGGAAAACGAAAGAAGTGGAAATGTAGCTACAGTCAGCTGTGAAGAAAACATCCGAATTAGTCCAAATTTCCTATTACTTAGTTATATTTTTTAAATATGTACATCTTATTGTAGATATTATTTTGTAATTAATTTGTTTTGAGGTCTGAATTAGTTCAATAAAAAATCTATAAGTATTTTTTGAAAATATTTAGAAAGGGTTGGATGATGCAAAAGAGAAGATCTTTCTTTGATTGTAAGTAGTGAACTATATTTTGAAGTAATCAATTCAGAAATACAGAGGTAGTATTGTTTCAGGATTCTTGTGTCAAATAAATGGTGATGTTTTCCTCTTTGTTAATATGTTATTCCTTCTAAGTTTTCACATGAATGTTCTTTCCTGGTTGTTGCAAGAAAATTAAGAGTTGAATTTACTTACAATACTTTGCTTTGGCTTGTTAAACAATCTCAATGTTTTCCATTTGAGATTAAATATAAAATTCATTTAAGTATGCTTTAAATTTAATTGAATCTTACTTCCTATTCATCTTATTCATACCACATATAATTCACAAGATCCAGGATTTTTCCTACCTCGCCTTGTTTTAGCTACTCTGTTTATTTGTGATTGATTACTAAAGATCTTTTATGACTCCATACCCAATGGAATTTTCCTTAATTTTACAACCAAAATTTTAAAAACCTATATTGACCTTTCATAACTAGCATAAGACCTAAACAGTAAGATTAAAATCATAAGAAGCTGTAAAGGATAGATTCCAGCTTTAAAAGTGGTTTGTGGTTACCTTTGCATTTTCCTCAACCTCAGCCTAGGAAAACTATGGAGTGCTAACAGATTCATATCAAAGTGACACGCAACTCGTGTTTACCTTGGAGAGCTTGTGAAAGTGGGTAAATGTGGGAGGGGTAGTTACAAATCAGAATATTTTTTTTTAGGTTCAAACACTTGGACAAGATGGGTTAAATGCATATTGTTATGCATGCATGTTAATTGTATATGAGTCTACTATGCATGCCTTTTGACAGTTATCGTTATTATGGATGTGGTAATTATTGTATTTTTGTGTTATCATGCATGATGTTGATGTGTTGATGTCATTATGTATATATATCGTTCTACTCTGGATTGATTGTGTAGATGAGATATCTTCTCTTGAAATACGCTAAGGCAAGATTTTGATTATGTCTCTATTTGGTTTATCTAACATGACATGTTTGTAGGAGATAAAAGATCAAAGATGAAGAGCCAAATGGTGGAATTCAATTCAAATGACTCCCCTTATGTAACAACCCTCATCAAAATTCCATGTAATAAAGTTAATAAAGCCAAATAATAACCAAGATCACGGGACACGTATTCCAAGCTAAATGTTGGGAAAAACATCCTAGTGTGGACGTTCATTTGGTTTATTATGGCTAAGGAAATTGACAAAGGTAATGGAAAAGGCTTTGGAAAGGCATGAGGCATTAATTGACATTTTATTTATGAAAATAATGGAAATTAGGAGAAGAGGAAGGTGAAAGGTCACATGTTGCATGTGAGGAGGAAAATGAAGGAAAATAATGGAAAATGAATAAAATGGAGGCCTCATTAATAAAACGGCTTATGAGGATAATTTGGTACCTTTTTGTCAGTTCAGTTTGGAGCTCTCCCTCTCTACTCTCTCTCTCAGTCTTGGGCACTTAAAGAATTCGTGGATCACTCTAGCATTGGATCAAGGAAAGCGAAGGAAGAACAAATATGGCAAAGGGAAGAAAAGATCAAGCAACAAAGAGCAGGATTAAGAGGCTACATCAAGATTACTTGTAGGTATCGAGTTGCATGTGTGATATCCTTACTAGATTTGGCATGCATGGTACATGCATGTGTGTTGTTGGTTCTTTTATTGTCATTGGCATGGGTTTTACCAGGTGTGACAATATTTTTCAGCCTTGCCTTTCTATTTCCGAATAGCCATGGTGTGGTGGTTTCTCTTGTATTTGGTTGAGATGGATTGTCAGATGGACTCGAAGCTAAGTGGGGTGGTCTCAGGACTATTCACAAGGCCTAGGAATCCTGGGATGGGATACATGATAAATCCATGTTGTAAACACCTTGATTGAGCCTAGGAATCCTCAACTAGTGAATGGTAGGAGGCACGATAAAGCTAAGAGGTGAATACCCTTGATTGGACCTAGGAATCCATTGACCAGTAATGGCGGGATACATCTTAAATCCCAGAGGGTGGTGACCGTGTAGGCGTAGGAATCACTTGACTGGAAATAGTGGGTTGATACAGACAAATTCCTCACGGTTTAGGTGTAGATATCTGAAGTCATCCATGCTTATTTAAGGCCTAGTGATTCGGTGGGGATTGCGGTAAAGCCTGGTTGTATTGATTAGGGTTGGGGCCCAGGAATACCTTGGTGAGATTTACGACAAAGCTTGAGGAAGCCCTAATTGGTTTTGTTGTGAGTTATGTTGTCACTCCTAGAGATAGTCTCTGGGTTGATAAGAGACCAATGCCTAGGACATCCTAATTAAGGTTGTAAAATTTGTATTAAAGACTTGTAGCACCATACTTTTGCATGTAATTCAAATAAGATTGATTTAGAACCATTCATAAAGACACAATGTATGAACCAACACACACACAAGAATACACAGGAAATGATCCTTTATTGGTGGTGGCCAAATTAGATTGAGATCTTGCAACAAATCAACTGTTAAGGTATATGTAATTGTAGAAGATAGTAGAGGAAAAATCCATTATATAGAGCTTAAACCTTAAGAATTCTATATATTTGGATTTAGAGAGAAGCAAGAGAAAGGAAATGTTTATGGAATGCTAAGGTACATGAATATGGAAGCTACTTGACATGAAATTTGAGAATAATATTCAACATATATGAAAACATACTGCAATCCAATAAGTTGGAATCACCAAAAATCTTGCATTAATTTTCTAAGAAACATACATACATCAAGATTCATAACATTGTCTTCATGAAACTAGGAAAAATTCCTTTCCAAGTGTTCTTCTTTAAGTGTTTCTTCCCTACTTTTATAAGGAGAGGTGGAGCTTGAGAAACAATTACAAAATATCCCAGCCGAGCTCCAGCTATCTGATCAACTAGTTGTCTCCATGTAGGAAGGCTCTGTTACCCAAATCATTGCCAAAAAATTGATTTTTTTTCAAATACATAAAATTACAAAAATAACAAAATGGAACAATTGAATGGTGGCAGAGGAAAATATCTCCATGCCATGCCTGTGAGTGCCTCCGATCGGGCCACATATTTTACCACAATGTTCCTCTTTGGTTACTCGGCCGGTTCACCTGTTTCTTTCCCCTTAACCTCTTGAATTACCCACTTTCTAGAGCTAGGATCGATCAACCATGGTGGCCTTATTGGTGTTCCAGATGCCATGTAAAAGCCCAACATTAGATCCCATCTCATAGAAATTGTTTCAAACACCAACTGTTTTAAGGTTTCGACGTCCTCAACCTCCGATATGACATCATCACTCCACATGGCTCTCATGAGTGGTGACACGTGTCATCCATATTTGTCCCCTTAGGCCCCTCAAAATACCAAAAATTCCTACCACGTGTCCCGTCATATTGCCACATCATGTTGACATCATATGCCACTATAGGTTTATCATAACCAATCGTATGCTACCACGTGTCTTTATCAGAGCCAATCATATGCTACCATGTGTCCCACTAGAGGAGAGAGAAAAAGGCCCATCAACATTTGGTTTTGCAATGGAATCCTTCGTTAATCCTTTATCGACATCCCCTGACACTTTCTAATACTATTGGCACTTTATGATATCACAACTTTTTAAAGTTTCTCACTTTAAGAAGTTATGATTCTGTGATACGCTGATGTTTCGATGTGTTGATGCTCCTCCAACCTCCGATACCACCTTCTCTGATGTATCAGACCTCCGATATTGTGATGCGTGATGTGTTGGACCTCTGATATTATGATGCGCCGATATGTTGGACCTTTGATATTGCAATCTCCGATATTCTGGACCTCTGATATTGTGATCTCTGATATTCCTTCCTTCCTAAGGCTTCAAATCCTTGAAACTTTAGTAGACCATATCTTTTGATCCAGAAGTCCATTTTTGGACTTCCACATATCATTGGAAAGATTGTTCAGAGCACTTTCCAATGGAGAGGGTCTGATGTAGGATTTGAGTCCTTCTACTACCTGGAATATGACTGCAAAATTCTTTGCTCATTGACTTTTTAGATAGATGAAATCACACCCACCATGATGATCCTCCACATGAAGCCTGCAACTACCATAGGAATCCTTCTAAGCCATGCATTTGTTGCAACACACATTCTTTCCAGTTTGATTGACATCAATGCCAACATTGGCTCCAAGTGGGGATAGTGCCTTGCTAACAAGGTGTTGAGAACCTACAGACTACTAGCCTTTTATCCATTGGGCATGGAGTCATTTTATCCAAGTACATAAAAAAAACAGAAACATAAAAAACTGAAATTATCACTTATATTTTACAGTGGCTCACTGGTATGTATAATGGGTGAGAAATGGACCTCTTAGCACTAGAAGTAAAGCTTGAGAAATTGCCCATTTACATGCATCTCAATCATTTCACCCTCCAAGTTTTCCAGCAAGAAAGTATTGTTTCCCTTTGCCTCAGTAATCTTGAAGGGTCCAAAACATAAGGGATCAAATTTTCCATTTTCCCCTTTGTCTTCTCTTCTTACATCCCACCTCAAAACTATATCTCCTGGCTAGAGAGATCTGTCCTTAGCCTTCTTATCAAACAAATATTTCATTTTCTGTTGGTAGTTGATTAATTTGTGATTCACCTGCTCTCTGCTTTCCTAAAGTTCCACTAGCTAATTTATCCTTTGGGTTAGGGAATTTGGTTCTTCTTCATCATTTTGAAATATTTTGGCCACCGAAATTGTGAGTTGTATAGCGAATATTATTGCTTTCCCATAGACCATTTCGAAAGGTGATTTCCCCATGGATCTTTTAGGAGTGACCCTATTAGCCCATAGGGAAAATTTCAGTTGGGAGTCCCAATTTCTCTAGATTTTTGTAATTGTTTTCTTTAGGATCCTTACTACCATTTTGTTGGAAGAATCAACTAGTTTGTTTCCCTATGGATAGTAGGTAGTAGAGTGGCCAACTGTAATGTTGAATTTCTGACAAAAGATGATAAATTTTGTAGACTTAAAAACTTGAGCATTATCAATCACAATTTTCATAGGACACCTAAACCTGGCCAGGATATTTTCCTCCAAAACTTTTATGACCACATTGTTAGTTGCATTTCGAGCTGGGATTGCTTCCACCAATTTTGTGAAATAATCTGTGGTTGTGAGTATCCACTTGTGTTGGCTGCTGGAAGGGGGGTGTATCTCTTTGATAAAGTCTAATCCCCATTTCCTGAAAGGCTCTTCTATACAAGCAGGGGTTAATGGGAGTGGGGCTAATTTCTACTTCTCGGCAAACATTTGACACTGCTGGCAGGCTCGAACATAAGAGTAAACTTATCTGAATAGTTTAGGCCAATAGAATCATGCTTTCAATATATTATGTGTGATATTCTTCCTGTTGTAGTGTCCCCCACAAATTCCACTATGTAAATCATCTATTACCCTTTGAGTTTATGTTTCTACCAAACACAAAAGTAGTATTCCAACCAGCTCTTTCTAATACAGTTGCCCATTGGATATAATAAACTTATGGGCTTGTAATATTAATTCTCTATACTTAGATTTATCCATATTCACTGGACACCTTAAGAATAGTGGATAGTGGATGACATCTTTACACCAGGTAGATGTTTCATATTTGATATGAATTTTTTGGATTGATGTCTTGATCATCAGCTATTGTGTCCCTTCTTCATCTTCTTCTGTTAATAAGTAATCCCCAAGGCTTGACAATTAGACTCTAATAAGATTTTGGAAAATCCTTGTCCTTTGATGAGTTTAGTGGGCTTGATATCCATGTCGTACTCTTGGATTTTGGCAATCCACTTACCTCTTTTTCCATCACTATCCCCTTGCACCAGGATGTCTTTAACAACCGTTGTTGGAACATAAGCTAAAATTTTTGTATTCAATCTTCTGTGATCCATAATGAATTAAACAAATTATTTCGGTAGAAGTCACATGAGAAAAGTTTTTGGTCGACGCGTTTCTAACCAACAAGTGTGGTTCATCCTCAGGACCAGATGAAGAGGTGGACCAAGGCAAAGGCTTAAATAGAGAGCAATGTAGAGACATAATTTGTCTCTACATTGCTCTCTATTTAAGCCTTTGCCTTGGTTTTCCTCTTCATCTGGTCCTGAGGATGAACCACACTTGTTGGTTCGAAATGCCAAAAATTTTCTCATGTGATTTCTACCGAAAGAATTTATTTAATAAGCTAAAACGTTAGAGTGTAAAACATAAACTTTGAAGGATTTCAAAGCTTTGACCAAGGCATAAGCCTATTTTTCCAAGATATTATATTTCAATTTAGCCTCTCACAACATCTAGATGAAGAAGGCTATAGGCTTCTCGTAACCTTCATTATCCTTTCGTAATAACACAATGACTATAGTATGAGGGGAGGAAAAAGAAAAGATGTAAAATGGTATTGAATAATCTGGGTTGACTAACATAGGAGCCTCTGCAAAATCTCTCTTTATCCTAGAGAAGGATTCCTGGGAATCTGGATTCCACTTCACTTTGTTCTCCTTCTTCAACATCTTTGTGATACCTTTCACTATCTCTACATAGTTGAGTATAAATATCCTCAAGAAGTTAATCCTTCCCAAGAACACTTGGACCTCTTTTTATTTCTAGGTAGGGAAAGTTGGCTGATGGCTTCCACACACTTGCAATCGATATTCACCCCCTCCTGTGCTACTATATGTCCCAAAAAATTACCTTTGCTCAGAGCAAACTGATATTTCTTTGGATTTAGAGACAGCCCATACTTCCTGCATTTCTCAAAAGTGAGTTTCAAATGCACAATATGCTCCTCATCTATTTTAGAAAAAATTGTGATATCATCTAAGTAGACCACTATCAATTTTTCCTATTCTCCCACGAATTCTATATCCATGGCCCTTTGGAAGGTTTCTCCTACATTTATAAGGCCAAATGACATTCTTGCATAAATGAAGGTTCCCCCAGGGTGTAGTGAATGCAGTTTTATTTTGATCATCGAGATGCATTGCTACTTGATTATACCATGAAAATCCATCCATCATGGACATCCGAGCTGAGCCAACTACCTTCTGTAATATATAATCCATTTTTGGCAATGGGTAGTTGTCTTTTAATGAAGCTTTGTTGAGGTTTCTGAAATCCACACACAACCTTATCTCTCCATTATTTTTCCTAACAGGAACTAGGTTTTCCACCCACTCTGAGTACCTCAAGGGTACAATGACCTTGGCCTGAATTAACTTCCTTAATTACTTCTCAATAGATGGTAGTAAAATGGGATTGATCTGTTTGAGTTTCTACTTACAAGGCTTCATTCCATTCTTTAAGGGAATCTTATGTTGAATAAAATTTGTATCAAAAGTATTTAAATCATCATATGACCAAGAAAATACATATTTATAGGTTCTAAAGAGATTTAAGTACCTTTGTTTATATTGATGGGGGATCCCTTTTGACAACTTGATCATCCAGGGTTCGCTCTGAGCCAATGTTGCAATCCTCCACCTATTCATCGACTCCTTGTTTAGCGAGTTTTGAGGCCACATCATTGGATTTGAATAATATCTCCAAAGGAACTAGGCCATGGGGAATAGTGTTTCCCTTTAGCTGCAGAACTCTATGCCTTGTGATAGTTTCCTCCCAAGCGGTTGGTTTTTCCTCTGTCAATTTTTCTTCTTCTTGGTCGATCACAGAATTTGAGAATTCCCCAATGACTTCCATAAAGTGCTTTATTTTTTCATCATCTTTGAACACCTGCTGGTGTCTCACATTATCAGGAACTGAGGGTTTGTACCTAACTTCGACTTCATATATGAGAAGTGGATTTTGTAGTGGCTTAAAATTACTGGAAGCTATAGCCAAGGAGTCAGCCATTCAATTTCCTTACCTGGGTATCAATTGGACATTAACATCAAGGAAGAATTTTTCCATTAAATCCCAAACCTCATTTCTGTAAGCCCTTAACCTGGGGTGCTTAGTTTGACATTGGTTCTTGATTTTATTTACCACGAGTTCCAAGTCTCCAAACACAGTGAGGCATTCAATGTTAAAATTCCTTATTGATTGTAGGCCTAGTAGTAATGCCTCACACTCTGCCACATTATTTGTTGCTTCAAATTCCAATTTGAACGAGAGAGGGACAAAGCTACCCTATAGGGATATCAACAACACCCCTACTCCATTACCTTCCTTGTAATTATCACCATCAAAATACAACTTCCAGACTTTGCTACATTCTCGAGCTGCTGATCGAATTTTGTTGTTGGTTGTACCTGTGTTTCTTCTAAAATAAATTCATCTTCTTCTAGTAGTAAGGAGGAGAGATCCCTTTCTTTCCCATACACAGGAGCATTATTTGTAATCAAATTTCATAACTATTTTAACGAACCTTTATTCCCTATATAATCACCTTTCTGTTGAAAATAACAACAAGAAATGCTAAAAAATAGAAATGCTAAAAATAGCATTTAGTATATTCGAATTTTAGTTTGTCCTTGAATTATAATTGTGAATTAAAATTCAAATTTAGTCTCACAATTGCTTGAAAAAATAATTAATTAATTCATCTTGAGTTAGTTAGCTGGAAAAATTCAAACATGAAGTTTTTGTGAAGTCATGCAACAGTTATCCCTTTGATTGAGGAGATTATCCCTTAATTAAGGAGATAAGGATGAGTTGTATTTGAGTTGTAATTAGTTAGCTCATTTAACTGAGTTATGTCTAGTTAAATTAGTTCCAAACAGTTTGAGGAACTAATTGTGAGTTCAGTCAGTTAATGCATGCATGCATCCAACTAGTGTGCTCCAGATAACTTAAGATTCTCTCATCATTAACTCATGCATGTCTATTCTGAGAAAGACCCAGTTGAGATTAAAGATAGGGACATTGTACTTTCAGTTGCATAAGTTTTCCTATAAAGGAAACTCATCCATGCAGAAGGAACAAGGTTCCTTGAGGATTGCGTAGTTTTACAAGGTGTGAGATCAGTGTGAGTGATTAGTGTTACACTTGGTAATAGTAGGATCACCCAGGAGAAACAACTCAAGGAAATAGGAGGCTTGGAGGGTAGAGGAGAAGGTTTGTGAGAAGCCTTGTTAGCCTGTGAGCATCTAGGAGGATTGTATTGAGAGATAGCTAGCTGTGAGAGCTAAATCTTTGTGTAATCTTTGATGAGTTTCCACCTTGTATGATAATACAGATAGCGGGGTTTTTAGCTGAGGCTTTCCCCAGAGTATTCTTCTTATGTTTCATGTGTATTGATTCTTATTCTCTGTTATATGTGTTCTGTTTGATCTTGCTCAAATCGCTTAAGCTTTCGCAAGTTTGATTGTAGAAGTAGATTAAGTATTTTTCTTTAGTATGTTTCATTATCAGGTTGATCTACAGTGAGAATGTCTACATGGTATCAGAGCTAGCTGATCTATAGAGAAATTTCTACATGGTATTGGAGAAAAGGTTATCGGAGCTGTGAACAATATACTGAGAAGAGAATTCGAAGTTTGAATTTCTTGGTTGGAGGAGTAAAATAGAATTCTTATCATACCTCTAAGTTCACCAATGGCGTTCAATGGCTTGAGGCTCGAGTATGCATTGGATGGTAGCTCGAATTACATAGCATGGAAGGATCACATGGAAGCGGTATTAGAAGACAATGGTTTGAAGGATTTCATTAATCAAGAAATCTCCAAGCCAACTGCAGCTAATGCACAAGAATTGGCTGAATGGAAGAAGTGTGTGGCGAAGGCAAGGCAGATTCTTCTGGAGGGAGTTCGAGACCATATTGTATTGAGTCTCCATGGGAAGGAGACTCTGTTTGCAATGTGGAAGACATTGAAGGACCTATATCGAAAAAAAACGACCAGAGGAAACTAGTGCTCAAAGATAAGCTTCGGAGAATCAAGATGGAGAATGATGATCCTATTTCTACATATCTGAACAAGCTCACCACCTACAGAGATGAGCTTGGAAGTGTGGGAATAACTACTGTTGATGAAGATATGGTGAGCCTCACTCTCCTCGGCCTTCCAAAGAGCTAGAATAGCTACCAGGACTTTGTGAATGGAAGTGAGAAACTGCTGGATTGGGAACGACTGTGGTCGGATCTCATGTAGGAGGAGATCAAGAGGAGCACACGAGATGGTTCTTCATCCAAGGATGATGAAGAAAATCTGGCCTTAGCAGGTAAGGCAAGGAAAGGGAAGGAGAAGGATTCTCATTCCAAATCGAATTTTTCTCATGGAGGGAAGAAGATTGACAAATCTAAAGTGAGATGTTTTAATTGTCATGAGGTGGGTCATTATGCAACTAATTGCCCATTGAAGAAGTCCAATAAGGGATCCTTGGAAGGATCTGAAGGTGAGGTATTGGCCTCTCATTTCAAATTGGATTTTACCCTCATCGCATGTATGGCTTCATCGATGATGGGTTGTGGTTGGTTTCTTGACAGTGGAGCCTCATTCCACATGACCGACAATAAAAGTTTATTCAGTACCTTGGAGGAGAAAGACCTCAAGATGCACATAGAGATGGGTGACGATGAAAGGTTTAGTGTTTCAGGAGTGGGCACCATTGTTTTTCAGAGGGAGCATGGAGCTTCTATCACCCTGATCGATGTGAAGTATGTGACTGGATTGAAGAAGAATTTGGTATCGATCACGATGTTGGAGGACAAAGGCTACGATGTTGTCTTAAGTAAGGGAAAGGTTTTCCTTAGACACATCACCACAGTACAGGTGAAGCAGATCGGTTCACGAGTCAAGAACATGAATGCTCTTGAGGTTCAAGATGCATGCAAAGCCTTGAGGAGCAAGGCAAAGGTTAGAGACTTAGTGGTTGAGAGGGAAAGTAAATTACCTCTCAACATGTAGTTCTAGAAGAAGTCTCAGAAAATTGTGGAGGAGCCACAATTGGAGATGCTGAGAGGAGACTGAGTGGAGGCATCCACTCATGTAGAGACCTCCACTAGGGGGAAATTTCAAGCCAAGTCACATGCAACCATACCTCTAGGCGTGAGGTGGGGTGATGTGAAGTCATAGTTCCAAGAAGGCTGAAATTGGGCAGGGTCCATTGAGAGGTTTTATCTCATGGATCATACCTTGCTATGGGAGCCCAAAGTACATAGTAGCAGGAGGAATCAGTGGGATTGATGTAGTCAGAGATCAAAGTGATAGAGACTAGAGTAGTAAGATACTAAAGAGCGCAGAGAAGGACTGACTAGGAAGAGTCAGCAGAAGCACAAAGTTCTTAGTTGACAGAGGCAATAGCAGTCAGAGACTTTGATGACAGAGGCATCATTTTGATTCAGGTTGGATATTTTTTGTTTCTGAGTTGTTGGAGCAACAACACTAGTGAGAAGTGTTGCATGTAGAACATTCCAAAGATTCAGGATCGGGATCGAGTTGAATTCCTTTCTTGTTGAGAGGGAGTGTTGAAAATAGCAACAAGAAATGCTAAAAATAGCATTTAGTATATTCCAATTTTAGTTTTTCCTTGAATTAGAATTGTGAATTAAAATTCGAATTTAGTCACACTAGCTGCTTGAAAAAATAATTAATTAATTAATCTTGAGTTAATTAGTTGGAGAAATTCAAACATGAAGTCTTTGTGAAGTCATGCAACAGTTATCCCTTTGATTTAGGAGATTATCCCTTAATTAAGGAGATAAGGATGAGTTGTATTTGAGTTGTAATTAGTTAGCTCATTTAATTGAGTTATGTCCATTTAAATTAGTTCCAAACAATTTGAGGAACTAATTGTGAGTTCAGTCAGTTAATGCATGCATGCATCCAACTAGTGTACTCCAGATAACTGAAGATTCTCTCATCATTAACTCATGCATGTATATTTTGAGAAAGACCCAGTTGAGATTAAAGATAGGGACATTGTACTATCAATTGCATGAGTTTTCCTATAAAGGAAACTCATCCATGCAGAAGGAACACGGTTCCTTGAGGATTGCGCAGTTTTACAAGGTGCGAGATTAGTGTGAGTGATTAGTGTTACACTTGGTAACAGTAGGATCACCCAAGAGAAACATCGCAAGGAAATAGGAGGCTTGGAGGGTAGAGGAGAAGGTTTTTGAGAAGCCTTGTTACCCTGTGAGCATCCAGGAGGATTGTACTGAGAGCTGGATAGCTGTGAGAGCTAAAGCTTTGTGTAATATTTGATGTATTTCCACCTTGTATGATAATACAGATAGCGCGGTTTTTATCTGATGATTTCCCCAGAGTATTCTTCTGTGTTTCATGTGTATTGATTCTTCTTCCCTGTTATATGTGTTCTGTTTGATCTTGCTCAAATCAATTAAGATTCCACAAGTTTGATTGTAGAAGTAGATTAAGTATTTTGCTCTAGTATATTGCATTATCAGGTTGATCTACAGTGAGAATTTTTACACTTTCTTCTCCACCAAAGATAGGGATGGTAGCATAGGTAAGATCCAGCTTGATGGAAACTCCAATCTTTGATCCCCAAGATCTGGACAAAATAATATTGAACCTTGCAGGGATATCAGCTACTACAATGTCCATTACTACACTTTTTATTGGGATCTGGGCCAAATTCACCACTAAGTCCTTTATCATTCCAAAACACTCCCTCATAGAGTCAAAAGAGAAGAGATATTTTTATGGTTTGGTTATCTGCAGACCTAGTTGCTCCATTACTAACAGTAGCATCAATTTATGGGAAGCGCCTGAGTCCAACATGTAGTTATGGAGTAGGAGGTCATATACTATTAGAGTAACATAGAAACGTGTTGTGGAGGGATCTTGTTCTTAAACATGGGGTCCAAAGATGACCATTTGTCTTTATTCTTGGAGGTTTAAACTATCATGTGATTCGATTAAAGTAGATGAAAGCATGAACTGGAGAACTTAGGCCTTATAGGCGGGTTGTTTCAAGAGCTCAGATAACGAGACCGAGATTTTGACTTTCTCATGCTTTTTTTGAAGATTAAAGATAGCAGGGCCTTTTTCTGCAGTGTTAACCTCTACCAACTCTTTTTATTTTTCATAGATGGGCCTAGAGGGGGGAGGTGACTTCTCTTCCTTGAGGAATTCAGGCTTATGGGAGTTTGGATCAAAGGACTCCTTATTTTTTTGAATAATTGGATCTAAAGGCCTCTTCCTCTTGTCAGCTGACTTAGGAGGCTCTTGGGAGGAAGCACCTTCATTTTCGTCTTGTCCCCTAGATCTCTTTCTAGATGAACAAAGATCATATTTCTTATGATTCGAGCATGCATGAAATCAATGAACTACTTGCAGTAATTATCAATCTCACCATCATTTAGCATTGCATCGAGATCATCCCCCTCTTCTTCATACATTCTAACTTCTTGTTCTTCATCATAGAAAGAGGAATATAGGTTCCTTTTAACTTCATTGGCATCTTGTATCTTCTCCTCTAGATCATATTTTGTATATAATGGAGGATGGGTGTGGTCTTGCTGTTGTTTCCTCTCCCTTTGCAATATATGTAGGTGAGGCCTTCTATATTGGGGATTGAAACCTTGACTAGTAGCTTGGGATTTTTGTCGTAGAAGGTTTTCATTTTCTAGCTCCAGTTTTATCAATTTATTTGATAAGTTCATTATTAACTTATCCATCTCCTCCATCTTCTGTTCTTGGGATTCTCTTCCATGACTTGAGGAAGCTGCCTCCTCTTTCCCCTTTTTCTTCTCTTTAGTGCTAGTTCTGCTTCTTGACTTCCTCGTTGATGTAAAATTTGCTTTCTACCTCGAGAGCATCAATTTGAATCTTGTCCAAGGTACGTGACTTCCTCTCTCTGAGTCTGAAGCTGAAATCTGATTCAAAAGGCCCCAACAAAAAATTCTCAGGCAATGAATTGTGGAGGTTTAATCTCAGCAGGTAAATTGTTGTACAATTTATTAAACCTTTTTATCAACCCAGAGATATCGTCATCAAGTTTGTTTCTTCTTCATAACATTGAACTCAGTAAGAATATATCCATGATCTATCTTATCTCCCCATTTTTGCATAAAATAATTCTCCATCTCTTCCCAAATGGCAATGGAAGAATTCAGCAACGACTTGAACCATTTTTTGGCCTCCCCATCTAGAGATTGGACGAAGAGTCTCATCACCACATCTAGGTGCTCGACGTTTAAATTTTGTGCAAAGGCATAGAAAGCTTCTATGTGTCTCTATACTAATGTGTCATCTTCTCCATTAAACCTGGGCAGGAGTTTGAGATAGTCTTGTGGCATATAATTTAAAGGTTGAGGTAGGTCTAAGGAGAATATTTTTTTAACAGGAAACCTGGAACAACCATCTAGAGCAGAGGTGGTGGTGCTAGGTTTATCAGAGGTCTTTGAGCTATGACCAATTGCGAGATAGTTGATTGTCCGTGACTTGAGAAACTGTTCACATTATGGGTAGGACTGCTCTTGAGGATATCTTTACTCTCCTCAACCTTAGGGAGGGGAGGGAATGAGAAAGAAGGGGTGTTGACTGAAACTTCTTCTTCTTTGACTTCTAGGGAGGCGGTACTGAGTAGTGGAACAATTTCTAAAGGATATACCAAGACTCTAGGAGAAAAATCGGAGCAATGAATTATGGCATTCTGTGAGCTTGATGAGGATGTCTAAGAAAACGAGGAGACAATAGCATCAGTAGTGGGGTTTTTTTTCCTTCCAAATCCTTCTGGATATTAGTCTTTCTGGATCAAATATAGATGGCATTCTTTCTTGAGAGGTATCTGAGTGGGTATGGGGCCTCCTAAAAGCTAGGGTGATGAACTTATGATTTCACAGTGGAGTCACCAAGTTGATAAATCTACAACCCACACATCTTTGCTCACCTTATCAAAGAGTGTATGAATGTCATACCCAGGGGAAAATTGCTCTAATCTGTTCCATGACAACAAGGCCATAATTGATGTTGTCACTCCTAGAGACAGTCTCTGGGTTGATAAGAGACCAGTGCCTAGGACATCCTAATTAGTGTTGTCAAATTTGTCTTAAGGACTTGTAGCACCATAGTTTTGCATGTAATTCAAATAAGATTGATTCAGAACCATTCATAAAGATACAATGTATGAACCAACACACATGCATGAATACATAGGAAATGATCCTCAATTGGTGGTGGCCAAATCAGATTGAGAGCTTGCAACAAATCAATTGTTAAGACAAATGTAATTGTAGAAGACAGTAGAGGAGAAATCCATCATACAAAGCTTAAACCTTAAGAATTATGTATATCTAGATTTAGAGAGAAACAAGAGAAAGGAAATGTTTATGGAATGCTAAGATACATGGAGTGCTTTTTAAAGACTTAATTTCCACATCCATACAGGAATTATCCATCAATAACTTAATCAAAATGAATCTTATACAGACATTATCCATCAATAACTTGATCGAAATGAATCTACATCTAATGAGAAATATATCTGGCAACTACTTGACATGAAATCTGAGAATAATATTCAACATATATGAAAACACAAAGGGAGATGAACATACTGCAATCCAATAAGTTGGAATCACCAAAAATCTCACATTAATTTTCTGAGAAACATACATACATCAAGATTCATAACATTGTCTTCATGAAACCAGGAAAAGGTCCTTTCCAAGAGTTCTTTCCAAAAATTTTGAACCTTCTTTAAGTGTTTCTTCCCTCTTTTTATAAGGAGAGGGGGAGCTTGAGAAACAGTTACAAAATATCTCAACTGAGCTCCAGCTTGTCTGATCGACTAGTTGTCTCTGCGTGCGAAGGCTCTGCTGCCCAAATCATTGCAAAAAATTTGATTCCTTTCTTTAAAATACATAAAATTACAAAAATAACAAAATGGAACAACTGAATGATGGCCGAGAAAAATATCTCCATGCCATGCCTGTGAGTGCCTCCAATCAGGCCACGTCTTTTACCACAATGTTCCTCTTTAGTTACTCAGTCAGTTCGCCTGTCGTTTTCCCCTTAACCGCTTGAATTCCCCACTTTCTAGAGCTGGGAGTGATCAACCGTTGTGGTCTTAGTGGTGTTCTGGATGCCATGTGCCAGCCCAATATCAAAACCCATCTCATCGGAAGTTTTTCAAATACCAACTATTCTAAAGTTTCGACGTTTGCAACCTCCGATATGCCTACCTCCAATATGATGTCCTCACTCCACGTGGAACCTCATGAGTGGCGACATATGTCATCCATATTTTTCCCCTTAGGCCCCTCAAAATACCAAATTTCTTTGCCACGTGTCCTGTTGTACCATCATGTAATGCTGACGTCAAATGCCACTATAGCTTTATCAGAACCAATTGTATGATGCCACATGTATTTATCGAAGCCAACTCTATGCTGCCATGTGTCCCACTTGAGGAGAGAGAAAAGGGCCTGTCAACCTTTGGTTTCACAATGAAATCCTTCATTAATCCTTTATCGACGTTCCTCGATTCTTTCTAATACTATCGGCACTTTATGATATCGCAAATTTTTAAAATATCTCACTTTAAGAAGTTCTGATTCTGAAATACATCGATGTTCCAATGTGCTGATGCTCCTCCAACCTCTGATATCACCTGCTTCAATGTATCAAACCTTTGATATTGAGATGCACGATGTGCTAGACCTCCGATATTGTGATGCACTAGTATGTTGGACCTCCGATATTGTGATCTCTAATATTCCTTCTTTCTTAAGGCTTCAAATCCTTGAAATTTCAGTAGACCATATCTTTTGATCCAGGAGTCCATTTTTGGACTTCCACATATCATTGGAAATTTTGTTCATGGAACTTTCTAATGGAGAGGGTATGATGTAGGCTTTGAGTCCTTCTGCTACTTGGAATATGGCTGCAAAATTATCTGCTCATTGACTTTTTGGACAGATGAAATCACACCCACCATGATGATCCTCCACATGGATCTTGTAGCTACCATAGGAATCCTTCTAAGCCATGAATTTGTTGCAACACACATTCTTGCTAGTATGGTTGTCATTAGTGCCAACAAGTCCCACATTCATGCTTGGAATATGGCACGAGGGTGATTAGCTGAAAGAAAGATTTGGTTTAGCCCAATCTATGGTTGGGTGGTTCGTGGAAGTCCCAGACCTGGTTTGCTTATGCATTCATTAATAAGAGCTCCTTCTCCTTGGTATTTCATGTGTAAATGTACTAGTTCATATGTGATTTTTATGGTTGTTGTATCCTTTTTATTTTTTTTGGTTATATGTTGGTTATGAGTATGTTTTATAACAGACTTGATGTATGGCTCTCATCATGTTTTGATTAGAAAATGAATGTACAATGAATATATGACCTAATAGATGATAATGCAACTATTGTGATAAGGCAACAATGCTTCTTTATGAATCTCAGATAAGTATGAGACCCCTATGCTCAGATTTGTTGTTATGACCTATAGATTACATATTAACATGTCTGACTAAATGTCTGTCATGGCTAGTAGGGGTCAAATCAAGTATTTGTACCAATGATTGCATTAGCAAAATTATTCCATTATTATTTATCATTTTTGAAAGTTTCATGAAGTTCGGGGCAGTGGCCTGAGACCTAGACCTAAAAAAGTGGCTCAAAATCCATGGTCCACTAGTACAAAATGACTATTTAGTTACTAAAAAGATGACTAAAATTTGCATATGAACGACCATTTTCTAGTTGGTGACCAGTAGTAGCTAATTTACAGTATCTTATAACGCGACAAACTTTTAGTCGTTTTTAGCTTAGTCATTAATTGGTTGTCTCAATTTTATCATCTACTAGTATATTTAGTCATTAATTTAATCATTGATTTAGCCATTAATTGCCACAATTAATGACCAAATATACAACAAAATATATTTCTATATGATCATCCAAGAAAACCAATTAATGACCAAAGAAATATGACTAAATTTTTTTCATGTTATCAGATACTGTAAATTATCTACTAATAATCGTATATATGAAAAATTTAGTTGTCATTTGTAGTAGTCATTTATATTTTTTATGTAGTTTCGTATTCATTATATAAACAACTAATTTAGTAGTTTATATTCATATTCATTTATATAAACAACTAATTTAGTCATATATTCATTTTATTTGTGTTCATCATTAATCAATATAAACTACTAATTTAGTAGTTTTAGATTGATTTTATGTGTTCATTATTAATCAACATAAATTAATTAGTATGATTTTGTGACTAAATTAAAAAAATGTCATACAATGTGCATTGGTTCATCTAATATGAAAATGCAAAGTTACATATGTTAATTAAAATACTAAACAATATCAAGTGCAACTATAAATAATTTCAACCACATAAATTATATTATATGAAATGTCAAGTATTACAATATGAGTTTCCAACTTAACATTGGTTGGACTACAATTTACACATGAAATGTTGTTTCATCACTACAAAACATTATCATTGTGTTGTCAAGTCATTGTAGGTGAATTCACCAACTCTGAAGACTTGAACATTAGTCTCTATGTGTGTGTCTTATGTGGGATATTCGCTTTAAGGGTATCACTAGACCGGTCCTCTTCTCTCTCTTTTTGCATTTGTCTCTCGAGTGTTAGTTTTCTCCTCTTTCTTCAAATCCCGCTCCTTACCATCAATACTGAGTTCTTTTTCTGAAAACAAAAGAAGATTCAGTGCAAACTATAAGACATGAAAGATGATGAATACTAGAATATAAACTAAAGTAGACTATACAAGATTTATATGACATATACCTCAACATCAACAATGATAAAGTCATTCTTCCCCATAAAAGCAAGAAACTTGAACAAGTTATCTTCAGTTGAGAGATAGTGACCACTATGTGGCCAGATGACCTGTATAAACAAATAAACTTCACCATAGAAAATAAAACCTTAGTAACTTAGTATTCAACTTTCAGGGAAAGCTTAGGCACAATCATGCCAACTAAGTTACATGCTAAAAAGATCAAGCTATAAATAACTTGTGAAAACAAATAATATGAGGTGTGATGTCTAATCCTTGTCATTTTATTCACAACAACATTTTATTGATCTCTAACGCATGAACTTGATCAAGTATATAAACAACATGTGCTCAAATAACAACATGAAATTAAACTTTCTAATAGTCATGAAAATATTTCAACACAAAACAGTTAAAATGATTTTAATTAATATTGTGTAATACTAATTTCATCTTCAAGCTTTGGTTGTTGTTTACACAGACATGATACCGAGTATTTTCAATTTCATTGTTAAGATACAAAGAAAAAACAAAATAAGTGTTCAAAATGTAATCAAACAATAAAGAGAGGATATTATGGAATGGACATTACAATTATAAAAAAATTGTTTACCTGTCCATCGATATCTTATCAGGCATTCCTAAAACATTTGCTTGCCCAAAATAACCATGTAGTGAAAGAGTCACAACATTAAAAACCAATATAGGAATACCTACTAGAAACATTTCCAAAGTCGATGGCTGAAGTGCCTGAAGGATCTCCAACAACAAATGAATCATATCCAAGACATGATGTCTACATTGTGTCCCCATCCTTTTTCCAATCACATTTCATGTAAACTGCCCACACCACAGTCTAGTAACAATCAAATGAGGGCATTGACAATTGTTTTTATCTTTTAGATCTCTAAAATTTGAATCTAATTTGTTTTGGGAACATATTAATTCGTAGTTAAAGCCTTCCTGTCATGAGAAGGTATCAATCAAGTAGGACATAAAAAAAATCGACCTTAATGAGGTCCTCTAACAATTTCTAAAATATCAATATTTGTCTTGTTGTGATATCTTGGATAGAAAAATAGCATATCTGCAAAACAAAAATCCATATATTACTTATGTTCAAACTCTGTATATGGTGTATTCTTAGGTAGTTTTTTAAGATGTCCCTTTGTCTTTACCAAAGCAGATTGCAACTTGGTTAAACTCTATATCCTTTCATTCAACATCAATTTTTGCAAGATAAATGTCACACATTATTCTTTCCCATTTCTTAACATGCTACATATGATAAATTGAAAGTCACATAAAAGAAAGAGAAAACTTTTTTCTAACCAAAACAAACAAACAAAAATTGCCTCTAACAAAACTTCACACCTTAGAAATTACTCTGCCACATTCTTAGACTAAAGTTGATATTATTTGATTCATCTTTAGGTCATATTTAATCGGGTATTCTTATGTTTACCATGATGTCAATTTGGTGCTAAAATAAATATATAAATCTAGGTTATTATGACTGAAATTCAAGTATAATTCAAAAAATTAATGTCATTGCAAGGTATGGAGAGAGAAACATCTTCATAATTAGGATTTTTAGATTTATTTGAGTTGAGTTGGTATTTTAATATATATTTATCTCTAAAGAAGTGAAATAGAAAGATGAGAATCAAAATAGCCTTGTGAACTTTTAATTAATTCATATTATATATCTCTAAAACAGTCAGGTCATCCTTCTCTACTGTTTGATAGAGATTTATTGCGGATAGAATAATAACGAATTAACTATCAAACACAATTATGAAATATATTAACCAAGGAAAGAAAAATGACATGGATGTGGTATTTGTGTGCTCGAAGGAAATCCAATAATGGTTGCATTCTTTCTTTATCATGAAATAGTATTTAAGAAAAATGTTGGTGCAAAAATTGAACTCTGTTACCAAGATGAGACTATCGTGTTGGACAAGGAAAGGATGAATTAAAGGGATCAAGGTCTAGGTCCAATACATAGTTATCCTTCTCACTACAAAATACAAAGTTGTCATCATTTGCTTATCCAGGAAAAACAAAAGTGAGTTTGTATTTGTGCACTTATGATAGTATATGAAAAAGAAATCACTAGTGGAAATCAAAGTGTGTCGTCCCATCATCCAACCTACATGAAGAACATATATATTTAGTTTTTGACTATAATGGAAATCAAATGTAAAACCCACTCAAATCAATATTTACAAGACATAGGCGTAATGAACTAGTACAATAGAAGCATGCTAACTAAGAAACAAGAGATGATAACAAAAAATAATGGAACATTTTTTCCTGTCACATAATTGGCATGCATAAAATTTCCACATAATACATCCAAAAAAGGAGAAGAAATTATGGAAAAATAACATTCATTAGTGTTTTGTACCCTCTATAAAACATGTAGCCTGGGGAAGTAGAGGAGGCCAAATGTAGCAGGATTCCAATTATGTAGGATATAAAAACATAAATGTGGGAAAACACTCCTACCAATTCACGAAATCTCACTCAAAATAATAGAACATGTTGAGGATATTAACGATGAAAACAAAGCATGTATGAAGTTCAAGTGCCTTTAACTTGCACTGAGGTTCATATTCTCCACGTTTTCTAATTTTATGAAAGCAATCAAGAATATGTTGGGTCTACAACTAAAAGAATACGGTTTGTCCTTTACATAAATTACTTGAAAATTTATATAGTCCAGAGGTTTTTCAAATCCAAATCTCAACATTATACCCGTAGCTTTGATTGCTCCAGTTTTTTATACATTTATTTTTTTTGGTATGCATACAATCAATATTTAGGTTCTTTATGATTCCATAGTGTTGAAGCCCTAAAAATCAGGTCTACAACAAGGGGGATACCCACCCGGTCTGGACCTTGGTTAGCAACTCCTTTTCCATTTGGTATAGTGGGTCCGACTGGGGATATGGGACCAGTTTCCCAATTTATGTGTGTGTGTGAAGGATTGATATTTCTCTTTCTAACAGTTTCTAAATGGAATACTTTTACTCTAACTCTAATCTAATAATATATAAATTGTATTCTAATAAGCAGAAATATCTAAGTCTACATTGACCCAGGGTGTAATCTTTCTTTTATGCGATCTAAAATGATTTCAAATAACAACTAGTAATAAAGATCATTCAACTGTTATGAGAAAAGAATTCAATAAAGATGAACCACTTCGTATAAAATGTTAGACAAAACAGTTGTGAAAAACATATCGCATAATAAGCTACTCATACATCAAGCATAAATAAATAGCTATCATCGTACAAAAGTGCCAAATGATAATTCAAGCATTCATGCAACAATATATAAATAAATGAACATGAATATCACTTTAACACAAAGGCAGAAATAGTTAAGAGATAGAAGTACCATTTATAACTAGTCCTACTCATGAGCTTCAAGCGATAATGATTTATCTCTTCTTGATCTAACATCCACTAAGAGTACAAAAGTGCAACATCAGTAGCAGATATCAAATGCAAATATCAATAAATCCTGTTCCATTCATTCATCAAAACCTCCTCAGAGGGTACAAAAGTGCATGTTCTGGGGATAAGTTTTTGACAAATTTCAGGACCCTTCTCTAAATGCATGAGAAGGGTTTAAATACTACTAACTAAATCTAAAAATAACTTATTACAAAAATGTAGGATGCGGCTTAAATGACAGTCCTCATTTCAGGCAAAATAAAACAAAATTAAAACTGAAATTGACTCTAAAATTAAAACTACTTCTGTATCTGCTCCTTGAAATCGCATGCATGCAGCAACTGTTTGAGAAGAGTTGGCTGGCCGACCTACGACTTTAGCTGAGTTGAGAAAACAGAATCGGCAAGAGCTGGTGCCATCTTCTCGGCAGAATTGATGATACACTTAAGAGTCATCCACTAGCTATGTGGCTTTACCAAGTATGCCCAGTAATAATCCCAGTTCAACCTGGTTAACCCTTGGATTGCTTCTGCCTTTTCTTGAGCCTTCTGTTTCTAGTCTGTCTCTATCGTTGTTTTCTTGCAATTTTCAGGGCTTGCAGGTAACTGAGCAATTAGAAGCTTTCCTTTTTGAGAAATTTTTAATCGCGCATCGGAAACTGCCTCCGTTTCTTGATCTGGGCTTCCTTGATGCATTTTTCACCTTTTGCGCTTTGTTCTTTTAGCGGATATAAAGTTCAAATTTTGTGAAAATAATGATTTCATATTCTCTTGACCTTGAGTCTTAAACTGTCTATTTCTGATATCAACTCTATCCAGTATCCACTTAACCATGTCTGTGTATGGGAGAATTTTGGGTCTTGCTGCTATCCGGTGCAAGAATGAATAAGCTAGCTCTGTGATGGATGCCTCAGAATAAATATGTGAGCCCGCAGTAGCAGTAACTTCCATTACTCTGGGATTCTCCTCCTCAAGCAGATTATACATGCCTTCCCACGTAGCAATACCAACTTCTCTGTTACAGGCTGTGTCTGTATACAAGGGTGCCATTTCTTTCTATTCAGAGCTCGAAGCTTTGCTTTTCTTTCCCATTTTATCCTGTGTATTGCTTTGTATCGTTTTCTGTTCTCCATTCCTGCAATTCACAAGTGAAGTGAAAATAATGGTAAGGCAGGGTGATGGGAAAGTTTTTAAATGCTGAAGACGTATCAGACATACCACCTTACGTGAGATGATTTTTCGATAAACACGAAACCATATTCCATTAATAACTAGCAACTAACTCATTTATTAGCATTAAAGTGCATAACCAGGTGTCAGTTTATGGAAAATACTTTTTTGAATAACGAGCCCGAAAGATCTGCGATGAGGTGATTTTGCGATTTGCTTCACAATATTGCAGATCGCAACATCGCAGAATCATAACATCACAAAGTTGATAGCTCGCTATATCGCATTATCGCATTGTCGCTGTATTTCAAAACTACAATATCGCCATATCGCAATATCGCAATATCGCAGAATCGTGATATATGACAATCTTTTTTAATCTTTTTTTTGCGAAGTGCGATTTGCGATATGCGTCATCACATGTCGGCAATTTAAGATGTTTCAATGTAAGTTGTATTTGATGTATGCGATGCGATATTTTATTATCGCGATCTCGCAATGATAGAACTTGGGTTTGTAAGGAGGTATCCTGTTATTCTTTTGCGATGTGATATTTCCTAAGGAAAGATTTTTGTCTTACCTTATCATAAAACTTAGATTTTTTAGATTTTTCAAAGGGATCCTCCTAAGCTTATGATGGTAAGTTTTATTCGAAAAGGAAATTTAAGCACTAATTGATTTTTGAATTTTTTAACTAAGGGTCCCCACTTATTTAGTATTAGGAATAACACTAAATAAGAATGGGGGTTGTTGCTGGCCACAACACATAGTAACTAACCCATCCTAAAGGTAGGCTAAAATTTGACTTTTGAAGAAATTCCTCCCTCGAATCTTTGTAACGTGATTTGTTTCATGCTTGTGAAAAAAATATGCATCTTTCACTGCAAGCAATAAATCTTATAGATATATTTCCAAAAAAATCTTGTTTATCAATTCATAATACATCTAAGTTCCCCCACTCGTGTGATTAAATCTGAACACGTAAATGAGCATGACAAATCCTCAACTGCAACTTACACTGCTAGAAGGACCAGGAGAGTGGATCAAATACATGCCTTAACAGAGGGCCAAATAGATAAATTTGAGGACATGCTTCATGCTTTAACCTTGGAGAGAAATTAGATAAAAGAAGCAATGGGGTTTTCTCTAGACAATGTCAACGCAATTGGTTAGGTAGTTGAGGTACTTACAGAGTCTTTGACTCTAAAGGAGACGTTTATTCCATCGAAAGTTGCAAGGCTCATGGTAGTTCTTGGTATTCTTCACAATAGTAGTGCTCTCGTGAAAAATTCTTTAGCATATAGGAAAAAGTTTGAAGCAACATTGCTTGATTTTATGGAAAGATTTAATGACTTATACTGAAACATCACTAGTCGGATTACTGCAGAAGCTTTGAGGTAATGTTTTCCCAATCACTAGAGCAACATCTTAGCTTAGAAGAAGTCGAGAAGCATAAGAACCAAGATCAAGACGAGGATGTTAGGTATAGGTATAAATTTCAATCAGAGGGAATCATGCAAGAGAAACTAATGCTTATTTAAAATTGGGAGCACAAGTGAAGAAAGAAAATCCATACTTGATGATGATAAGGACTATATGTCTAGATCTAAGAAAAATTTTCAGGAAGAATCATCTTTATGGTTGCACGATGAGGAATGTGAATAAATGGATACCTCTTGCAGTGGTACTTTACCAAAAAATGTTGGTGTGGTGGGGATCTCAAAGTCATCACTCCCACATCCAGATCTAAAACCTTTAACAAGAAATTCTATGAAAATACATCCTGTATTATAGGCTTCAAAGTGGACTCATGATGATGGTGGAACTGATACAGAGGGCAAGGTAGATCTTAAGGTACTTGGTTTGAATTACTCTTCTTTTTGTAGTGATGACATATTTGGGAGTTCTGGGAAAGAAGACAAACAAGAAGTCACAATGGACAACAATGCTTCTACTCTTAACGAGAGTGGAATGGATGAAGGTCACAGGTGATTCTCCTTGCCTTTAGGATGCTAATTTATTTTTTTCCTTTATATATATATACCATCTGGTTTGATACTCTAAACGTGTAATATCAGGAAAAATCTATGTCAATTGGAGGTAACATTCATGCAGTATTGTGAGTCTCTTGAAGAACATGGCACTAAGAATGTCGAAGAAATTGAAAGAAAAGTCTCTTCCCACATAAATAGATTAAAATATGAATATGGGTTAATAGATCTTGTGACTAATAAAGATAGTAGATTAGATTCTGGATACTATAGGCATTTGTCTCGCATGGTAGATAATGCATGAAATTGTATATCTATTGGATTGCATTTTATTGAAGTGGGTTCCATATGAAGTCTCTCGTGCTTGGAAATTGCATCTCATTTTAAGTCAGGTTTATGAAAACTGGTATCTACATGATTAATATCTTTGTGGCTTACTTATTTTACTTTGTGATGGGAACCGTAACAAGAGTCCCTCACACAGATTAAGTAAATACAGGGAAAGAGAGGATAGGCAGAAGGGTTTTGATGGGGATGCAGAACGAGATCCTGGCATTGTTTCTCCTCATCGTGAAAGAGATGGTAATAGAGATAGGCTTCATGATTATGATGTTGGAAGGGGGAGAGGGAGGATCGAAAATAGATAACATGACAATCATGACAAGGATAGGGACAAAGACAGGGAGAGGGGCAAGGGAAGAGAGAGGGATAGGAATCGTGATAAAGAAAGAGAGATAGGGAAAAGGAAATGGATTAGCTCCCAATGTTTTAAAGGGTTTTGTTCTTCAACTAGCTAGCCTTATAAAGGAGTATTCAAAACATCGGAGTTTATGCAGTGAAGCATAAATATTGCTATATTATATGTATTTTCTATCTTGTACTCAGGGGTGATGGAAGTGAATTATCTAAAAAACATTGTCATTATCATGTGACTAAGTGACATGTTTCATGGAATCTAATTAGGGACCTTAATTGTAATTTTTCCATGATTGCAGGTGTCGTTGTTAGTGAGTGTATTTGATTGCTAGCCTCTTTCTTCCATTTTTATGTTTTCTAATTTAAACTCTTTGAAGGCTATAAAGTCTATAGGCATTTTAGTCTCTTTATAAACGATTTCTTTTATAAAGAGATTAAACGCAAATATAGTGGTGAGAATTTTAAAGATGAGAATGCTTGTAATAGTTTGATAGGTGAGCCTAACTATTTTAGAATCAAGCCATGAAAAGATAATACTACATGCAAGGATGATTTGATTATAATAGTCATTAGTAAACACACACTTTTTTTAGTAATGCTTGCATGAATATCTCTATCCTGCATTTCTTTGTGTGTTGATCGGTTTCTCCTTTTTTTGTAATTATAAATAAATATTGAAAAAATTATTGAAGGGTAATATGAGAATATTCCCCTTATCCTCTCGCAGTGTGGAATCTAAACATATGTTTACTATCATAAAATACTAGTAAACACCCCCTATTTTCAACCAATGTTTGCATGAAGATAAGTCACCCTTCATATGAAAATTATATATAGAATCATACTTCAATATTAATGACCATATATATTATTTTGAATTTATTATTAAAGGCTATCTTTTTCTTTTATGCTTGGGCCTTCTTTAATGTTTTAAAAAACCTTGATGGGATGTGTAGACTTCAAAATGAATTTCTAATACCTTTTAGAAAACTTTGATTGCAATTGTTAGACCATCTTGCAATAATTATGTTTAGAGTCACGTAGACTATCTGCAGAACATCGAATCAATCTTTAGTTTTACTTGAATGATGCATCACAACTTTGGATGAGCGAAATTATATTTTATATAAATATATTGTTTTGGAATCATCATATCTTCAATTATTGACTGTATATTTTGTTATCTAGGTGGATACCACCACATTTACCACAACAAAGTACAAAGAGTCCAGAGCATGAGAAAGCCTCAACTGCAACTTACGCTACTAGAAGGACTAGGGTAAGCACCATATCATCTATTGGGATTGATTTTTTTTAATACTTTATTAAAGGTAATTTCAATATTTTTGAGACATTGACACCCATTGAATTTTAGTAATGTTAAACTTCACCAAATATTTTGAAGGGTCAACATCTAATCAAATTTCTTTGAGTTTGAAGTTTGAATAGCTTTCTACCCCGTTGTTTATGATTTGTAGTCTGATGTAATTGTACTAGAGAGTGGATTAGGAATGTGCCTTAACAAAGGGTCAAAGAGATGAATTTGAGGACATGCTTCATGCTTTAACCTTGGAGAGAAATTAGATAAAAGAAGCAATGGGGTTTTCTCTAGACAATGTCGATGCAGCTAGCGAGGTATTATTCTCATGATGATGATATAGCTATGGGATTTATCTTGTCTCTTGGTTAAGAACTTTGACAAAAAGATTTCTTTATAAATTAATTGGTGCGTTGCATGCATTGTAGGTAGTTGAGGTACTTACAAAGTCTTTGACTCTAAAGTTGATGCCTATTCCAACTAAAGTTGCAAGGCTCATGTTAGTTTATGATATTCTTCACAATAATAATGCTCCTATGAAAAATTATTTTGCATATAGGACAAAGTTTGAAGTAACATCACGTAATATTATGGAAAGCTTTAAAGCACGAAGCATGTCCTCAAATTCATCTCTTCTACCCTCTATTAAGGCACATTCCTGATCCACTCTCTAGTAAAATTACATCATACTACAAATAAAGAAACATCGAGTCAGAAAGTTGTTCAAACTTCTACAATAGTAGTGCTCCTATGAAAAATGCTTATGCATATAAGACAAAGTTTGAAGCAACATTGCCCTATATTATGGAAACCTATAATGACTTATACCGAAACATTATTGGTTAGATTACTACAGAATATGTGAAGGTTTGTATGTTTTTGATATGCATATCATAATAAGTGTAAAGCAGAAGAGCGAAGGATATAGAGAAGAGTAAGAGCAAGAGCGGGCAGAGGGTGATCAACGCAAATGGTGAATTTTCTGAAGCAAAACAAATTTTTCGTTCTCTTACAGGGACGCTTCACAGGTCGGAAGGTCATTATCATTAAAACCTTCAACGATGGCATTATTTGACGGGCATATGACCACTTCCTTGTAGCGGGTATCGTAAAATACGTTAAGAAGGTCATCAGAAAGGACTCTATGAGGCAAACGACGAAGAAATCAAGGTTAAAGGCTTTCATCAAGGTTGTCAACTACAACCACATCATGCCCACTAGGTATAGTTTGGATGTGGATTTGAAGAATGTGGTTACCTTTGATAAATTGGAGACACAGGATAAGAAGGTGGAAACACTAAAGGGAGTAAAAGTTTCCTTTGAGGAGAGGTTCAAGGCAGGGAAGAATAGATGATTCTTTACAAAACTTAGGTTTTTAGATTCTCATTTTTTAGAATTACCGTGTTAGAACTTTCAAGTTTTTATATTTTGATTATTTATAGTGGCCTTGGTACCATCGTTCTATTTGCAATTCCTGGACATTTTTTAGTTTCTTGAGAGTTTTGATAGGAAACTTAATGCTAATCTATCTTATATCTAGCATTTCTTTTACAGTTTTAGATTTGATTTATCATGTCAGTGGGAAAAGTGTAGGGAATATTACATTATTGGTCATTAATTAGCAAGGTGGTTGGTAATTTTTACTCGTAAAAAAAATATCATAGTAAGTGTAATAACTATGTGGACCATTCTGTGAATTTTTTCACATTTATATTCTGGAGTTCTTGTAGAAGAGAGTGATGAAAGATCTCCAGGTTTGTTCACACTGGTTTCTCTTTTTATGTCTTATGTGAATGGATTGAGATCTACCTTTCTTCGGTCTAGAAATTCAGGTGTCCCTCCTTTTCATTCAATATGTGGAGATGCCCTCTATTGAAGGACCTTGATAGTTTTGAATCCAATCTTATAGACATAACAATCGGATTTGGTCCAAATAAAGATGTTTCTCTAGCGATTGCAAAGGGAAAAACAACTCGAGAATTGTTTAGTATTCCTCTTCTGGAGTGCTCATGTTAGTTTCTGATATTCTTCACAATAATAATGCTCCTATGAAAAATTATTTTGCATATAGGACAAAGTTTGAAGCAACATTGCCTAATATTATGGAAAGCTTTAAAGCATGAAGCATGTCCTCAAATTCATCTCTTCTACCCTCTGTTAAGGCACATTCCTGATCCACTCTCTAGTACAATTACATCATACTACAAATCAGAAACATTGAGGCAGAAAGTTGTTCAAACTTCTACAATAGTAGTGCTCCTATGAAAAATGCTTATGCATATAGGACAAAGTTTGAAGCAACATTGCCTTATATTATGGAAACCTATAATGACTTATACCAAAACATTATTGGTCAGATTACTACGGAATGTTTGAAGGTTTGTATGTTTTTTATATGCATATCATAATAAGTGTAAAGTAGAAGAGCAAAGGATATAGAGAAGAGGAAGAGCAAGAGCAGGCAGAGGGTGATCAACGCGAATGGTGAATTTTCTGAAGAAAAACAAATTTTTCATTATCTTACAGGGACACTTCACAAGTCTGAAGGTCATTATCATTAAAACCTTCAACGATGGCATTATTGGACGGGCATATGACCACTTCCTTGTAGCGGGTATCGTAAAATACCTTAAGAAGGTCATCAAAGGGGAATCTGCAAAGCAAACGATGAAGAAATCAAGGTTGAAGGCTTTCATCAAGGTTGTTAACTACAACCACATCATGCCCACTAGGTATAGTTTGGATGTGGATTTGAAGAATGTGGTTACCTTTGATAAATTGGAGACACAGGATAAGAAGGTGGAAACACTAAAGGGAGTAAAAGTTTCCTTTGAGGAGAGGTTCAAGGCAGGGAAGAATAGATGATTCTTTACAAAAATTAGGTTTTGAGATTCTCATTTTTTAGAAGTACCATGTTAGAACTTTCAAGTTTTTATATTTTGATTATTTATAGTGGCCTTGGTACCATCATTCTGTTTGCAATTCCTAGACATTTTTTAGTTGCTTGAGAGTTTTGATAGGCAACTTAACGCTAATCTATCTTATATCTAGCATTTTTTTGACAATTTTAGATTTGATTTATCATGTTATTGGGAAAAGTGTAGGGAATATTACATTATTGGTCATCATTTAGCAAGGTGGTTGGTAGTTTTTACTTGTAAAAAAAATCATAATAAGTGTAATAACTATGTGGGTCATTCTGTGAATTTTTTCACATTTATATTTTGGCATTCTTGCAGGAGAGAGCAATGAAAGATCTCCAAGTTTGTTCACACTAGTTTCTCTTTTTATATACTTATGTGAATGGACTGAGATCTACCTTTCTTCGGTCTAGAAATTTAGATGTCCCTCCTTTTCATTCAATATGTGGAGATGCCCCACTATTGAAGGACCTTGATAGTTTTGAAGCCAATCTTACGGACATAACAAACGGATCCGGTCCAAACCAAGATATTTCTCTGGCGATTGCAGAGGGAAAAACAACTCGAGAATTGTTTAGTATTCCTCTTATGGAGTGCTCATGTTAGTTTCTGATATTCTTCACAATAATAATGCTCCTATGAAAAATTCTTTTGCATATAGGACAAAGTTTGAAGCAACATTTCCTAAAATTATGGAAAGCTTTAAAGCACGAAGCATGTCCTCAAATTCATCTCTTCTACTCTCTGTTAAGGCACATTCCTGATCCACTCTCTGGTACAATTACATCATACTACAAATCAGAAACATCGAGGCAGAAAGTTGTTCAAACTTCTACAATAGTAGTGCTCCTATGAAAAATGCTTATGCATATAGGACAAAGTTTGAAGCAACATTGTATTATATTATGGAAACCTATAATGAATTATACTGAAACATTATTGGTCAGATTACTATAGAATATTTGAAGGTTTTTATGTTTTTGATATGCATATCATAATAAGTGTAAAGCAGAAGAGCGAAGGATATAGAGAAGAGGAAGATCAAGAGTGGGCAGAGGGTGATCAACACGAATGGTGAATTTTCTGAAGAAAACAAATCTTTCATTCTCTTACAGGGATGCTTCACAAGTTTGAAGGTCATTATCATTAAAACCTTCAACGATGGCATTATTGGACGGACATATGACCACTTCCTTGTAGTGTGTATCGCAAAATACCTTAAGAAGGTCATCAAAAAGGACTCTGCAAAGTGAACGACGAAGAAATCAAGGTTGAAGGCTTTCATTAAGGTTGTTAACTACAACCACATCATGCCCACTAGGTATAGTTTGGATGTGGATTTGAAGAATGTGGTTACCTTTGATAAATTGGAGACACGGGATAAGAAGGTGGAAACACTAAAGGGAGTAAAAGTTTCCTTTGAGGAGAGGTTCAAGGTAGGGAAGAATAGATGGTTCTTTACAAAACTTAGGTTTTGAGATTCTCATTTTTTAGAAGTACCATGTTAGAACTTTCAAGTTTTTATATTTTTATTATTTATAGTGGCCGTGGTACCATCGTTTTGTTTGCAATTCTTGAACAATTTTTAGTTGCTTGAGAGTTTTGATAGGCAACTTAATGCTAATCTATCTTATATCTACCATTTATTTGACAGTTTTAGATTTGATTTATCGTGTCAGTGGGAAAAGTGTATGGAATATTACATTATTGGTCATCAATTAGCAAGGTGGTTGGTAATTTTTACTTGTAAAAAAAATATCATAATAAGTGTAATAACTATGTGGATCATTCTGTGAATTTTTTCACATTTATATTCTGGCATTCTTGCAGGAGAGAGTGATGAAAGATCTCTAGGTTTGTTCACACTGGTTTCTCTTTTTATATGCTTATGTTAATGGACTAAGATCTACCTTTCTTCGGTCTAGAAATTCAGGTGTCCCTCCTTTTCATTCAATATGTGGAGATGCCCCACTATTGAAGAACCTTGATAGTTTTGAAGCCAATCTTACAGACATAACAAATGGATCTGGTCCAAATCAAGATGTTTCTCTGGTGATTGCAGAGGGAAAAACAACTCAAGAATTGTTCAATATTCCTCTTATGGAGCTTGAAAGACGGTGTAGCAAAAATGGTTTATATAATCGTGATGGTAGGGACGTAATGGTTTCCTCATTTCTTAGCTTAGAAGAAGCAGAGAAGTATAAGAACCAAGATCAATACGAGTATGTTAGGTATGTATATAACTTTTCAATTGGAGGGAAGCATGCAAGAGAAACTGATGCTTATCTAAAATTGGGAGGGTGAAGGTGGAGCATAGGTGAAGAAATAAAATCCATACTTGATGATGATAAGGACTATCATCATCTAGGAAAAATATTTAGGAAGAATCATCTTTATGGTCACAGGTTGAGGAACATGAATCATTGGATGTCTCTTGCAATGGAACTTTACCAAAAAATACTGGTGTGGTGGTTCTAGGTAATGTCAAGGAAGAATACTTTCTCTACTCCTTAACACATATTTGGCCCCATCAACATTTTGATAGACCAATTATCAAGATCATAGAATTATCTTCTCTGTAATGAGGGAGTCCAAGGGCTAACAATTTAAGGATATGATCAATTTTTTGTTAAATTAGATAGTCTTGTCTGACTTGCAAGGACTTGGGTGTCAAACTCACTACCGAGCCCATCTTATTCACATGTCGAAATTTCGAGTATGACTTGGGGTTGAGCTTGACTAAGAAGAGTTTGCTTAATATTGTTTAATCAAGGAAAATAATCAAATTCAGAGTCCCTTTGAATTATGATTCATGGAGCATAGTAACAGATTTGATGAGATTAATAGGGATCATCCTTGCCATGATTTGTTACACTCAAATGGCATGAATTTCAAAAGGCTGAGATATGATAAATCTTGGGAAATTTTGACAAAATAAATAACCCAAATCTGATCCCTGAGATATGATATAAATCTTGGGAAATTTTAACCAAATGATTAACCCAAACCTTAAACCTGGTAGTGTGAAATATGTCATTTGAAGTGTGGCTACTGAAGACAAATTTCTTAAATACTTTTAAAAATTAAAATAAAAATAATTTATAAAAGCAGGGAATTTTGTTGTTAATCAAATGTCAAACCAGATAAAAATTCAAGCGATAACCCGCAATGACAACCCAAAATCAACAAGGCATATTGGACTATGTTCAAAACTCATTGGGAACATCTTAATCCTACAGCTCGTCTAAAGCAACCGAAAATGTTACTTGGTCTAGGAAACCTGGAATTTTAATGATACAAAGTGACCAGTTTTAATGATACAAAATTAAAACTCGTTGTCAGAACCAGCGTAAAAAATGAATGACAAACAAAATGAAAATGGGGAAAAATGTCACATACCCACTCCATGAGATTGTCATTTTCTTCCATACTCAATGTTGCCCAAGACTAAGCAGGTCATTCAACTGGTGTCCACATCCTCATATCCATAGTAGAATTCATTGTCGTATCCATATACAACCTGCATTGGCCATAGCCTTCAGTAAAGAAAATAATAAAAGAAAATGAAGCCAAAAAACCTTTTTACTAGTCAATGGTTTAAAGATTTTGAAGCCTGTATTTAAAAAGAAGATTCTCATACCAATATCCTTGCTTGCTTTGAAACTCTATTTAAATACATCACTTCTTCCAAAAGCTTTACATACCGTGGATCGTCATAATCCAAGTCATCAGTTAAGTGGAGTTCCATCGTCTCTAGAGAAGGCATGCTTTGAAGAAAGCAACCTAATAAATATCTTTCCCTATCATGAAATTCAATTATGTCTACGTAAACCTATATCGTACAGAGATGAGAGAGTGGGGATCGGAGATGTATGGTATGACATGGTATGAGATATTTTGCAAGTTCCAGCATTGCATTTCAAAACCACAATAAGCCAACTCTGCACTCATTTACTAGGTAAAAGACATACATATTCATTATGAACATCATGGAAAAAAACCATGTAAGAATTTTATGGTCTTTTCGCATTTTCTAAAGTCATTTGTCGTTGACCTCGATAGCAGCAGGCATTGAGACCCAGTTTGACAGCGTCACTCCACCTCTAAACATCTCATCTGTGGGTCTTTTCTCTATCACCACCTCAAACGTTAAGATTCCATAACTGTACACATCCCCCTTTGCCAAAATTTCATCCCCTACTCCACATTCTACATTCAACAATTTCAAAATTTAATAATTTTATAAGAATTTTAATTATGCTATAATAATATCTTTAGACCAACAATTTTAAAAATATGGAATAATATTATAATAATAGCTTGAAATTAAATATTGCCAAAGATGCGAGAAGCTACTAATAAACATTAGGGATCTATTGAAAAAATGGGAGTAGTTGATACCAGGGGCGATATACCCTATGGATCCCTTCAGTATTGAAGTACGTGGTGGATGCCACGTCGGATTGGGTGAACATACAGGCCAATCTGAAATCAGCTAGATGAGTTGTCATGTCTTCGTCTAATAACACATATGCGGTTTCAGATCACAGTGCATAATAGGCAGACAAATGTCGTGATCAAGATACGATAACCCATGGGCAATATCCAATGAAACACGTTAGCCCACCTCCAAACTGACCTTCTCACTCTCTGATCCATGGATATGGCCGTCCAGGTTCCCGTTGGGCATGAATTCTAATACCAAAGCCTTGAAATTGGTAGTGGAGCACGCCCTGATGACTTTCAATAGATTTTGATGTCGGACTTTGCCCAACGTTCTGCACTCTCTGTCAAAGCTCTTTTTTAAGTCTTCACCATATAGACCCACAAACACCTAACAACAACCGTCTCGCCTCCTGCTAAAGTTCCCCTATAAACCAATCCGAAGCTTCCCACTCTGAGTAGATTCTCGGGGCTGAAATTTTTTATTTCTCTGCGGAGGTCTTGAGATTCTCAAATGGGATATTATGGTTGTATTGGATGATTCTGTGAACGATGGAGTTAACTTGATATCAATCTCGATCGGAACCTCTTCTGAATACCCGATAGATATCCTTTCTGACCCCATAGTGGTAACAACATTTCACGCCATCGAAAAAGGAATAGTGGTTGTATGCTCCACGACCAACGAAGGTCCCTATTCAAGCACATCGGTGAACACCTCACCTTGGATTTTTACTGTCGCTGCAACAACGATCAACAGAGATTTCGAATGAAATGTAATTTTGGGTAATGGGAAAACATTCAAGGTGAATAATTGCAAGAACAATTTACAATTAAAATCCACACTTACATGGTTTGTCCACCAAACACGTAGGTCCACTGAAAATCCAGCCCCACCACAGAGATATGGATCGGTGCTACCATCGTAGAAATAAAACCGAAATCCATCCGCACCACAGAGATCTTGATAGGTGCTACCATCACAGAAACAACACTGAAAATCCATCCTCACCACAAAGATCTGGATCGGTGCTACCATCCCAAGAATAGTGCCAGTTTGTAAAACAATGCTAATTATCAAGGAAGGATCTACCCACTTTTACCACCAAATCACCCAAGACCCCAAATTTACTACCACTACAGTTTAATCATTTTTTCCCTAGTGACTATTGGAGTCTTGTGAATATTGCAAAAATGAGTGGATTGATTTGTCACCATAAATTACATTGAAGATAGGGTATGGGGTAGAAAGACACATTTGACACCTTTCACCTAGTTATATGAAATATGTTGTTTGATACTTTCATTAACTAATTTCATACGTAAGGTAAAATTAACTTGTTTGATAAATTAAATCTTAAGCTGCTTGTTGGAAATCAATCTTGTAGGGCTCAATACATCATATTACATCAAGGTTTTGTTTATTATCTAAATTATTATCCAATCAAAAACTATATATGATAGGATAAAGAAAAGAAATCAAAAGTAATACAAGAGGAAGAACCTTCTCACATTGCTTATTCCTAGATGAGTAGTGTTCTCATAACTAATCCTTTATTTAGAATGAAAGAAATATGTTCCTAGAACAAATACATCAGTAGCATATAGTATTTAAATTAGTCAAATACATCAATATATCAATAGCCATACTACAAAACAACAATACCTCATTTCTTCATTATTCTTAAAATTTGATAGATAAGGGATCCCAACACCATCATCTCCAAGCTCCAACCTTTAATCACTACTTTCACTATGTGATCCTCTAGTTTCCCATTACACTTGAAATGGAGAGAAACTCATCTTTATATAGATACAACTTAATTTCTCATAAAATATAATACAATAAATATCCAACTAACTCCATGACTATTCAAAGAAACAATAAACAGATGGAGTAGTTAGATCTTGTTAACCATGTTAAGTGGATAGTGTGCCACAATTACTCTCTACAAACAAGGTCACCCCATCTAAAAATATCAAACAATGTGCATTATATCCTTAGACAAGAGACGTAACATGACTGAAATAGTTTTAATACAAAGTTAAAATGATATAGGTCCACATAGTTCACCCTTCATTATGTTAATTCAATAAAATACATAAAATAATGCTTGTTATGAGATGATATGCTTCAAGGTGCATCTAGGGGAAATCACTAAGTGCACCCTCGAAGATGATGTGCTTCAAGGTGGATCTAGGGGAAATCACTAAGTGCACCCTCAAAAATGCATGCATTTAAGTAAAATAAAATAACCATCCTTAAGTAACCAATTCCCAAAGTTTGAAGATGATAATCTCCCCATGTGCACCCTCCAAAAAGAAGCTCGAAAAATAAAAAGGGAGACTAAGTACATGCATGCAAAGTTGCACTTGTGTACCTCCAAGAGTAACACACCTTTTGAAAAAACTCCTTCATAACAAACTCCAAATAGAATAATATAAATGGCAAGTCAAAAAAGTGAGGGAACTATCCCATAGAGTTTAAATGATGCCAATTGTAGCTGAAATATCCATTAAATAATGATGAGAGAATGCCTAGAAGATGTGTGGCTTAGAAGACTATGCCATGTGATTATCTCAATCAACCATCAACTATAAAATATCCTCCATATGAAATGATCCTAGAAATAAGTGTCAAAGTGGTAACCCCGTCAATATGCTTTCCAAAACTATATTGTTTTCCAAAACCACTAAGTTATTTACCAATACTATGTGCGAAAGGACTTTACCATCATTGTTAGGCCTAGTGGAGTATAATCAATGATTTTCATAACATTTCACACACTAAACTTAATTTTTCTTAACACATTTCACATTAAACTTTATTTTACAAAGTTTCCTCAAATTAGATATTAAAATCGATTTTCAAATAAAATAAATGGCTATATTTTTTAATATTAAAATTTAGTTTTAATTTGTTCCATGGTGTAGATCAATTCATTGGTTTAAATTTCGATTAGTTCAATGTGCCACATGTGAAGCAATGTGGGTACACTTGGAGGTGAGGCAATGTAAGTACAAGCTCGCTATAGTTGTTGATTTTTCCATATACAAAAAATAACAATAATAATAATAATCTTTTTTTTTTCAATTTATTGAATTAATTATTTATCAAAATTAGATGTTATTAAAAGCACGTGATTTTATTGGAAGTATTTTAGGTGATGGCAATAAGGGAAACTAATTTTCTTGTAAGCATTTTCTAAATTGTATCTCCACTCAAACACTCTCATAGAAAAAAAAAAAGTCTTGACCCCACCCAGAATGCCTAAAAGGAAACTCTCAAGAAAGCCACCCAATGTCACCTTGGTGGCCTTCTCTCACTCTTTAGACTACAAGAAGGATATCCTTGTCCAGGGGGGAATGCTTAAAGATTGATCTAAGCTAGGTCATTGAGTAATGAAGGGAAGTTCCTTAATGAAGACTAGTGATTTGACACTACTCACTCTCAAAGTAAAAGGTCAGGGATAAGTGTGAAAATAGTCAAACAAACCATGAATTATTAACAAATTTTGAATGATTTTAATTAGACAACTATGCTTATTCATGCAACAAAATTATACTTGAAAAATGAAAAATAAAGCTTGCTCAATTAACCATATAACATGAGATGCTAGTGAAGCATATATATAATGGCACAATAAAAATAGAAAATGAATCATAAATTGTCCACACGAGTAAGGAATTAGATCATTCATTCATCGTATTCATGAGCATTGGATATTGAGAGTTTGTTATCATCATAAAGAGACCATTCCACAATTAAAAGATCATACTCCAATAGTATTAACTATGTTTGGGACGACAAATAGTTATGTGTTTGCTATGATAAATAAAGGAAATATTCAAACTTGTTGTTGTTACTAAGGATAATGAAGACAACAAAGTTGAATGTGGACTACTTAAACATTAGTAACATCCAAATGTCATCCATTTATAATCAATTTAATACCATTTATAGTTTGGTACTTTGTAACCATAGAATTGTGACTGAAACGACGTATTTGTAACATTCCAAAGTGTATAATTACAACTAATGAACCATGATCAATACCATTAGCGTGTGAGCACAATAACCACTATGTATTTAGAACAAACTTCCATTAAGACTCGAGATCAATGTAAGTTTTAAAGCACCCTTAAACAATAGGAAATTCCATATGTCAACATCAAATATTTAAGAATTGTGTGCATTGTCTAAATTGAGTGTAGAGTGCACCAATAGTGGCACTATTGGGCTTCGATCACTATCTCGTTATGTTTGTTATGATTTGGCATTTCAAATTAGAAAGTGATCCTAGATCTAGAAAAAGGCAGGCAAGTAAACCATCAAGACAACCTTAAAAATAGTGAATTGTTAGCCTTATGAACCAAGTCATTTCATGTTCCCATGCATTGATTTGCATAAGGGTGTGGTTAAAATGTCAAATGTGTTCAAAAAATGTAAGAAATAAATGTATCAAGAACAAAATTTGACCATGATGCAAATTTGTAAACACTTTTCACAATTATTTATAAAGAGCTTAAATATCAAGGTGTTTCATGCATTCATGTACTCATGTGAAGCTTAAGAGTGTTTACTATGCCATAGATATGTTACCTAGATATGTCAAATCCAACATGGACAATATTATATTGTGTCCTTACAAGTAAAGTGCTATTCATTTTTAATTTACGTTAATCTTTTTTCATTTTATCGCTTATTATCTAGTCATATATTTTAGTCCTAAACTAAATTAGTCATTTAAGTTAGTTTTTTTAGCTTGGTCACTTAAAATTGCTCAAATTTAGTAGTAATTCACTTGAAATAATTGTGGTGACTAACTTTTTTAGTCGTGCAGTCACTAATATCTCATTTTGTACTAGTGGACTAAATTAGTTTTTTATGTCAATCGTTTCTAGTTTGGTCACTTAAGATTGCTCTTTTTTTGGTATTATTCCACTTGGAAAAGCTTTGGTGACTACATCTTTTAGTCACCTAGCCACTAATTTCTCATTTTCTACTAGTGGTCGTTGGCATAAAGCTGTCTGAAAAATTCCACAGTCGTTGGCGTAAAGCTGTTTGAAAAATTCCACAGTTGTTGGCATGCCTTGTTGTGGGAGAAACTAGAAGGCCTCATTCGCATGCATGGCTTATCATCGAAGTAGCTGAGGGTCCATATCAGTGAAATGTGAAGCTGTCTCAAGGGTTGGTCACCTGGAAGGGTTGGTTGGTTCCTGAATGTTTTGTAGCATGTGTGGAAGGTCAAAATGGTTTTGTTTTCTCGGTTACACTTTCTTAACTATACATTGGGATATGAATCACATCATAGTAGCCTCTCATCACATGTTTACCCCATTGGAATAGTTAGCTTGGGTAAATGTGGGAGGACGTTGTTACAGAGTGGTATTAGAACATGGTTCACCCCTTGGACTAGATGGGCATTGTGTTGGTCATTCACACATATCGGTTTCATCTATGTTCCTTATGTTTGTGGTTTATGTGCTTGTTGTGTATGCATGGTAGTGGTGATGGTTGTATTTGTGTCACCATGTGGAATTTGATGGTGTTGTTGTTGGATCTGGTCGTCATGAGTGTATGTCGGTTATGCATTGGTTATGCATGTTAGTGCTTATACGTTTTTATGCATACATTGACATGGTTATAGTTGTCCTGCATGAGATCATGGTATGTGGTTGGTATGGCCATGTATGGTAATTGGATGATGGTTAAAATGATATTTATGTACTAATATGATTTTTGCTAATATGGTTTATCTTATAGACAATATATCCTCCCCTGAACTAAGCTGAGGTATGTTGATTATGTTATGTTTTGTCTTTCACTGACAAGGTATACTTGCAGGAAAGAGATCAAAGGTGAATAGTAAGATGGTAGACTATAGTTCACGAGATTCTCCCTATGGATCAGATGAGAAATGTGGTGTTGGGAACTCTTCTAACTTAGTAGACACATTGAGAAGTTTGTATGCAAAAACAAGAAGTTGCAAGGTAGATAATGACAAAATCATGCAGGCATAGGAGAAACAAGAATAAGTCGATACAATAGTCCTTCAAAGTTTGTTAGAATTTCAGAGACAAGGACCGCTTCAGATTAGTCATGGGTAGGAGGGTAGGACTGATGGGACATATGGCAGTAGATCTCATGGTGGGCACAGGTCAGATAGAGATGACACAATCAGAGATGGTAGTCTCTTGGATACTCTAGATAGGAGAGGTGATGGACAAAGGTTCTATTTTAGTTTTGGTTTTGACAAGAACTATGATAGTCATCGTTATCATCCTTATAGGAGGAGTGATATGGGATATTTTCCATATGAGTTCAAGAAAGAAAATCCACCTACCTTTGATGGAGTTTTGAAGAATTTAGAGGATGCAGAGGCATGACTACTTGGGATGAAGAAATTCTTTGAGGTGCATGAGTACACTGAGAATATGAAGGCCAAAATAGCTATCTTTAACCTCAAATTGAAAGAAGACATCTAGTAGAAAGATGTGAAAGATACATCAGGATAGAAGAGTTGAGTTAGCATGAATCCAAGAGACTTTTTAGAAAGAAATACTTGTTAGAAAGGTACTATGAAAACAGAGCTAAGGAATTATATGAAATAAATATGGGATCGATGACAGATGAGGAGTATATGACAAAGTTTCTAGAGTTATTGAGGTATGTACCTTATCTTAAAGATGAGAAGGAAAAAATTTCAAAGATTTGTTCGTGGATTTCCTTTTAGCATTTAGAGATCGGTTTGAGTATAATGAGCCTCTGTCACTTGAGGAAGTTATTGGGAAATTGAAGCACTATTATGAGCAGTCAAAGTGTAAGACAAAATCACAGTAGGGATAGAAAGCGAAAGACAAAGCTAAAGGTAAATGGAATCCAAAAATAAAAATGCCTCAGGATGTAGGTGAGAAAGAAAATGTTGAACCTTATAAGAAATCCAACATAGTTAGACAAGGACATGGGTCACAGCCTAGAGGCCAACAGAATAGAGGTGATGGTATAGGACCATTGCAATGTTGGATATGTGGCAAGGAGCATCTCAAGAGAGATAGTTTGTAGTATTAGGGTAGTAGGCCTCAACTCTACAGTGCATAGGAAGCGCAGACTGTTGGGGATGTGGGGAAAAGCATTCCTCATATCTACGAAGCATTGGATAGCAAGTAGGTGGATCACCAGAAATCCATTATCGAGACGGGCAGTAAGCTTTGTGATCAAGATTTTTCTATTTTGATTTACCTTAGATATATTTATAGTTATGTTAACCTTGACCTGGTGGATAAGTGTGGTTTGAATAAAGAAGTTCATGCAAAATCCTGATTAGTGTAGTTGACTATAGGTACAAATATGAGAGTGCATCACTAGTAAGATATTATGCATTTGAGTTGAATGGTATGCCTACCTCAACACATTTGAATTTATTTCTATTGGGATCATATAATATGCTTTTGGGTATGGACTGGTTGTATCTTCATATGACCAAAGTGGACTTTTATGACAAAGCCATTGAGTGCTTGGATGACACTCGGGAAGAAAGGATCTTGCAGGGTAAGAAGAAGACAACATCAATTAGAATGGTAATAGCTATGCAGGCAAAGGGCAGTCACAGAAAAGTGTGTGATTTATTTGTAGTGCATATTTCTAGTGACAAAGATAAGGAGGATGAGGATGCATAGGTATTGAACAGGTACTCGATATTGCAACAGTTTCAGGATGTGTTTCCAGCAGAGTTCTCAGTGTATCCACCTCACAGAGAAGTGGAATTTTCCATTGAGTTGGTACCAAGGGAAACACCAACATCGAAGGCACCTTACAGGATGAGCACTCCAAAGTTAGTAGAGCTAAAGTTATAGTTGAAATAAATGCTTGGAAAAGGATACATTAGGCCAACTTTATTGTCGTGGGGTGCACCGGTGTTGTTTGTGAAGAAGAAGGATGGTAATCTCAGGCTATGCATTGATTACAAGAATTTGAACAAGGTAACCATCAAGAATAGGTATCTGTTGATGAGGATTGATGACAAATTTGATCAGTTGAAGGGAGAAGTTGTGTTCTCAAATATTGATATGAGATAAGAACACCATCAGGTACACATCAAGGAAGAGGACATTTACAAGATAACTTTTTGGACCAAGTATGGGCATTATGAGTTTGTTGTAGTTCCATTTGGTTTGACTAATTCTTCAATTAATTTTATGTGCTTGATGAATAGTGTATTGTGTCCTTATCTTGCCAAGTTTGTTATTGTATTCATTGATGACATCTTGATATATTCTAAGAAAGAGGAAGATCATGTCGAACACTTAGTATCAGTATTGAGATTGTTGAGAAAGCATCAATTGTATGCTAATCTTAGTAAATGTCGTTTCTTTCAAACAAAGGTAAATTACTCGGGACATGTTGTTTCCAAGGAAGGCATAGCAATGGATCCAGAAAATATAAGGGCTATCATGGAGTGGGCAACTCCTAGAAATGTGTATGAGGTAAGGTCATTCATGGGGATACTAGGTTACTATAGGAGGTTCATCAGGAACTTCTCTCGGATTGCATATTGTACTATGAAACTGCAGAGGAAAGGTAAGAAATTTGAATGGACAAAAGAATGTGTAGCAAGTTTTGAGAAACTGAAGTAGTTGTTGACAAATGCTCCAATTTTAAAGATTGCAGATCTAGAAAAAGAGTGTGTGGTGTGTACATATGCTTGCAAGAGTGGAATTGGTGGAGTCCTTATGCAGGAAGTCCAGGTAGTGTGCTCCGAGTCACAAAAACTAAATGAGCATGAGAATAATTATCCATGATCTTGAGTTGGCAGCGATAATCGATGCATTGAAGATGTGGAGGCATTATCTTCTTGGTAGGAGGTTTGTATTGATGAGTGATCAATGTGGATTGAGATAATTGTTTGACCAATTGAATTTGAATGTCAAGCAAGCTAGATGGTTGGCCACAAGTATTGAGTTTAAATTTGAGATCAGGTACATTAAAGGTAAAGAGAACAAGGTTGCAAATTCTCATAGCAGGAGGATATAGGTGAATCATATAAAAACTATGAGTTCTTAGGGGACAAACTTATAGGATCAGATCTTAAAGGCAAGACATTAGGATCAAAGGTACTTGGAGCTTATGCACATGTTACAAAAGGGTACAATTGAGAAACATGTGGACTATAACCTTACAATAGATGGTTTGATCAGATTTAGGGATAATATATATGTGCCAGACAACAATGATCTCAAGAAGACTATCTTGTAAGAGTTTCTTACAAAACTGTATTAAGGTCAACCAAGATATCATGAGACATTGGCAATAGTGAAGAAGTGTTATCATTAGACGAATATGAAGAAGGATATTGCAGATTTTGTGGCTATATGTTTGGACTGTCAGTAGGTGAAAGAAGAATGTAATCATCCAGGTGGACTACTAGAGTCGATTCTTATTCGAGAGTGGAAGTGGGAGGTCATTTCCATGGATTTCATCACAGGTTTTCTGAGGACATCTAGAAAACATGATTCCATTGTGGTTGTGGTAGATAGGTTGACAAAGGTAGCACACTTCATTCCAATAAAATATACGTATTCAGCTAGTGATGTGGCACAGGTATTCATCAGAGATGTAGTGAGTTTGCATGGTGTTCCAAGGAAGATTGTATCAGACAAGGATGCTAAGTTAACTTCCAAGTTTTGGAAGGAGTTGTTTATAGGTTTGGGAATAGAGTTGACCTTCAGCATAGCTTATCATTTGAAGACAAATCGACAAATAGAGAGGGTCAATAGGATATTGGAGGCATTCTGAGGATGTTTGTGATGCATCAACAAAGGAGATGGGAAGAGTACCTTCCATTGGTTGATTTCACTTATAATAATGGTTATCAGGAGTCACTGAGGATGAGTCTATTTGATGCACTTTATGAGTGTATTTGTAATACTCCCATTAGTTCGAGTGATCCAATGAATATGGTGTTGATTGGACCGAATATGTTGGAAGAGATGGAATAGGAAATGCTGGTAATAAAGAAGAATATAAAGGAAACACATGACAGGAAGAAAATTTATGCAGATCATAACATGATGTCTAAGGAGTTTCAGGTTTGGGAACAAGTGTACTTGCACATCAAGCCCAAGAAGAGCTCCTTGAGGATTGAATCATGTGCCAAGTTGGCATCTCAGTTTTGTGGACCTTTCAATATTCTTGAAAGGATTAGACCTGTAGCAATTGAATTACACTGCCTCCAACAGTGAAAGTCCTTGATGTTTTCCATTTTTCCTTACTTAAGAAGTATGTTAAATATGTTTATCATGATATTGATCGGTCTGTATTGCAGGTAGAGAAAGAAGGAGAAGCTTAGTTTATTTTGCAGAGAAATATGCTTATGCTATGAACCGATAAATCGAGTAGGTTAAAGTGCAGTGTAAGCACTTTGGGCCCGATGAAGCTACATGGGAGATGGTAGGTCATATGCGGGCTATGTATCCTTCTATATTCACTAGATGAGTGAATGTTTTTCGTATATGTACATATGTATATGGATGTAACTACCGACATGAGTTGTGTTATAAATATCCAATAAGCGTAATCGGTGTCATGTCATTATGGTTTTCATGCTGTTATGTGTCATGTTGGTTTGCTTCTCAATAGGTTGATCATTGTAAATACTACAACGTGCTAAGTTATAAATCTCCATGGGAAGTATGTTTTTTACGTTTCAGCAAGTTCTGTTGGTTGTAGGTGTCATTAAACACCAAGGCTGGTGTTCCCCCAAGGGGGAGGGTTTTGTAACAGCCCTGGTCAAAATTCCATGTAATAAAGTTAACAAAGGAAAAATAATAACCTAGATCATGAGACACTTTTCCAAGTTGAATGGTTGGAAAAATATCCTAGTGTGGGTATTCATTTGGTTTATTATGGCCAAAGAAATTAGAAAAGGCTATGGAAAGACATGAGACATTAATTAGAATTTTATTTATGAAAATAATGGAAATTAGGAGAAGAGGAAGGTGAAAGGTCACGGGTTGCGTGTGAGGAGGAAAATGAAGGAAAATAATGGAAAATGAAGAAAATAGAGGCCTCATTAATAAAAAGGCTTATGAGGATCAGTTAGTACCTTTTTGTCAGTTCAATTTTGGAGTTATCTCTCTCTACTCTCTCTCTCTCTCTCACTCTTAGACACTTAGATCATTCTTGGAGCACTCTAGCATTAGATCAAGGAAAGCGAAGGAAGAACAAAGAAGGAAAAAAAGAAGAAAGGATCAAGCGGCTATAATGAGATTACTTGAAGGTATCGAGTTGCATGTATGCTATCCTTACTAGATTTGGCATGCATGGTACATGCATGTGTGTTGTTGGTTCTCTTGTTATCATTGGCATGGATTTTTCCAAGCGTGACAATTTTTTTTAGCATTGCCTTGCCATTTATGGATAGCCATGGTGTGGTGGATTATCTTGTATTTAGTTGAGCAGGATTGCCAGATGGACTAGAAGTTGGGTGGGGTGGTCTTGCCATTATTCACAAGGCCTAGGAATCCTGGGATGGGATACATGGTAAAGCTTGGTTGTGAACACCTCAATTGAGCCTAGGAATCCTCAACCGGTGAATGGAAGGATACACGATAAATATCAGAGGTAAATAGCCTTGATTGGGCCTAGGAATCCCTTGACCAGTAACGGCAAGATAAATTGTAAAACCAAGAGTGTGGTGACCTTGTAGGCCTAGGAATCCCTTGACCAATAATGGTGGGATACACGGTAAAATCGAGAGGTTGAGACAAATAAATTCCTCATGGTTTAGGTGGATATATTCGAAGGCATCCATGCTTTTTTAGGGCCTAGTGATTTAGCGAAGATCGTAGTAAAGCCTAGTTATATTGAATATGGTTCGGGCCTAAGAAACCCTTTGTGGGATATACGACAAAGCCTGAGGAAGCCTTGGTTGGTTTTGTTTTGAGTCCCACATTCATGCTTGGAATATGGAACAGGGGTGATTCATTGAAAGAAATATTTGGTTCAACCTAATATATGGTCGGGTGGTTCATGAAAGTCCCATACATGGTTGGCTTATGCATTCATTAATAAGAGTTCCTTCTCCTTGGTATTTCATGTGTAAATGTACTGGTTCATATGTGGTTTTTATGGCTATTGTATCCTTGTTATTTATGTTGGCTATATGTTGGTTATGAGTATGTTTTATGACAGACTCGATGTATGGATCTCATCATGTTTGGATTAAAAAATGAATGTAAAATGAATATATTACCTAATATATGATGATGCGTCTATTGTGATAAGGAAACAATTCTTCTTTACGAATCTCAGATAAGTATGAGACCCCTATGATCAATTTTTTTATTACGACATGTATATTACATATATGTGGCATGTTTGACGAAATCCCTGTCATGGCTAGTAGGGGTGAGATCAAGTAATTGTACCATTGATTGCATTAGTAGACTTATTCCATTGTTATTTATCATTTCTAAAAGTTTCATGAAGTTCAGGGTAGTGGCCTAAGACCTAGCCCTAAAAAAGTGGCTCGAAATCTAGGGTTGTCGGCATAGAATTGTCTGAAAAATTCCACAGCCGTTGGCATGCCTTACTATGGGAGCAATTGGAAGGCCTCAGTCACATGCATGGCTTGTTATGGGAGTGGCTGAGGGTCTAAATCAGTGAAATGTCAATTTGTCTCAAGGGTTGGTCACCTGGAAGGGTTGGTTGGCTCCTAAAGGTTTTGTAGCATGTGTGGAAGGTCATAATGGCTTTTGTTTTTTCGATTAGACTTCCCTAATTGTACATGGGGAGTTGAATCACATCATAGTAGCCTCTCATCAGATGTTTACCCGAGTAGAACGGTTAGCTTAGGCAAATGTGGGAGGAGGTTGTTACACCTTATAGGCCTGATGTGAATACTATGGAATGGGAAAGGTCAGTTGGGTAGTAAGGAGAAGAGTGCTCTCCTAATTTAGCAGATACACTAAGAATTTTGAAGGTGGAAATTATAAGTTTCAAGGAAAATAATAACAATTTGATTGAGACACATAAAATAATTGTCATAGCTCAAGAAAAGCAAGTAGAAGTTAATGCAGTCATCCTTCAAAGTCTTTTAGATTTATAGAAGCAGGGAAAACTAGGGATTAGTTAGGGACAAGAAGAAAAGAAAAATGGGGCATATGGAAGTAGGTCTCATGGAGAACACAGGTTGGATATGGATGATACAGTAAAAGGTAGCAAATCTTTGGATACACCTGACAAGAGAGCTAGTAGTCATGGATTTTATTCCAGCTTTGGTTCTGATGGATATCATTGTCATTACCGCCATCATCCTTATAGGAGGAGTGAGAGGAGGTACTTTCTAGAAGAGTTCAAGAAATCCAAGTCTCCTACTTTTGATGGGGATGTAAAGAAATCAAAAGATGCATAAGCATGGCTACTTTGGATGAATAAGTTCTTCGGATTGCATGATTATTCAAATAATATGAAAGACAAGATAGTGATCTTCAGTATCAAGGGAAAAGCATATATATGTTGGGAAGATGTGAAGTGTCTCAAAGGCATTAGGGTAGATGAGTTGAGTTGGTATGAGTTTAAAAGACTCTTCAGGAAGAAGTGATTTTCTAATATATATTATGATGGAAAGGCAAAGGATTTTTATGAGCTCAAGATGGGTTCTATGACAAATGAAGAGTACATGATGTAGTTTCTGGAGTTGTTGAGGTTTGTGCCCTACCTCAAGGATGAGAATACAAAGCGCCAAAGGTTCATCAATGGATTGTCTTTAGCATTTAAATATTGAATTGAGTATGATGAGCCTTGGTCATTAGAGGAAGTCATCAGGATGTTAAATCATTGTTATGAGCAGTGTAACCACAAGTTGGAGCATAAGAGGGATTGGAAAGGTAATGAGAGTACTAAAGGGAGGTGGAATCATAAGGAAGGAATACCTTGGGATGCAAGTGATAAGGAGAATGTGGGACCTCATAAGAAGTTAAATGCAGTTGAGAAAGGACATGGGTCTTAGTCTAAGGAGTAGAACAAAGGATGTGGCTGCAAGTGTTTTAGGTGTTGAAATTGTGGTGAAGAGCACTTTAGGAGTAAGTACCCATTGCACCAAGGTGGCAAGCCTCAGATTTATAGTGATCAGGAGGCACAAACAAGTTGGAGATGTTGGGAAGAGTATTCCTCATATTTATGCATGAGTGGATAACAGGTAAGCATATCATCAGTGTAACATACCTAGTTAAAAATACATGTAAAAATATATAAGGTCACGATGATGGGACACGTATTCCAAGATAAATGGTGGGAAAAAAACATCCTAGTGGGTGTTAATTTTGGTTATCATGGCTAAGGGAAATTGGAAAAGGCAATGGAAAAGGATTTGGAAAGACATCAAGCATTTATTGAAATTTATTTATGAAAATAATGGAAATTAAGAGAAAGGAAGGTGAAAAGTCACAAGTTGCATATGAGGAGGAAAATGAAGCAAAATAATGGAAATTGAAGAAAATAGAGGCCTCATTGATAAAAAGGCTTATGAGTATCAATGGGTAGGCTTGGTCAATTCAGTTTTGGATATTTCTCTCTATTCTCTCTCTCTCTCATAATCTTGGATACTTAGAGTTTTCTTGGAGCAGTCTTGGAGGAGTGTGGCATATTTGGAGTTTTGGAGCAAGAAGGAAAAGGAAGAGCAAAAAACCATAAGAGGAAATCAGGATCAATAGCTACAATAGGATTTGCTTGCAGGAACTAAGTTGCATGTATGTTTTCATCAATAGTTTGTGAATGCATGTCATATGCATGTGGTTAATCTGTCATTGACATGGAAAATGCTTGGGATTGACAGTGGATTTCCTAGCCTTTCCATTTCCTCGACACCCATGGAGATTGTGGTTTATTTCCTTGTTTTGTTTTGGTTGGTTATCATGTTTACATAGCTTGGATTGAGTTAATAATCCTAGAAGCCTAGGTTGGACAAATACTCTAGAAGCCCTGTAACAACTTGGGTTGAGTTACTAGTCTTAGAAGCCTTGGTTGGAAAAACGCTCTGGAAGCCCTTGGTGGGTTGAGTTACTAGTCCTAGAAGCCCTCGTTGGACAAACGCTCTGGAAGCCCAGTAAATTTGTGGGTTGAGTTACTAGTCTTGGAAGCCTTGGTTGGACAAACGCTATGGAAGCCCTGGAAGGCTTGGATAGAGACCAATCTGATGATGGTTTTGTGATGTTCGACCATGAGGTGGAATCAATTCTTGATGGGTTGAGGTGAATGGCCTATGGAAGCCCTATATGGTTTTGGATTGATTTGGTCTATGAGATCCCACATTCATGCTTGGAATATGGCATGGGGTTGAATGGATGAAGAGAAGTTTGGCTCAACCATTTTATGGTCGGGTGGAATGTGGTAGTCCCATACTAAATTGGACTTTATGTCATTAATATGAGTTTATTTCTCCTTGTAATTCTATGAGTAATATATTGTTTTATATGTGGATTCTATGGCTATTGTATCCTCGATATTTCTGTTGTTATTGTGCTAGTTATGAATATGTATTATGACAATGGCTATGTATGGCTCCCATCATGTTGTTACTTGTATATGAATGAACAATGTATCTATGGCCTAATGGATGAAACTACAACTAAAGTGAAAAGGAAACAATACCTCATAGAAACTCTCATATAAGTATGAGACCCCTATGCTCAAATATGTTATTTACACCTGTAGATTACATATTCGTGATATGTTTGACAAAATGTATGTCATGGCTAGTAGGGGTCTAGTAAAGGTATTATTAAAGTAATTGCATTAGTACTATTATTTCCATGTTAGCTTATTGTTCTAAAGGTGTCATTCAATTCTGGGTAGTGACTTTGGCTCTCGGCGTGAAAATGTGGCTTAAATCTCGGGGACACTGGCACAAAATTGAGCAAAATTGTCCCTAGATGCTGTCGTGCCTTGTCATGAGAGTGTCCAAAGCTTCCTAGACGTTGGCAGGCCTATAGCATGAGAGCATCTAGGGGTCAAGTGGTCTAAAATATCAGTGGGACCTAGGGGTTGGTTGGCAGCAAGGTTGGGTTGGATCCTGAGGGTCCTAATGCTGATGTTGAATGCATGTACGGTGTGTTTCCATCGGTTCCACTTCCTTAACGTGACTTAGGAGGTTGAATCATATCATAGTGGCCTATTGTCATATGTTTACCACAATAGGATGATTGCTTAGGTAGATGTGGGAGGAGGGTGTTGCAATCAGACATCCATTATCAAGATGGAAGGTAAGCTTTCTGATCAAGTTGGTTGTATTTTGATTGATCCTGGATCAAATTATAGTTATATTTGTCCTGATCTAGTGGATAAATGTTGCTTGAATAAAGAAGTGCATGTAGGATCTCGGTTGGTGTACTTGGATACAGGGACCAAGAGAATATTTCATCATTGGGTGAGATCTTTTACATTTGAGTTGAATGTTATGCCTACATCAACACATCTAAATGTGCTTCCTTTGGGATCATATGGTATGTTTTTGGGCATGGATTGGTTGTTCATTCATAGGACTAAAGTGGACTACTATGACAAGGCTATTGAGTGCATGGATGATGATGGGGAATGAAGAATTTTGCAGGGAAAGAAGAAGCCTATATTGGTGAGAACGATTATAGCTATTCAAGAAAAGCATATTTGCAGGAAAGGATGCTTATTATTTGTAGTGCATATTTCTAGTGACAAAAGGAAGGAAGATGAGGATGATGAAGTCCTGAAGAGGTATCATGTTTTGCAATAGTTTCAGAATGTGTTTCCTGCATATATTCCAGAGTTTCCTCCTCGTAGAGAGGTGGACTTTTCTATTAAGTTGATGCCAGTAGCAACACTAGCATCTAAGGAAAAATATATGATGAGTACTCCAAAGTTGGTGGAATTTAAGTTGCATCTTATGGAAATGCTTGATAAGGGATATATAAGGCCAAGTGTGTCACTTTGGGGTGCACCAATACTATTTGTAAAGAAGAAGGATCGTAATCTAATATTGTGCATTCATTATAAGAGATTGAACAAGGTGACTATCAAGAATAAGTATCCATTGCCACATATTAATAACTTGTTCAATCAGTTGAATGGAACAATAGTGTTTTCAAATATTGATTTGAGATCAATATATCATCAGGTGCACATTAAAGAAGAAGACATCTATATGACTACATTCTGCACAAGGTATGGGCATTATGAGCTTGTGGTGGTTCTTGTTGGTCTTACCACTCCTTCCACCTTCATGTGTTTGATGAACAACATGCTGCATCCTTACCTGGAAAAGTTTGTGATAATTTTTATTGATGATATATTGATATACTCTAAGAATGAGGAAGAGCATGTAGAGGACCTAGCAACAATGTTGATATTGTTGAGAGAGAATTAGTTGTATGCCAAGCTCAACAAGTGCATCTTATTTCAAAAGTAGATTCATTACTTGGGACAATGTTGTTTCTAAGGGAGGGACATCAGTGGACCCAGAAAGGTTTAAATCTATGATGGAGTGGTCAACTCCTAGGAATGTGGATGAGGTCAGATAATTCATGGGACTAGTAGGTTACTACAGTTGGTTCATCAGAAAATTCTCAAGGATTGACTATCCTATTACATATTTATAGAGGAAAGGAAATAAGTTTGAATGGAATGAGGAGTGTGTAGCAAGTTTTGAATAGTTGAAGCATTTTCTTACAAATTCTCCAGTCTTGAAGATTCCATATCCCGATAAGGAGTTTGTGGTTTCTACATATGCCTCTAAGAAAGGACTTGTTGGAGTGTTGATGCAGGAAGGATATGTGGTATGTGATGAGTCAAGGAAGTTGAATGAGCATGAGCGAAACTATGTGACTAATGATCTTGAGATGGTTTTTATCATTCATGCATTTAGGATGTGGAGACATTATCTTCTTGGCAGGAGGTTCATCTTGATGAGTGATCATAGTGGGTTGAGGTAATTACTTAACCAGTCGAATCTGAATTCTAGGCAAGGTAGATGGTTGGATACCCTGAGTGATTTTTACTTTAAGATTAGATACATCAATGGAAAGGAGAGCAGGGCTACAAATGCACTAAGTAAGAGAGTGCAAGTGAATCATATTTCAGTTGTGAGTTCATATGGGATAGATTTCCAAGAACAAATCTTGCATGTAGGGTAGCATGATGAGAGGCATCAACAGCTGAAGTAAAGATAGCAGAAATAGGGTGAAGATGATAGGGATGAGGAGTATCACCTCACGACATATGGCTTGGTAAGATTGAGTAACAAGATTTATGTGCTAGACAGAAATGAGCTCAAGAAGCTTATCTTGAGGGAGTTTCATGTCAATCTGTATTCAGGTCATCAAAGATATTAGAAGACTTTGACAGCTATTAAGAAGTTCTATCATTGATCAAACTTGAAGAAAGAATTGGCTGAGTTTGTTACGATATGCTTAGACTATTAGTAGGTGAAATTTGAGAGCAAGCACTAGCTAGTTTGTTGCAACCTATTCTGGTTCCAAAATGGAAATGGGAGGTCATTTCCTTGGACTTCATTATAGGTTTTCCAAGGACATCAAGGCAACATGATTCCATCATGGTTGTGGTTGAAAGATTGAGCAAGGTGGCTCACTTCGTTGCAGTGACGTCTACTAGTTCAGATAGTAAGGTAGCTCAGATCTTCATCAGGGAGATAGTGAGATTGAATGATGTTCCCAAGAAGATCATATCAAATAGAGATGCCAAGGTAACTTCCAATTTTTCGAAGGAGTTGTTTGTAGTCTTGTGTGGGGTGGGGGTGGGGGAGATTTAGCCTTCAACATAGCTTATCATCTGTAGACAGATGGACAAATAGAGAGGGTTAATAGGATTCTTGAGGACATGTTGAGGGTGTATGTCATGCATTGGCAAAGGAAGTGGGAGGAGTATCTTCCACTAGTGGAGTTTTCATATAATAATGGGTATCAAAAATCCTTGAGGATGAGTCCACTTGAGGCTCTTTATGGGTAAAGTTGCAATAATAAGTTGGAGTGGTTTAGTGAACAATGTGTTGATTGGACCAAATATGTTGGCTGAGATGGAGCAGGATATGCAAGTTATTGAAAGGAATCTAAAGGCAACACAAGATAGGCAGGAGAGTTATGTGGATCAACATAGAGCATTTAAGGAGTCTTAGATTGGAATCATGTGTACTTGTGCATTAATCTCAAGAGGATCTCCTTGAGGATTGAGTCATGTGCCAAGTTGGAACCTCAATATTGTGGCCTTTTAAGATATTGGAGAGGATTGGACCAGTGGCCTACAGACTTGCACTTCTGATAACAATGAAAGTACATGATGTTTTCCATGTTTCATTTCTTAAGAGATATGTCCAGGATGTTGATCATGTGATTGATTAGTTTATATTGTAGTTGGAACCATAGGGAAAGTTCCTGCTAGAACCTTAGTTCATTTTGTAGTGGAAGCAAATCATGCTCCAAAACCAAGCAATAGAGAAATTTAAAGTGCAATGGAAGCACCCTGGTCTTGATGAAGCTACATGGGAGATGGTTTATCATATGCGGGCTTTGTATCCTTCCTTATTTTCTAGTTTAGCAGATGTGTTTAGTATATGCGTTTGGGTTATATATTTATACAGCATATGAGTATTGTAAATGTTGCAATGAGCTATGTTATAAATCTCCAATAAGTAGTATGGTGTTCATGGCTTCAACAATTTGGTATGATGTAAATGTTGCATCGAGTTGTGCTATAAAGCTTCATGGGCAACATGTTTTTCTAGTTATAAGTGTCATTGAACATTATGGAGGGTGTTCCCCCAAGGGGGAGGGGTTTGTAACAGCCTTCGGTTGATTTTACATGTAAATAAAATAACACCAAGGTCATGGTACATGTATTCTAAGTTGAACGGTGGGTAAACATTATAGTGGGAATCACTTGTGTTTAATTAATGGCTATGGAAATTGGAAAAGGAAAAGGGGAAATAAATGGCATTTAATTATAAAAATAAAGGAAAATAGGAGAAAAGTAAGGTGAAGAGACAAATTTGCATGCAAGGAAAATGAGAGGAAAATGAAGAAAAGGGGAGACATCAATGATAAAAAGGCATCAAAGAAATATTTGACAAGTTTTGTCAGTTCACTTTTGGTTCTCTATTTCCATACTCTCATTCTTGCATACACTCTTCCACACTTACAAAATTCTTGGAGCACTCTAGAATCCACTTGAATTTGGAGAAAGCAAGCAACGAATTGTAGGATAGAGGAAAGGAAGGTTGGATCAGAAACTACAAGAAGCCTACTTTGCAAGTAACATGTTGCATGTGTGATCTCCTAGCTGGTTTTTGGATGCATGGTATATGCATGTGGTGTTATAGTTGTGTTGTCATTGGCATAGAGATTTTCCAGGATTGGAAGTGGATTCAGCCTTTCCTTTAGATTTCTTGGATAGCCACGGTGTAGTGGGTTCCCCATTTTTGGATTTTCTAATTGGTTCTCAGGTTCCCTATGGTTGTGGGTTGGGATAGGATCTATAGAGCCCTGGAATAGGTTGGGTCCCTAGAGGTTGTGGGTTGAGATGGTAGTTTTCTGAAGCCCTATAACAGTTTAGGTCCATGAAGGTTGTGGGTTGAGATGGAATCCCCAAAGCCCTGGAAAGCTCAAGAAGAGGCCGATCTAGTTCATGTTAGTGATTTTTGGACTGTATAGGTGAGATCACTATGCTTTAGGGTTGAGGTGGTTTGGCCTCTAGAAGCCCTAATTTTTATTTTTATTTTTGTTTAACCGATATGATCCCACATTCATACTTGGAATATGGTGCAGGGGTGATTGGATGAAAGAGATATTTGGTTCAACCCAATCTATGGTTGGGTGGTACGTGTAAGTCCCTGACTTGGTTGGCATTTTCTTATGTTAATATGAGTTATTTTCCTATTGTTATCTATGAGAACTTGTATTAGTTATTATGGTGATATTATGGCTAATTTGTCATGGTTTATATGGTTATATGCATGGTTCTATTATGTTCTCTAGCTATGGATCTTGTTAATGACTTGATAATTTATTGGATGTTTGATGAATGCATGAGCTACCAAGTGTTATTGCATCTAGCTAGAGAGGGAATTGAGCCTTCTTGGTGATTCTCAGATGAAGTTCAAAAGTTTATGATCAAATATGCATTCATAACTTGTAGCTTATGTGTTTATCATGTTTTTGACGAAATGTCTATCATGTATTAGGCATGTCTAGGTCAAGATCTTTCTCAAGTTATGATTTTTTATCTTTTTTTATCATCATTGTCATGATTATGGAAAGTTATAGGTAGTTCTAGGCAATGGTTTGGAGGCTAGTTTGAAAAAGTGGCATAGATATCGTGATCACATGCAAAAAACATCGGATTTTGGGTCATAATCGCATGGAGGTAGGGTTGTGGGTGCAGTTATAGCTTCTCAACCTCATGCATGAAGTGTTATGGGTGTGATTGAGGAGTAAACCTAGTGAAAAAGTGTTCCAACTCAGGGATTGATCACTTGGGGTGGTTGGTAGGCTCCCGAGTAATATGTATTCTCTGAGGGATGTCAAATTACTTCTGGTTTGTAGGCCTCAATTCCATAACTTGAACTTGGAGGTTGGGTCATATCATAGTGACACTCATCTCATGTTTACCCTAGAGAGCTTGTGAAAGTGGGTAAATGTGGGAGGGGTAGTTACAAATTTAAAGATTAAAGGAGATCATGGAGATACTAACACAAAGGGGATGAAAACTCACAAAATATGGATAAGATATTAATATAAAATTATATTACTTAATTTTAAAAGTGTTTTAATTATTAATTGTACAATATTTTTATTTTAATAAAAATATTTTAAAAATTATATATAATTTTTTGTTTTTAATAATAATGTTGTTTAGTATTTATTTAAATTAATTTATATTTATTAGTTATTAATTAAATTATAGAAAGAATGGAGGAAAGAATATATACATTTGCTCGTATATGTGTGGAAGTCGACCTCAACAAAGGGCTGCCAGACCAAATACAACTCAAGTATAAACAGGGATGTTGGACACAAATATTAGATTATGAAAATACTGCATTCAGATGCAGAATTTGCCGCCAAACAGGGCATCTTCAAAACACATGCCCAGAAGCCAAAAAAGATTTGCGTAGGAAGAAGAAAGTTGGAAAACAGCCCAAAGGATGGCAATTCTCTCCACTAGAACCTGAAGACGACCCTGTTGAGGAAGAAGAAACGGAAAAGGAACACACTCCCCAAGAGAATAATCAGGTGCACAAGTAGCCAGAATCTGTGGAATCTGAGCCACATGATCAGATGGACTCTTTGCCGGAGAAGATATCAGATACAATGGATACTAGTGGAGTCAAAAGACTCCATACTTCAGACCACTCCGATTTAGACAAGGATAACCCTCGCCCAGAGGAGGATACCTCACTAGTTCTGTTTTCATCCTTGCCGACTCAAGGGGAGTGGCGAAAGGTAGAGAAGAAAAAAGGGAGAAAGTCATAATTTCTCCCCAATTGTGCATTATTATTTTTTTCGGTTTTTTCATTCTGGTTTTTTATTTGAACAACAGTCTTGACTTTCTTATGGATATGCGCTTCTGCATCTACAAAATGTTATTTTGTTATCTCTAATAAAATTACGAATTTTCCTAGGGGAAAAAAATAAAATTATAAAGATATGAATTGATTTGTTTTTCTATATTTTTATGAGAATAAGCTTGGAGATAAACTTTGTTGTTTATAATTTTTATGAGTTAACAAGTTATAAATATTAATAGTGTTAAAGTTTATTAGGCTTTTGGTTTGTTATGGATGTTGACTTTGAATTGGGAGACTAGATATTGGACCTAGAGAACTATAGTGTTAGAGATACGAAATATTGGAAGTTTATATCTACTAGCACAAAAGGACCATGGTTGGAAGGATTCTCTAGAGAGGGATGAAGCCAAGGAAGAGATTCTTTTACAACTTGATGAGGTACAACTTCAACTCAAAGATATCAATGCCAAGTCACTAGTTTCAACTTAGCTAGGTCTTATTCTTCAGTATGGAAATTCCTACCCTCAACATTATGGAATTTCTAGCTCTACCCCTCCATCAAATGTTGCTCTGCATCACATAGATTATCTTTTTCATGCATAGCATTCCAAACTTTTTTATTATGGTATGGAAGATTCGTTTTATGCATCTCAAGGCTACTAGGACTCATATACTATACATGAAACTTCCAAGTTTTAATTTCACTATTTATAATGTTTAGAAAATTTGGATCAAGAAACTTCTCCATTGCTACTAATCTAGTTTCCAAAGTAGTAGGTAAGCAACTTTGGACATTTTGTGTGATATTTTTTTTAAGTAATAGATAAATCAACTTAAAAAAAGGCTTAAAAGTGTTAAAAGTATTATGAAATTGAAACATGATGTTTGTATGGGTAAAGGAAATACAAGAGTGTGTATTTTTCATTTCACATATTTTTTCTTCCCATGGTGTTTTAGGTTTTGTCCGACACCCAATTTCATTATAAAATTTGTGGTAGTTTGTTTGTATTGCACTCTGCAACACAATACATGAGAGATGTTGTAGTGAAGATGTTAGATTTAAAATTATTAAAAAAAATATTGGTTCTATTCACATTACATACATACATAATGTCAACTCAATTAAATAAATAATAAAAGTAATAATAAAAACAGTAAGTCTACTCAATTTAATTTATTATATTGTGATTTTTTTATTAATAAAATTACACATAATCTCTTACAAAAAGAATAATAATATGCATATTACATTAAAATAAATTAAAATAATGATATTTCAAAACAACTCCATGTTTAAATTTAGCTAATAACCATATACATATTCCCCCATAGTAGGTGTGAGTATGAGACAAATGTCATGACAATGATTAGCATGAATGGTGATTTTGTCACCCTGCCCAATCACATGCACATCCCAATGTATACGTAGAGCATGGTAACTCCTACAAGTTTTGGGAATTAACAAACTCAATGGATAGGTACACATGCTCGGCTCTGGATTACATGGAAATGATGAAAATTTTTAATGACATGGATTGACACCTTGAGTTGCGAGCAATAGCCAGCCTCCGCGCATGGCAACTTCTATGTTTGGATCACTAGCAGTCTCAACAAACATGTATTGTTTATCCCTCACTATTGTAGGATATGTCGGCCCTTCATTATCATGTCATTGGTTTTTGTTGTTTCCAGGTTCACTTCCATAGGTGTCAGGCCCCTCCTTGGGCATTCTTATTCTTTATGTTAGTTGTCATTTTCTTATAAATTAGGTACCTAATCACAACCTTACTCTCAATGGATGGAAGATATTCCTCTAAGAGGAGGGTTGGATATGAAATATTTCTTTTAATTTTAAGATTATAACCATGAAATGTTTCTAGATTCACATTATTTTCCTCCGATTTTTTCTAAAAATTATGCAACACCAAATTTCACAACAATATACAATAATTAGATTCATAAGTATATCATAGAGGAATTTTCTTTATCACAACCAAAAATATATTGCTTTACAATTATTCTAAAGACTAAAGTAGGGTTTCCATCCATTAATCCTTTTCTTGACATTATAGTTCTGATCGATCTTGAGATGAAGATCAACTCCAAGATATTTGTACAAATTAAATTCCTCTAAGTTATTTTTCTCATATACAAAATTAAGTTAAGTGATTTTCTTGGAATTGATAATCATAACCTATCTTAGTAGCATCCAGAGGAACAAGGCACTCCAACCACAACACTTTAGAGCCTAGTGGACTGTTAACACAGGGGTAATTCATCGTGCATCCAATATTTGCAAGTTTTCCAACTTGATTTTCTCTGCATGGTAGAATTTTGTTCATGTTTTTTAGGGTGTCTTGGTGGAAATGAAACCTTTTGGATTTATTTTTTTAATTTAGTTTGTTATGCCTGCCCAAATCTACCCCATGGATCCACCCCCTCCTTCATTTATGCCTTACCCCATCCCCTAGTCAGTCTAGGCACAAGGCTTAAATCTCCTCATGGCTCTGTCTTGGTTCACTGGTCTACACCTCCTGTAGAGGTTTTCCAAACTTGTGCCATGTCTACTTCTAAGCATGATGCCTTGCTAGCGTATACTCTCTAGTCAGGGATATGGAGGTTGTGGCCCTCTGGGAAGACCTATTTTTCATACTTAAGCCTACTTTGCCACTACAATATTTCATTCTAGCATTCCACCTAAAATCCAATTGGAAATGCAACAATTGGAAGCTTTAACCACTAATAATTTTTAGGCCTATTCTGAATCTGAGATTTAAACTGAAATTGCTAGCTAGGTCCTAGGCCTTGGCCACACCAAGGGACATCACAACCAATACCTTAATTACATCACCCTCCATTATCTTTTTTTTCCAGCTGGTTCACGGACCCTGGTCAGTTGATCCGCTACTCCAGGTTCGATAAATCTGGGTGGACCCCACCCAAAGGGGGTCCACCCCTCGGTCACCACAAACCTAACCCCAAGAGCTTTCGGGTTTCGACCCTGTGACCTCCCATTGGCGAGGCCCCGACTTGACCGATTGAGCTAACCCTTGGGGCTATCACCCTCCATTATCAAATGAATACATTCTAGGTTTGGATGCTCAAAGAAAAATATGACTACCACAATGAAATCATTGCATGCCTCAATGAAATCCAAAGAGTCCAACGCCACCAATGCTCTTGCCTCGTTAGCCTCGATGCTCGCCTGACACATATAAAAGGTCACCTTCACTACATCCTCAAACCTCTAGCAGGCTCAAGTGCTTAGAATTTGGCCCTAGTAACATCCTTTAACAAATTTTTATCATCCAAACTTCTTGGCTTATGTTTTGGTTTCAGAAATTTATTTTCTTTTATAGTTAAATGTATGGCCAACTGTAACTGGCAGATGACATGTAGCAATTTTGATACTATTTTCAAGCATTTACATATAAGTATACTAGATAGAGAATTTTGATGGTTTGGATACAAGTCAATTTCCTTCATTGTCAACACTTTGGTTTCCCTTGTGACAAATCGCAATGGTGAGTAGGAAAAACTATGAATTTTGTATGACAATAGTTTTGAGGCAATAAAAGATCTTAATTAACAAAAAATAAAAACAGGATAGTTACATACATTAATTTAAAAATAACCTTTAAATTTTCTAATATATTGCATAAATTATTATTAAATATTCTACTAATATATTTTTTAAATCAATATAGAAAATCAATTTTATTAATTTATGATGATGATGATTAATATTTTTTTACAATAATATTTATTCTTTTATAATAGTCTTTATTATTAAATAGAAAATTCCAAAACTAATTTAAATGGTTTTTTTAACTAAATTAAATATAAAATATAAATAAGCTATTATAAGGTCTATTCATTTGATTATTCATCAACACTTTATTTTTTTTGTAATTTTCATCCACTGATTTCTATTAGTTTTCAAAAAAAGATTACATTGGTATATCCTTCAAGCACGAATTTTTCCTGGAGAATGACTGGTAACTTCCAGGAACAACACAAAAACCCACCAAATTATTATGATTGAAACTTTCCAAAGGAGTAATCTATGTGGGTACTCTTGATAACAAAAAGAGATAAGATTTGAAGTTGAGGCTTTTCTAAAAAAAACTAGTTGTACGAACTAACATAACTGAGTTAACAAACATACACAAGTAACATACTTTAACTAGACAATAGTATCTATATAGAAAACTACAACTGGCTGCCAACATAGAAAATTAAGAGTATATTCAGTGGTGGACTTATTCATCCAAGATGATAACCAGGGAATGTGGAGAGGAGTTTGCATTGACCATGTTGAGGGGTGGTACGTTAATGAAAAATTCCTCATTTTGATTATTGATGGAGTCTATATCTGAGTCTGAAACCACGAAGAAGTCCACTCTATTTAATATAACCACTATATCATCCATATCACACCTGATATCACTTAGTATTTTCTTCAACTCTTCCTGGCCAGCAAAGAGTTTGTAGTTGTCAACTTGTTTATTTCGAATCACCATATTGAGAACTGTGTCCCTCTGACGGTGCATTGATATTGAGTGGACGAAATACAATATTCTCTTCCTCAACCATCTTGTATTAGGAACCCATTTGAAATTTCTACTACCAATTTCTGAGTCAAAATGATACATCTGGCCCCCGAACTCCTTTACTTCCAAAATTAGAATCTCCTTTCAAACCTCCATGGGAGTGGAATCGAAGAAGTTTG